>JAHHFK020005519.1:0-164641 GCA_024533555.2 Aedes koreicus | reverse complement strand
GATGTAGAAAATTCTTCCTTTTTTGCCGCTGGAGCAGTTGTTCACAGACGAAAAAACGACGCTCAACATCTCTTGGCTTCAAATCGTAAGGAACCCAAGTTCCTTGCTTTTGAATCATTCCCAATGAATGCAATCGCTTAGAAACGGCTTGGCGGGAAACTCCTAATCCTGAACCAAGCTCTTCTTGCGTTTGACACGGATCCTCATCAAGCAATGCCTCCAATTCAGAGTCTTCGAAGTTTTTTGGCCTTCCTTCACGCGGACGATCATCAACACTGAAATCACCGTTTTTGAAGCGACGAAACCAATCACGACACGTTGTTTCACTCAGAGCAGCATCACCGTAAACTTTTTGGAGCTCTCGATGTGCTTCAGCCGCCGTTTTCTTCGAATGAAAGAAGAAAATCAACACTTCCCGCAAATGCGAATTATTTGGCACGAAATCAGACATCTTCAAACAACCAAAATATATAACACTAAACCAAAATCACTGATTTGGCAAAGCGGTTTGTTTACCATATGTCTGAGCTTGGTTTATGACGCTTGAGATATATAACATTCGACCAGCACTTACTACTGGCGCCATCTATTGCTAAACAGCGGGAACTTAGTTGCGCACCTAATATAATAGAGTTATTTATAGATATAAGGTAAAAACAGTTGGTTGAGATGACCTGTTGTGCCTTGTGTCGCTCCAGGACGGATTTTATATAGTGACAAGAGGTCAAATCAGACCAAATCATAGCTGGAGAGTCGTGGCTTTTTATAAACGGCAGCAATCGCTTTTGCAGACATTGTTTCTCGTACACATCCTTGTTGATAGACGAAACTTTTGGATACTCGATCACAACTACATATGATTTGCCAAACCGAATACCTCTTGGGAAATTGAGACACCTTCTTTTTCCGGAAATACTCGGCAGCGGCGTTTCTTTGCATTGCGGTATAAGAAATATTTTGCAAACACTTCCCAAGTTACATTTCCAACAGCTTTATTAAGTTTTATTAATGTTCTATGAAAGCCACTAGAAATCAATTTGGATTTATTTTGGCACCAAGAGGTGCCAATAGGTTTCTTATTTCATTCAGGTTTATGAGAACATACACAGCTTGTTTACAACGCTCTCAAATTCGTTTTACTCCAATCAAAGGTTTTATTTTGACTTTAAGAACTCGTAAAATGCTGTTTCGAAATGACGTTTTAGGACTCATTCATATTATCTTATTATGGTCAGTTGAAAAACCATTTTCAAACCATTTTGCCTCCAGTAAATGCATTAAATGTCAAATTTGGATCGAAGGTTTAAAAACGGCAAAAAACATTACCAAATAGTTTTCTAGTACTCATTGCAAAAATAAATTGGCTTTTTGGCAAAACTATAATTTTTTCCACACGCCATATCGAAATATTAGAAATAATTGAAATGTGGAAAAATAAATGCACAAAATGTTTAATGTTATGCAAATGAATTGTAGATCGGAGACCAGATTCAGCATTTCCCAATACAACTTGCATAAAAATAAATGGGTCTTGGGATGATGGGGTACGAAGTCCTACGTAAACAATAAAATTACTCCAACACCCACCCAAGACAAAATCAATAAAATCAATCCATGCAACTTCATGCGTCTATTGATTCCTACTCTCATTGGTTTGGTACTAACCGAGGGGGGGACTTTGTCCTATACCCAATGACTGTGCATTATCTCCAATCCGCTCAACTGCAAGGGTTGAGTTGGCAGCAGAATTCGTGTTTGTAAACGATACGCTGAATTTTGGTTGATATCTATTCTGAGATCTATTTTGAGATCAGAAGCCTCCAACGCCCCGTGATCTATTTTGAGATCAGTTATAATTTGATTACTGTTCAAGAACAAGAACAGCTAGAAAGTTTGGGTCTTCGATAAAGTTGTTTGGAAAGCCTAAAAGGTACAAAGCATGAAAATGTTGCTTCGGAATTATGTTACTAGGTGGCGCTAAAGCAACTGCGTCACTAAAATCATATATTTTCGAACTAAAGGGTGTATTCGATAAAAATGGCACACAGAAAATCTTCTGTAACTTTTGAATCGTATGAGTACAAAAAAATAGAAATTTGAGTAGATCTTATACATAGTGTATTATTTACATCTGCCAAGTTTCATAGTTATACATTCAGTAGTTCCAGTCATGTCGTCGAAACAAGAAATTGTCCGTGAGAAAATTTTGTGCACTCACAATCAAAATCCAGGGGCGTCCCACCGGTGGATTGCTAAAAGGCTTGGAATTGCAAATACAACTGTGTCTCGTGTAATAAGAACCTTCAAGGAGCGTCTGAGTGTCCAAAGGAAGGAAGGGAGTGGTCGTAATAGTGGTCCAATGGACAGTAAAATGGCCAGGAAAGTCGTACAACAATTCAAGAACCGTCCAAACATATCAATTTGAGATGTCGCTAAAAAGTCTAAGGTGTCAGTCGGTTTTGTGCAGAAAACCATGAAGCGTGCTGGGTTACATGTTTACAAAGTGCAAAAAGCCCCAAACCGGAATGAAAAACAAAACATCACTGCGAAAACCCGCGCCCGGAAACTTTACACGAAGCTGCTCACCAAATCCGGTTGCATCGTGATGGATGACGAAACATACGTCAACTTCCTGGGCAAGAATATTTCGTTGCCAAGTCGAAGTTCGATGTTCCGGAGGATGTTCGAAAGAAGAAACTATCGAAATTTGCAAAGAAGTTTCTAATCTGGCAGGCGATTTGCGGATGTGGTGAAATAAGTGCTCCCTTCATCACTTCCGGAACAATAAACGGTGCGATTTACACGGAAGAGTGCCTTAAGAAGCGTCTCTTGCCATTCATTAAGAAGCACAAAGGATCAACTCTGTTTTGGCCTGATCTAGCATCCTGCCTCTACGCTCGAAACGTATTGGAGTGGTACCGAGCCAACGGAGTCAATTTTGTGCCAAAGGATATGAACCCACCAAATTCACCGGAACTTCGTCCAATTGAAAAATTCTGGGCAATTATGAAAACGGAACTTCGCAAACATCCCAAAACTATAAAAACAGAGCTAGAATTGAAGAAAATTTGGGTAAAAACAACAAAAACACTGGGAAAATCGGTTGTACAAAATTTGATGGGTGGAGTGAAAAGGAAGGAGCGGGCATTCGGGATGGGAGACGAAATTGAATAAAACAAATGTTGTAAATCAAAACTCATTACTAGTTCTTCATTCCCTGAAAATTTCAAGAAAATCCGATAATCAGTTTAATTTTGATGAGTATATATGTGTGTGCCATTTTTATCGAATACACCCTTTAGTTAACACTAACGACTGGCATACATTTTGACCAAAATTTCAAATTTCAAAAGTTTCTTTCTCCTTCTGTGTGGAACGAAATTAGATGCAGTTTTTTATCAACCGACTACAAAACTCTTTCAACTATTGTAACTGGGGCTAAAATGTTGGATTTGACCGTGGTTCCGGAGATATTTCGGGGAGTATTGGGACTTACAGAAACAAACTCAATGGAGGACATTTGGGTTTCCCTGGTTGCATTGGCCACGTCCCGCCAACTTGGTACCCCAGGGAAAGTTGCCACTTTCTTGGTACTTTTGACTTTCTGGTATGAGACTTTGTGGTATGAGAGAGATCAATTCATATTCGCTCAGCATATAAATTTTTATTTGCAACACCTGAATTGTACAACAAATTCTTTTTACGTTCCTTTTCATTCAGCAATACGCACTTTTCAGTGCCACTTAACAATGGAACTTTGGAAAGCATGCTATGCATAGAGTTACATTACATTTTACACAAAACGTGCGTGGTCTTCCTGTGCAGTTTTGCATTTGGCATCGTCGCTGATTTGACCTTTTTCCAATTATCCGCCCTCGCTCGCTCGTCTTGTTTCACCAGATCTCTTCTGCGCCCTCGCCCCAGGTACCACCCTCCCTCTCCTTTCATTCAGTGTCCCTGTTTGAACTACGACTAAGTAATACCCAGCCTCGCATATTCATCCTCGGTGATGGTGGGGTAGTAAGATGATAAATTTAATATAGCATGTGACTTTAGAATGTGCGATCCAGCCCCATGTCCAAGTATACTAGGCAACAACCGCCAGCACGCCAGGCAACAATGAACAATTCCCCAACCCCCCCCTCTCCCATTTGTACTGTGTGGCTATATGACGTAGTTTTATTGCTTTTTTCTCCTGCCTTTATTGTTTGTCTTTTCTCGTAACGGACGCCACTGAATCCACTCTGTGACAATTTCCACCAGCCGCGTACAAAAGGTGTTGTACCACGCTACTTATGATACTTCTTTCTACAAAAAATAATAATAGTCGAACCCTCGTTAGCTTTCTTTCTTACGCTCTCTGCCCGACGAGAGGGCGCGGTGCGCTCTGTTTTTTTGTCACAATCCGGTTGCCCGAACCCCTTGTTCTCGTGAGGTCCGAAAAGGCGACAAGATAATTAGGGTTACGGGCGGAAAGAAAATAAAACGAGCCTATACGCTTTAGCTTTAGAATTCAAACTGGTTTCTAGTATATTGTCTCAAATCTTAAATAGCTAGTCGTAACAATAGTGGGTTGTAACAAAGAACATTGTTATTTCGTTGAAGATTGGAAGAGGGATAGAGCGGTTTGAAATAGCGAGGTCATAATAATAGCTGTATGATTTTGCACAGGATGCACCATAAAATCCGTCACAACATAGACCACCCACCAAATTACCCCAAAGGAATTTCTGTTCCATTTCGTCTAGGCACGTACTCGTCGTCATCAAGAGGATTCTGCGGATTCGTTAAATATCACGTCGAACAATGCCATTGGTGGTTTTAACAGCCACAACCCTGACGTAGCCATCGGATCCAGGAAATGTGTCGACAATGCGGCCCATTGGCCACTGTTTCGGTTTCTCGTTGTCAGCGACCAACAGTACAAAATCTCCGGCCCAAATATTTGGAGCTGCGCGCTGCCGCTTTGCCATTCGTTGAAGAGATAAAACGTATTCGGTCTGCCACCGAGCTCGAAATTGCTGCGCGACTCGTTGAACGTATTCCCACCTGTTGAGAGATCCGATGCGGCGTTCGAAATGGTTGATCTCGGGAACGGCGTTTAGCGGTCGACCGATGAGGAAATGTGCCGGTATGAGGGGTTCGGCGTCGTTCGGATCGTCGGAAAGCGGAGAAATCGTAAGAGAGTTCATGCAGGCTGCTATTTGTGCGAGAATGAAACAACAAACTCCTCGAACCAAAATCGAGCATCCCCTCCAATCTTGCCCAAAAACAATTTAGCTACCTTTATTCCCGCCTCCCAAAGTCCACCGTGATGTGGCGATCGCGCAGGAATGAACATCCACTCGATGCCTTTATTGGTGAAATGCTCTGCTACTTTATCATCTTGTTCGGCAATATTGATTTGTTTATATAGTTCACGGTATTTTCTGGCTGCTCCTCCCAGATTGGCAGAATTTGTCAGAGTAGAATTTTCCTCGGCAATCCATATCGACAATCGGTTCGAGTGAAGGAAGCAAGGAAGGCAGATGTGCTGAGATCTGATACTGCTTCAAGATGAACTGCTCGGGATGAAAAACAAATGAACAGTGCGATGTAACCCTTGCTAGGAACAGCACTACGTGTTCGCCGATTGATGATATTGATTGGTCCAGCATAATCGATGCCCGTGATGGAGAAAGGTGGATTCGGTTTCAAGCGATCTGCAGGCAGCTGACCCATCAGCTGATGTAGTGATGCTGGTCTCGCACGAACACATTCAACGCAAGTTCGACAAACCTTCCGAGCAACACTCGTTCCACGAATAATCCAAAAACGCCGACGTACAGCTGCGAGTAGTGACGAGAAAAAACAGTGAAGCTGCTCCATGGTGCTCGTGGTGAAAAATGAGTGCGGTAAGTGTTGAGCGGTGAGGTAATAATATTGGATGCTTCGTTTCGTGACTGAAATCCGAAAGCTGCAGCCTACCACCCACCCTGAGGAGATGATTGTCATCCAACAACGGTTTTTGTTCTGACGAAGCGAACTCACTGTGATTTTACTTCACGATTCCTCTCAAGTTGGGTTATTTCGTTCTGGAAATGCTGGCTCTGGACGTGTCGAACATAAATCTGTAGGGCGTTGTCGATTTCTTGTGGTGTCAGGTGACCCTTTATTCTGAGATCACGGTAAGAAAACCGTAACATTCGTGCCGTGATGCGCAGAAGAAGTTGAAAATTCGGATAGTATCTAGCTGGCATTCCGTCGAGTAAGAGATTCCCATACACCAGCAACTGGCCGGTAATGCCACTCCAGATGAACGCTGTTGGGCTGCAAAATGGTGAGTAGACACCTGGGATGGAGCGTGCGTCCCCGCAACATAGTTATGGTCCTCACAAGTTCCTACCTCATGCTTCCACGGGTCAAGAGATGACAAAGACCGCCAGCTAAGGGTTGCGTACTTAGCTGGTAGTGCAGCCTGGGCACTGTTGTCCTTCTGACTTCAGCTAGATTGAGGAGGTGCGTGCTGAGCGTCTGTCCACCAAGGAGGTGCGGCTCAAACAGCGTCTGTCCTGGCATCCAGCGGTTGAGTAAGAAACGCTGTATCGCGTCAACTATACATTAGGTGACAGCCGCACCAAAACGATGTAGGCAGCGTGACCTCGGTAAAGTAGCATTCTGAAATCTTACCCATCCACGAAAAATGGAAGTATTCTTTATACGGTATATAATTTCAGATCATCCATGGCATTCCCAAGTATTGTATAATAATATTGAATTGTTTTCTTCCCCCGTGGCTATGATAATGCAAGTCCGTCTACAATTGCAGCAGGATCAGCAGACATGCAGACATTACAAATATAATTGTTATTATCACTTTATATTATAACATCCCTTCACAATATTTTTTTATGCTATTTTCAGCTTCGCATTTGCATCGTGGTAAGTTTTGGCCCACCTAACTCCCTTTATGCATTTGAAAAGATAGGATGGTTTTTTTTAGAGACAGAGGATTATATACGACAAATTCTACAAAAAAAAATCTTCATCCAAAATAGTTCATTCAAAAACTAACATTGTTTACCATCCTACATGTTCTATTTTACAGACATACTGAATGATTTATGGGCCCAGTAGGAAAAAAGAGTTATCGAAGAATTTCCTGTCATTTATTTTGTTTTGGATTTATTGAGTTTCCGTTTTTGGGCAGTAATCATACTCATATGAAATTGATTTCGCATTATTATTTGGTTAAATTTTCTTTGCTATTTTGTTAGGCTGCCAGGTGATCAACTTTATTTCATTATATCACGTTGTAATTTTCGCTATTTTAGAGTTTCAATCATGTAAGATCGCAGCGGAAGAGGCAAATAGCGGCATTTAATTGTTATATGTACATTATGTAGTATTTCTTTACAACATCGTATTATTTCCATCCAACAATAAATTAAAATTTATAAATGTTAGTCTTGTAAAATTTCAATAGATTTAACAAACTTTTTCAGGATACCTCAAATCAAGATTTTGTTGAATTGCTGCTATCGCTGAAAACGAACAAAAACGTGCTTAAACGCGGAACCGCAGAACTCTACACTTTAACATGTTACAACATTTCTTGCTTTTCAGGATCAACCGCATGAAGATCATATATTATAGATACGAATGCTTGTAGTATTTTCCATTTATATAAATATATACACTATTATATAAATATTTCATGGGAATGGGAGGGACCATCAGGGCACCCGATTGAAGCACTCTGGATGGGGAGAGTGGGAATGCCAACTCCCCATTGCTAACAGTTTGTGAATAGAGGGCGGGCTCTTCTCCCCGCCCATTGGGGCATCCTCATGTTAGATAGCTCGCTCTTATGACCAATTGTTCAATCTTGTTGTTGGAAGGAGATTCTTTATATCCCTGTGGATACGTATAAGTGATGTTGCATATCGATCCACCCAACTCCCTTTTGGCCCTTCATACAATGGCATGATTAGGATAATCAGTGGTTATTAAAGCTTGATCAAGTCTAACAGAGAGGAGAGCCCATTGCTGTCGGACTTAGTTTCCGTGCTACAATGGGTGGTAGTACATATCATACATCATATCAATTTCTACTTCTTCTTTTTCTTTTTTTTTTATTTTTTTTTTTTTTTTTTTTATTTTTTTTCTTCTCAAAAATGGTAGTTTTTTTTTTTTAAAAATTTGATTTAAAAAAACAAGTTTTTTAAAAAAATATATTTTGTTTTTATAAAAAATATAATATAAAAAAGGTGTTTTTTTTTTCACTGCTACCACGGGGTCTCCTTTATATGATTTACCCCCCAATAAAAGAGGTTTTTTATTTTATTGGTGTTGCCCCTTTCCCCACAATCTCTCTTCGAGTAGGTTGCTGGTCATCCCTATGTAGCACTTCGTGCAATCGTCACATTGGATCCGATAGACGACATTTTGGCGGTGGCTCAATGGTATCGGGTCTTTAGTGCGAGTGTAGAGGTGTCTAACCTAGTATGTAATATTAAATTAAAATAACAGAAATGTAGCACCGACATATTATATTATATTTACAGTGATCCTTAGAAGAAGGCAAAATACATTGCGCCGAAACGTCGGAAAATAGAAAATATATCTGTTTCCCCTACATAAAAGACTGAAAGCCAAAGAAACAATCTCAACATTAAAAAATAACAGTCGATAATCAGCAACGTTGATAATTGCTTCCGCAGTAATACCGCTTCTTCTTCAGAATCAGCACCCACCAAGACATCGTCGACGTAGGTGCCCTTCTCTTCTTTCTCAACCGCCACCGGATACTGCTGCCTGCAGGACTCCAACAGCTGCTGAAAGCATTTGGTTGCCAAATATGAACCGCTCTTTGTGCCATTAGTTACGGTGTTTAACCGATATTCCAGCACAGGCTCGTCTTTTGACCACCGCCAAAGGATCAACAGAGCATCACTGTCGTCGAGATTGATCATGCGACACATTTGCCTTATATCACCAGTGACTACAACTACAGGAAAACGAAAACGAAGAAGAATATTGACTATCAAGTCCTGCAGCACTGGACCAGCCATGAGCACATCGTTAAGGGAGAGGCCACTAGTGGTTTTAGCGGAAGCATCAGAAACGACGCCACATTTGGTTGTTGAACTTGATTCTTTAACCAAAACATGAGGGGGAAGGTAAATGGCACCCTTTGGGGCAGTGCAATCGATGAGTGTCATGTGACCATGTTCACAGTACTCGCGAAGAAAAGCATGGTACTCCTGCTTGAGGTGAGGATTTCGTTTCAATTTTCGCTCGACATAAGTTAAACGCTTCTCCGCAATTTGTTTTGAATCACCTAGCAGAGCCGGAGATCTCAGGTACGGTAATCGCACGGTATATTTTCCTTGGTCGTCTCGAAAGTTGTGCTTGTAAAAGTGTTCTTCGCAACATTTTTCTTCTTCACTGAGGTAGGCTATCATCCGCGGTAGCCAATAAACACATAGAGGCCATCAAGCATGTTGAGACGGCAGTATCCCGATAACGATCGGCAACCACCCACCCTAACTTGGTGTTTTGCAAAGTGGGGAGATTGTCATTAAAACTGAGGGAAATTTGTCCAGGCTCGAGCAGCTGGAAGAAAAGTTCTATACCAAGTAACACGCTGATCTTACCAGGACGGTGAAATAATGGATCAGTCAGTGTTATGGAGCTTGGTATGGGCCAATCGTCGATGTTCGCTGGTTTAACAGGAAGTGTTATGGTAATTTTCTCGAGCACCATGCATGAGACTGTGGTTCGGTAGTCCGTGCATCGGGATGCTACGATGATTTGCACGCATTTATCTGCATGCGCTGGGGTTCTAGATCCATATCAGCTTCCAACAAATCGAGTCCAAGTTCATTGCAAAAACTCTCGCTGATAAAACTTACTTGAGATGCGCAATCAAGAACAGCATGGCAGGCATGTGGTCGTCCGTATTTATCTAAAACATCGATAGACACGGTCGCGAGCAGGACGTTGGAAGCGTCGAAATCAGAGCTGGAATCGAGGGCCAAAATCAGCGATTGAACAGCCGAACCAGCACTTGTAACTGGGTAACAAACGATGTTGATGGAGCTGTTAGTTGGTTTGGTGGTGCCATTGCATCGTGCAACAGAGTGTGATGCTGTAAACCACACTTACGGCAGGTTCCAGCTTTGCATGGTTCACCAGGGTGCCTTTTCAGACAATTGCGACACTTACCACACTGATATATTGGATGAGGTGCTTTAGCACAAACGTCGCATTTCGATGAAGTATTGGTGGCGACGAATGTTGTTGCTGCTTTATATTGTGGCTTCAAAGGCTGCTTGTATGTAGTAACTGCCCGTTGTTTGACAGGCTGTGCAGATTGCAAAGCAAAACTGCGTGAATCGATGAACGCAAGGAAAGCTTTCAGTGTGACTTCATCTCCGGACATCCTTTGGCACCAAAGATGCTTAGTTTCGGAATCAAATTTCTCTGTGAGGATGAATAGCAACCATATATCACGGTCCTCTCTTTGCATCGCTTAAAGAGCTCGACAAACTTCGTCGGAGACGTCGTGCAATGAACGCAACCCTTGAGCAGACGGTGATGTCATGGCGTGTTGCTCGAGAAAACGTTCAATGTGCTTTTGAGCTATCACGAGTGGCTTGTCGTAACGGGCCTTAAGCTTTTCCATAGCTGGAGCATAATTTGCATCTTCAATTTTGATATGAGAGATGAGAGTTGACGCCTCCCAAGAAAGATTTGTTTTCAGGAAATACAATTTCTGGCTATCTTTGAGCGATGGATTTTGATCAACCATACTTTTGAACAGATCAATGAACGACTGCTACTCGAGATAGTTTCCAGAAAAAATAGGCAGATTCATGCGTGGCAGTTTTAGATCCGAAAGCGGTACAGAGGCATGAGCAGTATCGAGAGCAGCAACAGATGTGTTTGGGCCAGCAGCCATTCCATTCGACATCATTCGAAGTAGCTCAGCTTGCTGCTGTGCGAGTTGATTTATTAGATCACTTTGCGACGCAGGTCGCTCTTCTTGGCTGCTATCGCGACATTGCACTGCTTTTAGCACTTTCGTGAGGCGATTTTTCGAACCGATGTAAGTTTTTTCGAAACGACACTGTTGCTGTACAGCATCGTCATAAAGGGCGATACGGTCAAAATTTGGTCAATATCAACTTGACGTATTTCTTTCAATTTTGCATTTAAAAAACCTGAACACCCCTCATTTTGAAGGTGTGTGTGTGTAGAATGTTGCTCCTATTTTGATTTTGGAATTCACTCTTCAGTTGTCAAAATGCCGTCCAAGCAAGAAGAGCAGCGTATCAAAATTTTGCTCGCGCATCGCGAAAATCCGAGCTGCTCGCACGCAAAGTTGGCAAAATCGCTAAAAGTTGCCAATTGCTGTACACGACGATGCTGACGAAGTTTGACTGCGTGGTAATGGACGACGAAACCTACGTCAAAGCCGACTACAAGCAGCTTCCGGGACAGGAGTTTTATACGGCAAAAGGAAGGGGAAAGGTAGCAGATATTTTCAAGCACACGAAACTGTCAAAGTTCGCAAAGAAATATCTGGTTTGGCAAGCCATCTGTACCTGTGGCTTGAAAAGCAGCATTTTCATAGCTTCCGGGACTGTCAACCAAGAAATTTACGTGAAAGAGTGTTTGAATAAACGTCTGCTGCCTTTCCTGAAGAAACACGGTTGTTCCGTACTGTTTTGGCCGGATTTGGCATCTTGCCATTACGGTAAAAAGGCCATGGAGTGGTACGCCGCCAACAACGTGCAGGTGGTTCCCAAGGACAAAAACCCTCCCAACACGCCAGAGCTCCGCCCAATTGAGAAATACTGGGCTATTGTCAAGCGGAACCTAAAGAAGACAAAAAAACTGCTAAAGACGAGCAGCAGTTCAAGGCAAACTGGCTTTCTGCGGCGAAGAAGGTGGACAAGGTGGCTGTACAAAATCTGATGGCAGGGGTCAAGCGTAAGGCCCGGCAATTCGGATTTGGAAAAGCGGAAGCCTAACTGAATATTTTTCCTGAATTTTATACTAATTGAACATGAAAAAGAAATTTAATTTGATTTTTTAAATAAACGATTTCACCGATTTACACGCGTTTTCCCTTGACCAAATTTTGACCGTTATCACCCTTTATTTTCCATCGTACTCACTAACGTCCAAAATTCTTTTGTGCACTGAACAATAGGCAACCCAGATATCACGAAGCACTTCGAGCTCTGTTTGCAACTCGATTTCTTCAGCCGCTTCTAGCGTCAAATTTGACACCATCTCAGCAATGCGCTTGATCCGTGGCTCGAGCGATATCCTTTCGCGAATGAGTTTATCCATTGTTCGCTTGTTTCACTCACAAAATAATAATTCGATCACTGTTTCACGGATTGGTAGTACCACTGATGTCCGGACACAATTGGCGGGTGACTATGCCAAACACGCGAAACAAGTTAATCGACATTGTGCGGTTCACGACGAGAATTTACGTGAATCCGGCTCGAAGGACCATATGTTCTTGTGAGGTCCGAAAAGGCGACAAGATAATTAGGGTTACGGGCGGAAAGAAAATAAAACGAGCCTATACGCTTTAGCTTTAGAATTCAAACTGGTTTCTTGTATATTGTCTCATATCTTAAATAGCTAGTCGTAACAATAGTGGGTTGTAAGAAAGAACATTGTTATTTCGTTGAAGATTGGTAGAGGGATAGAGCGGTTTTTAAAATAGTGAGGTCATAATAATAGCTGTATGATTTTGCACAGGATGCACCATAAAATCCATCACAACACATGCCTAGTTCGGGATGGGTTGGATCTCTCGTATTCTATTTATCAATCTGACTAACGATTGTGTTTAAATACGTTGTTCCATACATTTATAAAACATGAACCCGACAAGCTTTTATGGGTAGTTCTAATTTTAAATACTGTTGATAGTACTTTACACCAACCATGTTTTGCAAAACGTGTTCTTTTTTCTCATATAGATGAATTAGTTGTACAAGATTGTGGTTTCACTGCCAACGGGAAGCATATCATAGATACTTAGAGTTTACTTTTCAACAATCGGAGTTGGCTTAGCAAAGAAGCTTCACAACTATTACGCCAAGTACTAGTGTTCAAATCCCATGCTTGGCGGTGTTATATTGTTGTATGAAAATTGTTTTTCTTTTTCATATTATGTTTTATAAGGCTTCACTTTTTGCGCTTTTTTACGTCATATTAAAGTTTGAAATAAAGTGTTATACACTTTTATTCATTACCTGTATTTGTCATTTAACAATACTTTCAACTTGTTTATTACAAGCTGTATTGGTTGGGTAAATTTTGTCGTTGTAAAGTAAACGTTTTCGCAATGCATATTGTATGTTGCCATCATCCGATTTAAACGCCCAAATTAAGCATAATTTGTACGATGGTGGCTTGAAGTAAAAACATTTCGATTTTGTATTAGGTGCGCAACTAAGTTCTCGCTGTTTATTGGTGAAAAGGGAACTTTATTTTGAAAACAAAGGTTACAAACGAATTATTCAAAGTATTGCCCATCACTAGCTACGAATTTTTCCCATCTTTCTGGTAGAACGTGAATACCATTTCGATAGAACTGTTCGTCAATTCATATTAACCACACCAAACCACCCACCCCCCAGCCCACAAACAACAAAAAAACAAAGCAATATCACAAAAAACGGCGAGGGGGGCGGGAGACCCCACTTACCATTTCCCATTAAATTTCCCAGTCCCTAAGCGCGGGGGGCGCACCAAAAAATAATTTTTCTCTTTTTTTTTCCTTTTTTCGTCTTTTTTCCCACTGTTCCCCCCAGCACCAATCTTACGAACTCCTCCCCGCTCTCTTGTTTCTTTCACCCCCCACAACACAACAAAAACAACTCCCCCCCCCCCACACCCAACACACCCCACCCCACCCACACCCACACCGCCCGCCGGAAAACCACCCCGACCCCGCCCCCAAACCCCCCTTTGCGTTTCGCTTACTGACCCTATTCCTTTCTACCAACAAACCGCGCCCCCCTAGCAAAAGGACACGAGGACACGGGGGCGAAGGACCAATAATAAGAGTGGTGGTGGGGGGTAGCAAAAAGGAAAAAGTAGAAAAAAGAAAGAGAGGGAGCGACGACAAAAGAAAAAAAAAGAAAAAAAAAAAAAAACACACACACAAACAGATAAATAAAAACAAACAAAACACACAAGCAAAAGTAAGTGAATAAGACCGAGTAAATATAAAGGGGGAGGGAGAGAGGAAAGGGGAAACGAGGGAAGGCGTGTGGGCGATGGTTTTCGTCTGAAAGGAAGCAGAACAAGGTAGGACAATTCTAGGGTTTTTATTCATTAGGGCGAATCTACAATTGAGAGACTCTCTCCGGGCTCGCTCTCTTTCATTCATATTCCGATCACCTTTACATTTTTCATTCTACTATTTGTAGAGTAAGCTAGCCAGCACTGTTGTGTTTCGATCTGTACAAAAGAATCCCTCGAAAGTTTAATAATGGCGCTGTAATGAATGAAAGATGGCGAGCCCGGAGAGAATCTCTCAATTGTAGATTCGCCCTAATGAAAAAAAAAAACCCTAGAATTAAATAATAATTATAATATTATTTATGGCTACACCGCAAAAGAAGCCGAAGAAAAAATAAAAATTAAAAATGATGATTATTGTTATAGTATGGTAGGAGTAGGAAGATAAGCGAGGGAAGCGATCAAACACAAAAAATAAAGAGAC
This sequence comes from Aedes koreicus, assembly GCA_024533555.2. Classification (NCBI taxonomy): domain Eukaryota; kingdom Metazoa; phylum Arthropoda; class Insecta; order Diptera; family Culicidae; genus Aedes; species Aedes koreicus. Next base: position 149,895 of record JAHHFK020005519.1, on the reverse strand, counting down.
AACAATACATCCAACAAAATATTTTTTGGACAGGGGGGGGCAAAAGACCGAAGGGTTTTAGAGAGAAGAATAATGTAGAGTAGAGGGAATATAAAATAATATATTTAAAAGTTTTTTTAATCATAATGGGGGGTATCCCTTTTGGTCAGTCTATAAAAGCAAAAAAGAGCCATACACATATAACACGCAGCGGAAGATATAGTAGAGAGTAGTATCCCTTGATTTTATCATGCAACATAGAGACTGATATGCTTTTATGGTAAGTTATTTGAAATGTAATTTTTTGGTGAGACCCATCCTCATTTTATTGCCCACAACTATATTATTAGGAACAGTAGAAATTTGCAATATCCCAGTACATTTACGAGTGCAAATAAAAACAAATAAAATGTGTTAATTGAATCTAAAGTTCAGTATAGCCGTGGAATTTTCTTTTTGTCTTTACATTTTTATTTTTTTATTTTATAAGTCATTTATGCAAAAAATTTCCACTGTTCCTTTAACAACTATATAACGGGGATTGCCTAAGGGGGGTAGCCTAAGGCAGTCGAAGGATTTGTTGACTGGACAAGGGTTCGTGGAGTTGCCAGTCCCTTGTCATGCAAAGACACGCGGCCTTCTGGCCGTAGTCTTCCGAAGGTCCTCACTGAGATCGGCTGACCCTGCTACAAGAAGCCATCACGTAGGCTATTCTCTCAGAACAACCTGCGGAGAATAGTCCTGCAGCCATAGGTAATCCTTGCACTGATGGTGGGTTCTTAGCGCACATCACATCACATCACTGTAATGAATCCATTTTTCGTCACCCGTCACAATGCGATGTAGAAAACTCTTCCTTTTTTTGCCGCTGGAGCAGTTGTTCACAGACGAAAAAACGACGCTCAACATCTCTTGGCTTCAAATCGTAAGGAACCCAAGTTCCTTGCTTTTGAATCATTCCCAACGCATGCAATCGCTTAGAAATGGCTTGGCGGGAAACTTCTAATCCTGAACCAAGCTCTTCTTGCGTTTGACACGGATCCTCATCGAGCAATACCTCCAATTCAGAGTCTTCGAAGTTTTTTGGCGTTCCTGCACGCGGACGATCATCAACACTGAAATCACCGCTTTTGAAGCGACGAAACCAATCACGACACGTTGTTTCACTTAGAGCAGCATCACACATATGGTAAGTCTGAGCTTGGTTTATGATGCTTGAGATGTACAACATTCGACCAGCATTTACTACTGGCGCCATCAATTGCTTAACAGCGGGAACTTAGTTGCGCACCTAATAGTTGTCGACTTGGTATGTAAAAATAAAGTTTTGACAAAAGTTCTTCAGAATCAATACGATGCGGAACGATATCGTTTATAACTGGGACCATTCCAAAGTAACAAAACAAATGCAAATTAGTTTTATTCTTGTTTTATGGTAGTTTTATCAAAGCATTATGGAGTTCATTTGGTTTTATCAGGGCATTTTCCAAGTTAAGGTGGTTTAAGTTGATAAACAGTCCTTAAGAGTGATTAAAGAACACTTGAAGAAACCTCCATAAAACTATATGATTGTAGTTCACCTTATAAGTAATATTTTAAGATGCTTCACAGCTAACATTTTGATTCACATTACTCCATTGCAATTCACCTACGTGCACTTTTGTACGACCAAAATTTATCATATAAAGTGCATAGAATCGCTCTACATGAACAAAAGTGGAGGCCATTTATGTGCATATCGATATTGCTTGTTGTAGGTTATACGATGTATTATGATTTCATTCGGAACATTAAACAATCATCTCTGTTTTCTCTATGAGATTATAAATGGGTAGATAGCAGGTTGCATTTACAAGCCATTACAACTTCCAAAGCCAAAATAATAAATGATGAAGAAATCATTAATGCATTGAAAAAAAGTAGTTCATTTATTAACTGTATAGTGCATCACATAAATATTGTAAATCAAAAACAAATAGAAAAAAAAAAGCGGTTGGCCGTTGTTTTTCAGCTGTTGAAACTTATTTTTTTTTTAGTTTGCATGCTTTTATAATAACCAGCCTTACCTGCTTCCGCTAAGATTCGATATTGCAATCTCCGTATTCATATTCCAGTCCTTAATGCAGTCGCCCAGCTATACGCCGTGAATGAACATCTATTTGATTTTTTTACTTTTCCAACAAATGACTTTTTTTTTCAGGAAATCATAACATTTGAATCACTGAACCGTTTTCATATGTTAAAACACCAAATGAAAGAAAATTAAACGCTGTTTAGAGAAAAATATGAAAACATTGAAAAAAATCGAATTTTGTATTGTAAAACATTGATTGTATTTGTATTTTGTGATTTTCATGGTGTCTACTAGAGGGCGCTGTAAAATTTTATATTATTTTCTGGAAAATTCAGACTGTTTCTTCACAATATATCAAAAAACAAGAGGAGAATGTGTTTTCGTTTTGGAGATTTATTTTTTTGTTAGTTTGGATTTTGGCACCATACTAATATGCGACTAAGAATATCATGTATCTCCATTGATTTATGTTGACTGTAACATAGTCATATTATCTACACTTATTTAAATTTGAGATTCTAGACTACCTTGGAGTTCCCAAAGACTTGAATCAAATTTATAAATTGCGTTGGGTATCAGAAATTGTCACAGGGATTCGTAAAATTGTATATAAAGATGCATAGGGTATCAAATAGAGTAATAAGAAATTAAATTTGGGAAATCCAACTGTCACGGACAATACACTTGCAAAGAAACGTTAAATAACATGTTTGGTACTATGTTACACGAAAAGCTATACAACTCATTTTATAAAGTCAGAAACTTTTGAGGGATATGGATGGAATGTCGGCCTATCAGCTTCAAATTGAGTCTATTCATGGATGCAACTTCGTCCCATGCGATGGACTTTTTATAATTGCCGGCGTCGGTGGTGTAGATTTTTGGTAAGCGTGACTGTATTCTTGGCACCCCACCCAAAATTCGCACAACGAAACAAAAACTGCTCTGAAACACTTAAAATGTATTGGCCGTTCGATAATGAAAACATTTCATTTTCACGAGTCTTAATTTTGTATCTGACGGGTGTATTACGTTTGACGACTCTGAAAATATACAGAAACTTAAAACCCGCTCAATGAGAATTATACAATCCCTGGAAGAAACTGAAGACTCGTCAAAACACTCTGCATTTTTCAAAGTTAAAGCATTGTTTTTTATCTATGCAAACAGAAGTTTATAACGTGTGACTATTTTCTGTCCATCTAGGCTGCATTATTTGATTTATCAGTTCAATTTAGCCAAATTAAGATCATTCGAAGATCATGAAGATAATATATTCAGCTTAACTATTGAAATCATGATGTCTAAAAAGTTGGGAAAATCGAAAATTATACGGAAGTAAACAACAGTAAATTGATAAATTATGTCTGAATTGTTTTTTAATTAAATCGGGCATCTTAATACCAACATATTTTTGTAGCTTATCGCTGATTTAATGATATATTTGGTACATAGGCCGAATGAAGGAGCAACAGTAACATTACATCCCGTTACCCTACAGTGCCAGCGGCGGCCAGATCTACGGGATCCAACAAAGTTCAATAAATTTTTCATATTTCATAATGTTTTTTTTTTTTTCAAACATTGCTCCAAATATAAATGATATCTATTTGATGTAAACCTGCTCAAATATGAACGAGACTTTATGAATAAAACGGTCTGCGGATTACATATCGTAAATTTTTTTCTTGCTTATATTGGCACACACTTAGATTTTTTACAGAAATCTGTAATAGTTTACCGAATTTTCAACAGCTGAACGTTCGGTAATCCGATTTAACGGATTTCGGTGAAATTTTACAGTTATCTGTAAAATAATTACCGGATTTCGGTTAAATTTTATCGAAATCCGTTAAATTTTATTACCGAAGTTCAGCTGTTGAGAATTCGGTAGACTTTTACAGATTTCTGTAAAAATATCTAAGTGTGTAGGACTGTTATACGTTTACATGTCAAATTTGAGCACAATCTGTCGCGAAGCTTTTTTTACAGCACTATAAACAAGTCAACCTCCAGCGTGTTTTTTGAATTTTACTATGAAATCAAACATTGAGCAAAGAATTATTTTGAAATTTTGTTATTTCAACGGAATAAGTGCTTCGGATGCATTGAAAATGTTGCAGAAAGCCTATGGGGAATCTGCTCTATCACGTGAACGTGTGTTTCATTGGTATAAGTCGTTCAAAGAGGGTCGTACATCAGTTTGAAAATCTGCCTCATGATCGTCGTCCAGCAACATCAATAAACAAAGAAAACGTCGAAAAGTGAAGAAAATTGCGCTGCAAAATAGCTCATAGCATTATACACGATGTTTTGGGCATGAGACATGTGTCCGCGCGTCTTGTTCCAATATTGTTGAATTTTCTTCAAAAAGAGCAACGCAAAACTGTCGCTAAGGAAATGCTCACAATGAGTGATATGGCCATCCAGCACATCATAACTGGTGACGAGACTTGGGACTACGAGAACGACGTCGAAACAGCCCAGCAATCATCGGAATGGCGCTACCAAAATGAGCCGAAACCCAAAAAACCGCGTCATGTTCGATCGATAATCAGGCTTATGCTGACTGTTTTCTTCGATAGCCTAGGTGTGGTGCACTCGGAATTGCTTCCGGAAGGTAAATTGGTCAACGCTAGTATTATTTCGGCGTAATGAAGCGTTTGCGTGAGAATATTTGTCACAAAAGGAAATAATTGTGGGACAACAAGTCATGGTTTTTGCATCACGATAATGCATCAGCTCACACATCACGTTTAGTTCGCGATTATTTGACCAAAAACAACGATAACATCGTTCCTCAAGCACCTTATTCGCCTGATATGGCACCATGTGACTTTTTCCTCTTCCCCAAACCCAAATTGCCGCTTCGTGGAACATAATTTAAGACGATTGAAGTCATAAAAGAGAATTCGAAGAGGGAGCTTAAGGCGATAAAGTTCTGTCCCGTTAGAATCCGGAATCACTTATTGTGTTGCAGCGGCACGGAAAGTGACCGCTGCAAAAATTCTTTTACAGCGGTTTGTTGATCCTTTTGCCCACTTTCTGTAGTATAAATTTCACGGTGTTTCGTGCAGTGAGTCAAAAGTTATTCCAGATGGAAGCCGAGAGGAGAGAAAAAATTCTGCACACCCACGTTGATAATCCAACGTGGTCCGCAATAAAAATCGCAAAAACGTTGAAAATCGCCAAATCAACCGTGTATGATGTGCTCAAACGTTTCAGGGAGCAAAAGAGCGTGGATCGAGTGCCTCAAGGTAAGCGTCGTAGTGGAACATATGACCGCAAGCTGAACCAGAAGGTGTTGAGAACCGTCAGAGCAAACCCTGGACTATCAGATAATGAAATCGCACAAAAATACGCTGCTGCTCACAGTACCGTTCGAAGAATTCGTTTGCGAGCAGGATATCGTTCTTATCGAGCCAGCAAGCAACCAAACAGAACGTTGAAGCAAAGTTTCGTCACCAAAACTCGAGCTCGGAAATTGTACCAGCAGGTTTTGACGAAGTACCAAGGATGCCTGCTCATCGACGATGAAACCTACGTCAAAATGGATTTCGGACAGCTTCCTGGCCAAAAATTCTACATGGCGACGGCACGAGGAGATGTTCCTGCGAAGTTCAAGTTTGCTTTTATGGACAAATTTGCCAAAAAAACTGATGATTTGGCAAGGGATATGCAGCTGCGGAGCAAAGACCAAAGTGTTCGTGACGAATAAGACGATGGACTCGAAGCTGTACAAGGAAGAATGCCTCAAAAACCGCGTACTACCTTTCATTAAAGCCCATAAAGGTGCCGTGAAGTTCTGGCCAGATTAGGCGAGTTCCCACTACAGCCGGGAAGTCATCCAGTGGTACCGCGACAATAACGTAAATTTCATCGATAAAAACATAAAGCCACCCAACTGCCCGCAGTTCCGGCCCATCGAGAGATTATTGGCAATAATGAAGCGGAAGCTTAAGAAAAGTAAAAAAACTGCTCGGGACATGACTCACATGACCAAAATGTGGAACAAATGTGCCAAGGAAGTTGACTCCGGAGGTGTGCAGCGTTTGATGGGAGGTATACAGAAGAAAGTTCGAATTTTCATTAGAAACAAAGAGAAATGATTTGTATTGATATTTTTTCCCTAATACCTTCTTTTTGGTGCATTAAACTTAATTGTACGTTAATCCGTTACCGAAATACAGTTGATTTTGTTATCCCGGATTCTAAATGGACATAGCTTTAATACCGCTAAAAAATTGAATACACAAAAACATTTACATTACCTGCATCATTGCTACGAGTCACCTCTGGCGACACGTTTTTCATAGCATGTGAACATTTAACCACGCTTATGACCTTCAATTACTTGCGGAATGAACTGATTGAACTTATCATGAAAAATAGCTGATACGGTTTTTAACTGCTTGCCATGAGCATTGATATGCAAATTCAAAGGGTTACAGCAAACCTTCAGTGAAGCGGAGTACAAACGGCCGTACTGATTAGCATGGCCACCACACACAGTTTTCAAACATTCTAAACCAGACCGAAGCTTTAATAATGTCCATTGACGCGCAGGGAACTGTTTACTCTTACGAAGGTCCTCTTTAGCGGTACATTTTCTTTTGAAGAATACTCTAATCGAGCAGTTCATTTTGAACCAAAACACTTTCACCTCAATCAAAACAAAACGCTTGCTGTGATCAGGTGTCAGGTGACAGTTTATTCCCTTCTTGATATCTACTTCTTGCACTGAAAAAAATCCGAGGAATCCGCTGGCGTTGTTATTGCTGCAAATTGTCGCAATTTTAGTTTTAAAATGAAAAATTTGCATGTATGGCAATACTGCCGCCAAGAAATTATATTTTTTATAAAGTTTTTGAAAAATTTGCATGTATGGCAATACTGCCGCCAAGAAATTATATTTTTTATAAAGTTTTTGAACAATTTCCTTCAAATATCAACCAGTAGATTGTTTCTAGCCATGCTAGTTGCTGAGGTGTACATGAAAAAAAAACAATATTGTATAAAAACTGGGAAACAAGGATTTCTTTGTTTCAAAACGCTGTATCTAAGGAACGGCTCAAAATATCCTAAGATTTTTTGTAAAAAAGTGTGAGGAACACGATGGCGTGATCATTTGAAAAATCAAAATATCTACATCGAACGAAAATTGCAATTTTAATTTTAAAATAAAAAATTACCATATTTTGCAACACTGCCGCCAAAAAATAATATTTTTTATGAGTTTTTTGAAATCAATCAATGGATTGTCTTTAATCATAATACATACGGAGGTATAAGTAAAACAAAATGAGCATTTTTACAAAAAAAAAAAGGGGAGGCCCCATTAACCGAGGGGTGGTTCAATCGGCACAAAAATTTGGATTTTTCACAAAATCGCAAAATGAATCTTTCCTCAAAATTTTCTTGAAATTCGTGAAGGTCACGTCCACGTTTCAACTTTTTCTCGGACACTTTGGATGGAATGACCTATATGTTGGACAAAGGCCGAATGAAGGAGCTAGGCTTACATTACATCTCGTTACCCTACGTTTCCAATTCAAACCGGGAGTTTTCCTATCTATCCATGGAATTCCTGTCCGTTCTAAAAGGAATCGATACATCCGGTCGCTGGAGGGGTGTTCACGTATACATCGGGTGAAGGATAAAGATATTCCTGATCGTTGACTGCGACATTCACAGTTATTTGGCTTATTTTGACCAGACTTACCAGGATTCCTCCGAATTCACTTTCTCACTCGTTTGATGGCTTCCGGACACCTGACAGTGCATTTACGGCCAGGTCTGGGAAGTATTTTCCAAGAATCGGTTTCTTTGTAGCGTTTGATGGTACGAAAGATGAATCTTTCGTTTATTCCGAGTGATTTCAAATTGCTTTAAAAAAGTAAAAAATGTTTCAGAAATAGGCTCCTCTTTCGTGTGCATGATTCCCACGAGTGTCAAATGAACGAAAATTCAAAACTAACTTGCAAGCCGTGATGATATTTGAATACAATGTGAATGAAAAATGTGCAAACAACTCACTCAAATACATTTTTAAAAAACGCTGACAGGAATTACCACTAACCCTGTATATTCGACAAGTTTTGATTTAAGGTAAAAGCTGACCAAACTGTACAAAAATGTTTCCAATAAAAGAAAGAAGCGCTCCTTCTTTGAACGACGTCTGACCCTACCTATGAGTGTGAATTGAAGAACCCACGCTTCATCTCCAAAAAATTAGCAACATAATTCGAGGCACAGATCAGCTCCGTCCGAATCGTTGCATTAAATATTCACCCAAAGTTGGGCAGACTTGGCGAACGTAGCGCATTTTACAGCAGCAGCGGATGTGGTTTGTGACTCCCTGGTGATTGTTCTTGATTTCGTCTACCCACCAGTCAGCGAGCAGTTTCGGTTTGGGGTTCTGGGAGCCTGCCCATGACGTCAACGACCCTAAAGTTGGTGGAGATTAAAAATTGGTCACCTCTCTGCTTATGCTGGATTTTCCTGCGGGCAACCATCCTTAAAAGACAGCATAATTCGTCCCTTTGGGTTAATAAACTGTCGGAAACACGTTGCAAGAAGCCAACTAACCGACGATAGCAATGGGCAAAAATTAAAAATCTCAACTGCCAAGCAGCCGAAAATTCTCTTTCACCGAAGAGGGTGAAATCGCTGTGCCACCTCTGAGACTCTGGGGAGGGGGATGACAATAGATGTGTGATTGGAAAAGATGATTTTCTAATTCTAGAAACAGTGTGCCAAGGTGGAGCAAGAGCAATGGAACTCCATTATTGCCAATAACGGCGAAACGAGTCCCAGGGGAGTGACAAAATGTGTCTGCTTGCTTTGCTGGATGCTGATTTTGGACCGAAAAAAAGCGATCGTTGTACTTTTGTCTTTCCTTGAATCACAAACCTCTTCGGTTCATTTCTCCCGGCACCCCTTTCCGATAATCTTCCTCTCTGGGGTCGCTTTCTCAAGAACCTCAAACCGAACCGATACGAAATGGGGCAATATTTTTGATAAATGACAAAGTCATTAGATAAATTACCAGCAACTAAAAGCCGAGACACGCGGGAAATCGAAACGAGTAAACTGCTCCTGCTCCATTTGTTCGGTCGGCTGCCAGTGTGCCTTGTGCCATTAATGACTATCCTATTAGAGTAATTAAAATACCATTGGTCTGGTGTAATGTAACACATTTCGTTTCGGCCCCGGTACTCCCATTCGATTATCCCTTTTCCGGTCCGTCTTAGGAAAACTTTTCCGCAAGACACACGGCGAAGGAAAAAGCCTCGCTAGAAAGCAGCACACAACAAGAGGCGTCAGTCGGTGGCGGTTGACTTGGAAGGTATGCTTTGGCTTTGTCAGGAAGTGGACAAGGACGACACGATGACGATGATGAAGCTATTTAATGTGGCTACTGTTGACGTTGTTGTTGTTGTTGTTGTAACCAGAGGGGCCGATGCTTAGTCGATGGGTTCGATATTAATAGATTAAATAACAAAGTGCGTAATTTGAATTATCTGTTCGCTCGTACTGGGATGGAAGACGGGAAATGCTGATCCAAGGGTTGTGTATCTCAAAGGAATTTGATTTTTATTTGTTTCTGAACTGCTTCTGCCCTCGGCTGGAACGGAATGGAGGAGATATTGAGTCTTAGAACAAAAGATTTCGAGATTGGATTTTCGGGAGAGGGATATTGGATTGGATTTCACGGAAAGTGCCGACGTTGTGAATGGTCGGATACGGACGGAATCTGGTTGGGGAGTTTGTGGAGCGTTTTTCTCCGATAGAGAATCACCAGACTGAAACTGAAGAAGCTAATTGTTCGGCTTGGTCCACGGAAAAGCCGGGAAAAACTGAAAGGGTTGAAAATCTTTGATGCTTTGCTTGAGTCAGTTGTTGGATGTGGTTATCTGAAGACAGATATTTGCCAACCCTCAGCAAAAGCCGATAGATCAGATGATAGCGGAAAAAGAAGGACCTTTTCCATGCATCTTTGAACATGATATCATAACAGAGTTGGGAAATTAAGTGATTGAGCACAACATTTAAGAATTATTATTGACCTTTTCAGGTGCAAAGATCTGTAGTATCTTACTCTATTTCTTACACTTACAATGTGGAAACACTTTGATAGTTTTTACCCTACTTAACGTAAATTAACATATGTGTGTATTGGAAACGGTAGAGAAAAAGAGGAACAATAAAAACGAGTTACTCCGGGAGTGTTAAGACCGGCAAACGGATACACCAGGGGGGAGGTGGGGTTGGGGCTTTAAACCCCCCACTCCCCATAGCCAGAAAACAATGAAGGCTAACTATGCTACTACATATATTTTCAAAAAAACTATAAGGGACAGCCCAATGGGGTTGTACGCAAAGTTGACCATCCGCTAATTGATTTAAGTCAGTTCTGAAAAGGGCCAAGAAAATTCAATTGTACACTCTTTAGAAAGAATTTGGTGGCTCTTAATTATGATACGGCCGGTTGTAGTTCGCGATGGCCACTATCTCTAACGCGTAGAAGATAGTTATGGATCTGTTGGTTTATTGGTTGTTCAACGCGCTTTGCTATTTACTCCGGGACGCGGCGTTTAAAGCAATGCCATGTTCAGCCGGGCGCGGTAATGGAAATTTCAAACAGCCCAAGAGAAAATGTTCACCAAATAAAAAAAAAAAAAAAAAAAAAAAAAAAAAAAAAAAAAAAAAAAAAAAAAAAAAAATCAAAAAAAATATTTATTGTCGTGAACCGGGGGTAACGGCTTCACGTATCTGCCAGGTTGCTGCTCGTCTTCAACCGGAATCCTCTTCGGCGCCCGCCGCTTGAAGCGGTCGATTGCAGCGACCAGCTCGGCCCTTTGCTGTTGCTCGGCGTCTATTTTCTTTTCTTTCGGCTGCTGCTCCATTTTCCTGCTGATGCTTACTCGTCAAATGTAGTCACTAGAATGAGCTGGGGAGTGCAGATGGCTCATATTTATAGCTGCAGAATTGTCTCTTTTCACCGTCGACCAATCACCAACAATCACATGCAATGATATTTTTTTTCCCATGTGAATCATGCGTTTCCACAGAGTGTAAGGTAGGGTTCCCAAAATGGTTTTATTTTATTATTCTTATCTGGTATATTCTACATCTCACTCCACCCCTACTCTTACTCGAAAATGCTGTATAGAAACATATCATCAAACTTTTTGGGTTTTCTGGACTTCCTCGTTGGCCGCTCGGAGGAGGTCTCTGGAGTCTCGCTGATTGCAAAGTTATCATGAAACGCATCCTGATTCGAAGGGACAACTGCTAAAATCAAAATTAATTTAACGTAAATTAATAAAACAAAAAAAATTTTTTTTTTTTTTTTGGTCCGTACCTTCGGTTTGTACACCTTTGCTGAAATACTCGTCAGAATTTTCAGTTGTCCTTTTAGCATCCATAATATTTCGCGAATATAACACGCCTCTTTCGCTTCGTACAACCAATTTCGCTCCTTCTCTTGCCACTACTGTAAACTTTTCGCTACCAAAATTGGGGTCTGACTTGCACCTTTTTGTCTGTGTCAAAAATACTCTATCTCCAACCTTTAAGTCTGATGGTTTTGCTCCGCGTCTAGCGTCTGCATATTGCTTGCTCTCCAGTTTAGAAAATGAATCCTTCTCTTTTATATCCTCTCTATCAATTGATGTCACTGAATTGGATGTCCACAGGCAAGGGAAGATTCCTCTGAACTTCCATCCTACCAATAGCTCAAACGGGGTAACTCCAAATCTCGAAAGAGGTCTTACTTTGTTATGCACATGGACATATTTTTCTAGTGCCAGTTTCCAATTCATGTTGTCTAACTTGGATGAAGCCAGCGCTCTTTTAATACCTTCATTCTGTCTCTCAACTGCACCATTGGACTGCGGGCTCAGTGGAATCGATTTTCTTATCCTAATTCCTTTATTTTCCCAAGTTTTTACAAACTTTTCGCTTTGAAAGGGTGGCCCATTATCGCTTTGGATGATGATGGGATATCCCCATATTGCAAAAACTTTGTTTAGTGCTTCGTTTGTGGAATCTGCATCCATGTGTTTCATTTCAATGACGTGAAGATAGCGCGAATAAGTATCTACGATCACTAAAAATTCTCCATGACCAAATTGTTTGTCCGTAAAGAAATCGATTTGTAGAATTTCCCAGGGGCCATTTGGAAGTTGTCTGCTGCTCAAGGGAATCGGTGGGTTCGTTTTGGACAGTCGCAGGCATGTTTCACAGCGCTTTAAAAATATTTCCACGTCTTTCGACATCCCTGGCCACCAAAAATAGTCACGTAGTATTCGTTTAGTAGAACCTGCTCCCACATGACCTTGGTGAGCGAAACTTATTGCTTTTTGGCGTAACGAGCTTGGAAGAATTATTTGATTATTTTTGTAGATCAGAGAACCAAAGACGTGTAATTCTTTCGCCTGACTCTCGAATCTACGCAAACCAGTCTCCCAACAACCTGTTTCAATCGCATTTTTTACTTGATTTAGTTGCTCATCGTTTTCAGCTTGTTCTTCAATGTCGTTCCATGAAATTTGAAGAACCCCAGCATCCAAAAAGTACAACAAATGTTTTTCACTCATGTCGTCAAATGGCTCGGAGGTATGAGATTTTCTCATAAGCCTTGAAAGGGCATCCGCAACGTTATGTTCACCTGAAACACGACGTACGTCAAAACGATATGGCTGCAGTCTCAATGCCCATGCTTCTGCTCTGGAAACTGCTCTCTTTCCAATCCGGTGCAAACCTCCAAAAATAAATTCATTGGATTCAGCATCCGTTCGTATTGTGAAGTTCAAACTCATCAAGTACATCGAAAACCGCTCCACTCCCCAAACCATTGCCAGAGCTTCACGTTGTGTTTGTGGATATTTTTGTTCTGTAGTCGAAAGCGTTTTTGATGCACAAGCAATTACTCTTGGATTTGAATTCTTATCAAATTGCACCAATACTGCACCCAATCCATAAGGGGAAGCATCCACATATAACTCCGTATGATCTTCTCTGTTGAAGTAACCCAGGGTGGTTATAACTTTCCATGCATCAGTTTTGAGGTACTCGAACTCTTTCTCAAGGTCTTGATTCCAATAAAAATGATCCGATTTTGCCAACTCACGAAGCCTATGTGTTTTATCTGCTCGATTTTGAATAAATCTTTCTATGAAGTTGATTAGTCCTAAGAAACTTTTGACCTCAGCAATAGTTTCAGGACTTCTGAAACCTTTAATGGCTGCAATCTTCTCTTCCTCGATCTTCCATCCATCAGATGAGACAGTGAATCCTAAGAACTTCACTGATTTTTTACCCAAAAAGCACTTGTCTCCATTAATCTCAACATTATGATTTCTCAAGCAAGCCATAACTTTTTCCAAGTTTTCGTCGTGCTCTTCCTTAGTTTTCCCTGACACCAAGATGTCATCAAGATAATTCACAGTTCCATCACATCCTGCCAGTACTATGGTTTGTAATATCTCCTGAAATACATCTGGTGCATTACACAGACCAAAAGGAAGACGTCGATAGCGGTACATTCCGTCTCCAGAAAAGAAATTCGTGAGGTGACGGGAGTCTTCGTTCAACTGCACATGGAAAAACGCACTGACCAAGTCTATTGTAGAAAACCACTGCGCTCCATGAAGATTCATCAGCACAGACTCGAACGTCGGCATCTTAAACGGCATACGGTTAATGCACCGATTTGGACCTCGAAGGTCAACAACCAATCGAATGTCGTCCTTTCCTTTAGGGACAACCAGTAAGGACGAACAAAATGATCTATCCATTTCGGTAGTAACCTTTTCAATTATGCCAGCAGATAAAAGATCGCTCAATTTCCGGTTTGTAAGGTCCTTGAATGCCGCGGGAATCTGTGTGTAAACATGGCGAGAAGGTGGTATACTCTTATCATAGCTCAAAGAAACTGGGGGCACGTTAAATTTAGGGAACTCTTTAACCATTGGAGAATTTCTGATTTCCGAACAGAATGATATACTCAGTTCACATTTCCAGGGTGCGGTCGCATACGAAGAATGTACAGGGACTTTCAATCCGACTGAAAGCACGCTGTATCTTACTGCAGTATTAAATCCCAACAAGGCTCTTGCTTCGTCCACAACGTAAAATTTTTCAACCATTATCGGCCTATCCTTGGAAATAAACAAATCAGCCGAAAAATGGGCAATAACATTGATTTCACCATCGGAGGCATACGCCTTTAGCCGTTTATCGGTCGAATATTGTAAATCATGTATATTGCTTATACTGTCGAAGTTTGTTAGCATCTCGTCAAACGATGCTTTGGTAACGGTGTTGACTTGGGCTCCCGAGTCTATAAAAAACTTTACTGGGGTGTTAGCAACTCTAGCATCAATAAAACCATCATTTTCTGTCAAAATCGATGCAGGGCGTATTGAACAGACCTGCAATTATAAATTCAAAATGGAGATGTTTTTCTTTAACGTTTTTTTTTTTTATTTATTTATGATTTTTTTTTTTTTTAGTTCTTGTTATCAAAAGTAATCTTAAATCATCAATCTACATTGCATTTTCATTATCTTCACGTACCTTGTGGATAATATCCCCTTCTTCCTTCTCTTTCTCAATGATTGCAATTTTTGTATCCGTTGCTTCTTCCTTAAATTCAATCGGGAGTTGCCGTTGCACCGCTGGCTGTATCATTGAAGTGCAAACGCGGACAATATGTCCCATTTGTCCACAATTGTGACACACCTTTTGCTTCCCGGGGCATTGGTTCGGATGATGGAAAACGCTGCCGCATCTCCAACAGTTGCTGACCGGTTCAGGTTCCCGATTGGTGCGTGACAATGCACCTCCTCTTCGACCAAAACTACGGCTACCACCTGCACCTCGGCCAAAACCACGACCGCTTCTTTGTCCACCAAATCGCCAGTTGCCAAAATTGTTTGAGCCACGGTTACCTTGATTTCGCCATCGTGCTACATGTGGCTGTTGTGAAATGGTCGCTAGTTGTGCAACTTCACGCTTGCCATGAATTTTTTGAAATTCTTCTTCGTTTTTCTTTTCTAACTCTCGGTCACGAACAAGATCGATAAGGTCTTTCATCGAACCCTGTTTTACCCAGTTCCGATGTGCCAATACACGAACTCGACTATCTAAAGCTCCTTTGGTGATTACTCTAACCACAGCTTCCATTTCTTCGTCATCTGTGTAATTGCACAATTTGGCGGCGGAATTCACCCGTCGGACGAACTGCAAACTGTTTTCAGTAACAATCTGACACAAACTCATTAATTTGCCTCTCTGAGCCAGGATGGTTGTTCTTGAGCAAAAATAATCGTTGAGTCGCTCCATAGCATTTGAAAATGGGGCCGTTCTCTCACATGACATTCCCGCTCCAGATACGGTCATGTTGTAAATTTCGCGTAGCTTAGCTCCTGCCTTGATTTTAAACAAGCTGAACATAGTTTGTTCGTCAGAGGCGTTGATAATCTGGATCGATGATAGGAAAATGTCTTTCCAGTAATCAAACGCTCTTTTATCAATGTCACCTTCCTTATCCAAAGGTGTACATTCCGGTATGTATACGTTGCTCAGTGTCCAGTTACTCAACGTAGCCATAAGCAAAGATTCATTATTTGAACAACCGGAGTGCTCCTGCATAGCACTGTTAGAAGTCGATGGTTGAATTTCATTGGCCAACATTGGATCGCTATCCAGCTGAATTGAACGTTCTCGCAGGTCGCTGTTCCTTTTCAGTTCCGCCATAAGGTCCTCCATCAGTTGCGTTTTACGTTGCTTTCTATAATAAAATGTACGAACATTATAGTGTTGAGCGTATTTTTTTTTTTTTAATTACTATCAAAACTTTGTGGTTATGCAAATTCAACCAAAATCATAACTTCACAATATTAATTCTATCAAGCTTCGTCTATTTCCACCGAAGCTTGCTTGAATAATTAATTAGTCCATCTATTTCTAGCAGACTATAAAAAATAATTGCGATTATTATTTCCATTCCTGAGCTTGGCCCTTTATCGTCCAAGCTCCGATTTCCAAATATTCCGTCTATTGCTACCGGAATCAGTTTTAATTTAATTTGATTCAATGGAACTCTGTCTATCTCCATCAGAGTCCATTCTCCGTCTATTTCTACCGGAGTAACATTGTAATTATTCACTGAATTGTAATATGTCAATCCACTCAATTTGCTTTGTATTTAATGGGACTCTGTCTATTTCCATCAGGGTCCCTCCTCCGTCTATTTCCACCGGAGATAAATCATACATTTCTTTTTTTCTGTTCTGTTTCATTTACCACAGATAGACAACACAATCACCTTTCTATATATACTCACATGATAGGAGACACGACTGCGCCATTGTCGTGAACCGGGGGTAACGGCTTCACGTATCTGCCAGGTTGCTGCTCGTCTTCAACCGGAATCCTCTTCGGCGCCCGCCGCTTGAAGCGGTCGATTGCAGCGACCAGCTCGGCCCTTTGCTGTTGCTCGGCGTCTATTTTCTTTTCTTTCGGCTGCTGCTCCATTTTCCTGCTGATGCTTACTCGTCAAATGTAGTCACTAGAATGAGCTGGGGAGTGCAGATGGCTCATATTTATAGCTGCAGAATTGTCTCTTTTCACCGTCGACCAATCACCAACAATCACATGCAATGATATTTTTTTTCCCATGTGAATCATGCGTTTCCACAGAGTGTAAGGTAGGGTTCCCAAAATGGTTTTATTTTATTATTCTTATCTGGTATATTCTACAAACAACCCAAAACAAAAAAAACAAAAAAACCAAAACAATTAAAACATAAAATATTTTTATTTGATTTTTTTTAAAAAAAAAATAATTTTTTTTTTTTTTTTTTGTTTGGGTTGGGGTTTTTTTTTTTAAAAAATAAAATTTATTTTTTTTTTTTTTTTTTTTAATTTTTTTTCCCCAAAAAAATTAATAAAATTTTATTTTAATAAAATTTCCCCAAAACACCACACCTTTCTTTTTGTTTTTTTCCACCCTATCCCCCAACCATCAAATCATTTAATTTTTGAAATATTGCACGTAGGAATGAAAAATTTCACTGTGGTATAGCTGAGAGTCTATGATAAAAAAGACTTTGATTGATGTTTACATTTTATGTGTAATATTCAAGATGGCGACCAAAGAAAAACAAGTGCGCGAGCGAATTTTGTACGGGCGTACGGCAAATCCTGACTTGTCAATGCGGGACCTTGCAAAGACATTGGATTTGCCTAAATCCACTGTTCACGATGCGCTCAAATCATTTTGACGGTGGAGAGAAAACCGAGAAGTGACAAAAACATTGGACCGAAAGGTGAAAGGGATATTAACGAAAAACCCAAATCTCTCCATTCGAACGGTGGCTCGTAAAATAGGGATGTCGCCTGGTTTTATCCAAAAATCAAAACAACGTTTGGGACTTAAGTCGTATAAAGTAAAAACAGTTCCAAATCGCAACGACAAACAGAACTAGGCAGCAAAATCACGGGCTCGACGTTTGTACTGCGAATATTTGACGAAGTTTTCATGCGTTGTTATGGACGATGAAACTTATGTCCTGGAGGATTTCAAGCAGCTTACAGGGCTGGCTTTTTATTCTGCTATGGCCAGAAAAACTACAGCTGAGCATTTCAGAACGAAGAAGGCATCGAAATTTCCCAAAAAAATACCTTGTGTGGCAAGCAATTTGCACGTGTGGCAAAAAGAGTAAATCTTTCGTCACTACAGGCACAATCAACAAGGAGATCTATCAGAAAGAGTGTCTGCAGAAGCGATTGCTACCCTTCATCAAAAGTCACAAAGAAAAACCTTTGTTCTGGCCCGATTTGGCATTGTACCAAAAACCTCAAACCCGCCAAATTGCCCAGAGCTACGACCAATCGAGAGATATTGGGCTCTGATGAAGCGGAAGCTTTCTGGGAAGAAGCAAGGAATCAAAGACATCAAACATTTCTAGCAAATTTAGACAAAGACGGCTTCTACGATTTCTGAAGAGTCTGTACAAACCTTAATGGACGGAGTTAAGCGCAAAGTTCGAAAATTTTATACAAATACCGAATAACTATGTTTTGTCTTCACGAATTGTTAAAACACATCCCATGAATCTGAAATACTACGACGGAAATATAATGCGAAATTTATGTTTTATTCGTGTTTTGAGGTATCCGGATTACTGCGGATACAGACCTTATCTACGTATCGTTTTAGAACAGTTTTTCTAACTTTCGTTTGGGTGTGACTTAAAAAAAATGTTTTTTGCTCTAATATTTTTATATCTATTTCAATTTTAATATTTTTTTGGGATGACTTTTAGGGCATAGAAAGACGCACATTTTGAAGATACAAGATGGTTGCTAGTTATTGTAAAAAAATTTTTGTAGAAGTTGAAGTGTAAAAAATACGTTTTTTTTCAAGATATCTTACTCACTTATTTGCAAATATTTGCAAACACAATATACGTAAATTGATAGTAAAAACTTCCATCTGCAAGACATATGCAAAATTGCTTGTCCCTTTTGCTCCCTTGTAGAGTAAAACTCATTTTAAATTGGTATTTTTGCATTTTTTTCTGCATAACTTTCGATCAGCAGCATCAACAATTACCATCAAAGTGCCTAACAGCGTGAGATTTTTATGAAAATGTTTATATTTTTAAGTAAACCCATCTCCGTCACAGACAAGCAGACATAACACATTGAAAATTTCGCACTGCAAATCATCGTCACTAACACACCTGCGCCTTCTGTTGAGCAAACTGTGATGGGTGAAAAAGCTGAACAGATGGGGGTAGTGTGCTAACGTCAAACGTAAGAGAATCAACTATGTGTGCCATCTGTGGCGATACTACCAACTAAGAAACATTTGAATTGACCGTTTAAGGCGTAATCGTTGAAGAAACTGCAAGAGTAATGACTATTTGTCTGTGTTGATGGTTGCAAATGCTTTAAATAGAACCCAACGGTCAAAAAAAGTATGAGCGATTAAAGGAATTTCCCCCACTGAACCACTATTTTGGTATTAAGAATATAAAACGTTCTTAGCTGAATTCCATGTCGACTACTTCACATATTGACGAAGAAATCATCTCACCCAGTCAGTATCAATTTTCAATAATGCCATTTTAACGAGCAGCTGTGCCAACCAGTACGTAGCAGTTGGCTCTACTTATCTCCTTTCCATATTCCGTAAGTAACCGCCCAAATACTAAGATAACGGAAACGGATGGGCAAACAGCAACTTTGACTTCTATATGTCAAATTAGAATTGGCTTGGATCTAGCCTGTTTTCTTTACGACAAGCAGGCTTATTCAGATCGGGCTTTGTCGTTTGCCGTTACCGTCCAGCCTCCGTTATCATTGTGTTTGGGCCATTAATATTGCATTCCATGTTTTTTAAAATTAATTCTTTAAGTGATTTTCCTTTGAGACAATTCCTTCTAGAGCTAATTTACAATTTTTTTCTCTACTTCGCTGCCTGAGGACAGAAATCATGTACCCATTGAATGCACTGAATTGCGTGGTTAAAAATCTGGCTGGGACGATTGTTCCCAAAACTCCATTTAACCAGTATGCCGACAGTTCAGGACTTTTAACCGCACTTTGACCACCACATGATTCACCGTTCGATTCTACATGGTCTGCGATACGAAAAAGTCTTCTTGCATGTCTAATACATTTTTCATTTACTTTGCTAGCGCCTGGAACTGCTTTTAGGATTCACTGATTTCCATTTCGCAGTCCGAGCTTTGCCATAGGTTTCTTCAAATAAGTCACTCAAAACAGTAATAAAATAATAAACAATAATACTTTATGTTAAACCAGAGTTAAATTCCAAAATTTGACGGGAGAATACATATTTTTTCCATCTTCGAGCAAAGCACGCTTTGATTCATCAGTTACGCACTAGACAAACCACTTTATACAAAAATAAAATCACCTTCCAATGAAAACCACTTCACCATCGACAAGCACTTTTTAAAATTTAATTACACGCAAAACACTTGAAAATTTTTGATTTTCGAAAGCATGGCTTTTGATGTAACTGATTGAGTAACTGAGAACTATGTGGAGAACTGTGGGAACAATCTCTTTGAAATCAACGGAAACAAGGGAGAAAAAAATGGCAGCAGAAAAAAACACGTAAGCTCGAGGCCAAAGCACACTTCGATTGATTGCTAAACACATGTATGGATAATGAGCAAAACTCCCCATTTTGTCTGATTTCGTTTATTTCTCCTAAAAAAATAAAACGATAAGCATAAAATAAGATAGGAGAAGATATCTATCGCTCTATAGATGTTAAATGTTTGAAAATTTACTTTGTTTTGATTGCGTTTTTAATGAATTTAAATGATTTTTAAAACTATAAGTTACTCGATAAGAATCAATAAAACATTTCTCTTCCAATTTTTAAATGGCTGTATCTCATGATGCTGGCAGAATACGCTCGAACATGGTAATAAATATTTAAATTTCTTCACACTCCACACCGCTACACAAACCCTGCAGCCCAATCAAGGTCGATTCCTGCTCCAATCCAGTGTGACCGTATCTGATATTCCCGCACAAATCACAGGTTCGGAAGGTTTGGTTTGTCGC
Source organism: Aedes koreicus (assembly GCA_024533555.2). NCBI lineage: Eukaryota > Metazoa > Arthropoda > Insecta > Diptera > Culicidae > Aedes > Aedes koreicus. The sequence goes on along the minus strand of JAHHFK020005519.1, from coordinate 129,218 downwards.
TCCGAACATGTAGCTGAATATCGAATCATGTGGTTAATATTTCACGCTTCTTGCTTTTGGGGCGGGGAACAATCAATTTCAACTTCCCGGGATTTCCTAAACCCACTCGAGAGGGCGAGAAGAAATTTACAAAGGGATGGCCATCGTCGAGACGATTCATGTTTACGGAGTACCCAGCGAGACATTTCGATTGCGTGCATCCATCTGCAAACAATATCGTCGAAAAATGGAAATAAACGATTTGGGGTTGGGAAATGCTCGAAGCCAAATCGACTGACAAACGCAAAAAAAAAAACAGCATCGAGGAAAAGAATCCAAATATACTCAAGCTTGAGAAAGGCAGCCATTCTTAACCCTCGTTCGTATAGGGTCGAAAGAACAAATTGTCCGAACCAATTTCATGGCGATAAGAGAGTCTCTTGAGCCCCACTTTTCTCCATAAACATGTTCCAATATCCAAACAAATTCCCAATCGGAAAATGCTGCAGCAATCAGTGGATGGATCGAAAATCCTCGACCATCGACCGACCACCGACCGGTCGTTCCCACTTGGCTCCGTGCGTGCTGTTCGTGTCCTCCTAACCGAACACGCCAAACTAACTGCGTAGCTTCTCCATCATATCAGCGCACGCCTGAATAGTTCCGTTGTTTGCCTTGATTTTACCGCTGGCAAACATTTCCTTCTGCCGCTGCGGCTGCAAACATTTCAATACCAATCAGCTTGTGCGGATTCTTTCAATGGATAGGGATTCGCTTCTTTTCATTCAATCCGGATTATGTTTATTTTAGATGGATGCCCATGCGACCTAAGCTTACGCGATGGGTTATACATGGGTAAAATATGAGCTCCTGTTGGTAGTGCGGGAGGCTTTTTGTCGTGGATAATTGCGTATTTGATAACAGTTTATTGTCAGTGAAGACGATTCGAATGGGAAGCTATCGTTCAATCAAGGGTCGTTCTAATTCCATAGCATTATGGTATTTATACGAGGTTAATGCAAACGATTCAATGCTATGCTTTTAGTGGTTAATTGAATATAATTAATTAAAACCATAATTAGTGGTTAGAAATTTTCAATTAGGGGGTGACCCCGGCGTAGTGGTTAACATCCATACCTCTCACGCCAAAGTCACGAGTTCGAATCTCACCCCCGGACAAGTTACGAAAATACCCAAAAGAGGTATTTGAGTGACTACGACGGGAGATGAACCAGCCCGAGGCTAAAAATCTCGATAATCCAGACAAAAAAAAAAAATTTCAATTATATGAGATGAATATTCCGACGAAGTAGCTAACGCTTGCATTATAAAAAAAGAGACAATTATCGGGTGGATGGGAACTAAACGATAAAAGAAATTAAAACAAATTGAATTTTAATTGCTTTCTGTAATAATTCATAATTTTACAAAAAGACTTTATTTCCTATCGGACGGCCTAGTGGCAATTGGCCGGAACTTCGAAAAGAAAAAGATGTTGTCTATTCTTCAATTATCTGGTCGCCTTATTGATCAGTTTCTTTTCGGTTTTCACCACGAAATTGTTCGAATGGATTCTTCGCTTCAGGTTCGCCTAGCAATTTTCAATTGGGCGCAGCTTCTTCGCTTCTTCGACATCTTCGCTCCGGAGTGGAGCTGGCGGTAATTTCAAACCATCGAACGTAGTTGCTTCACTGCTCGTGCCATGGCTAAACGAAGTGATAGAGCTGTAAATTTTTTTGCTGTTTTATACGGCCGTTCACACCAAAATCCGGACATACAAAATGTATTTTAGAAAAGAGCAGCATACTTCTTTTTTTTATATTTCATTTTATAGATAAATGTGATACTCAACACAACTGCATATAGATTTATATGGATTTATTTCCATAGGCTTTTGCGCGCACTTTCTTATTCACTCCTTTCATCAATCTTTGCACGGTGTCCTTGTCAATTTTCTTCGAAGCAGTAAGCCACTAAGAAAGAAATTCTTGGATCGTTGATATCTCTCCACCAAGCTTTTTGAGGTTTCCCTTAACCATTGACCAGTATGTTTCAATCGGGCGGAGCTGTGGACAAGTTCGTGGATTACAATCCTTGGGGACGTAAATAACGTTATTTTGCTCATACCAAGTGATTATATCTTAAGCTTAATGACAGCTGTATGTTAAGCGTAATGAAATCTGGCCAAAACAAGGATTGAGTCGCATGTTTTCTCAGGAAAAGTTAAAGCCGCTTTTTGAGGCATTCTTGCCGGTAAATCTCAGCGTTTACGGTGGTTACGAAAATCTGAGATTTTAGCCCACAGAAATATATTGCTTGCCAGACCAGATATTTTTCAAGGAATTTGGTTTTATACTTCCGTTTCAGATGTTCAGGCGCATCTTTCCGGCTAGCTTCAGTGTAAAATTTCGTTCCCGAGAGATATTTGAATTTTTTGAAGCAGTATGTTTCGTTATCCATGACAACACAATGGAATTTTGTGAGAAGTTGTTCATAAAGCTTTCTTAAGCGTGTGTGCTTTGCGTTACGATCTCGGTATGTTCCCCCCCCCCTTTCAACCCCTTTTTTCCCCCTCCCCCCCCCCCCCCCCTTTTTTTCTTTTTTTTTTTTTTCTTCCCCCCCCCCCCCCCCTCCCTCCCCCCCCTCTCCCCCCCCCCCCCCACCCCAATTCACCCTTTCACTTTCCCTTTTTTTTTTTTTTCCACCATTCCTCCTTTCTTTTAAACAAAAACTTTTCCCTTTTTTTGACCCCTTATATAAAAGCATCAGTTCAAGTATCAATACCAGCGGCTTTTAAATGAGTCCCATCATTCAGTTCGAACAAGCGACACGTACGGACGTGTTTTTCGCTCTCTCGCAATAAAAGTTTTTTCTCCGTTTTTCCCCCTCGCCCGCTTTCTCGCGATTGCGTGTCCGGTTCGCGATTTATCACCTGCGCTTGCTCATCTTCTGGTGGTGGCAAACCAGAAAAAAGCGCTGCAAAGTTTGGCAAAATTTCCCGCTCGACCTATTGCCGTGGCAATGGGTCGTAAAAATCGACCCACGGTGACATCCGCTCCCGAATCCTTACCGCAACCGGGCAGCTCCAAGCGGCTGCGCCATGATGACACCGGTCCAGTGGATCCTAACGCTCGTCTACTAGCGAGCAACTAATTCGCCATGCTCCCGGTACAGGAGGTGCCAAAGAAGGTGAAGGTCCCCCCGCTCTTCACCACGTCAAAGGACATTGCTGCACTCAGGACCGAGCTTGCAGCCATCCAAATTCATCCGCTGTACAAGCTGTGCAGTACGGGCACCAAAATTATGTGCTCGACGGAGGCTGACTACCGTGCTGTTGGCGCTCACCTCGTGGCTAAACAACACGAGTTCTTTACTCACGACGCACCCGGAAGCAAGCCGCTGAAGGTGATTCTGCGCGGCCTTCCGGAACTCACTCCGGAGGCAATCTTCGCCGAGCTGCAAGCGGTGGCACTGAAGCCTCAGAAGGTGTTTCCCATAAGACGCCAGCAACAGGGAAATTATCGAGACCAACTCTATCTGGTCCACCTTGAGAAGGGTTCCATCACGATGGCGGACCTGATGAAAACGCGGGCCCTATTCAACATCATCATCGAGTGGGACCGGTATCGCTCTAAGCAGCACGATGTGACGCAGTGTGGCAACTGCCTTGCGTTCGGCCACGGAACTCGAAACTGCCACATGAAACCGCGGTGTGGCAAGTGTGCCGGTGCACACGCCACCAAGGATTGTGCCCCGATGGACGAAGGTGCCCCACTGAAGTGCGCCAACTGTGGCGCAAATCACGAGAGCAGCAATCGAGCCTGCCCCAAACGTGCGGAGCCGCATTCTGGCGATCCGCAAGCAGGCATCCAACAAGTCCCGGCTTGGTCAACGCCGTCCGCCACCTCCGATGAACGAGGAGAATTTCCCGACGCTTCGGTACCAAGTGCCAAACCTACCGCCGATCCCATTAAATCACCGCCATGCAAACCGCCCGTCAGCTTCCGTTCATCATCGATTCGCGGCAGCCGCCGCCGCTCCCCACACCCGGCTCCTCCTCCAGGCTGGGGCAATCCGAGTTGCAGTACCTCCACGCAACCACCCGTCGAAGGACAGCTCTATGACACGGAGCAAATGGTCGAGTTCGTCCAAGAGCTCTACCGCCAACTACGTTCCTGACGCTCGAAGGAACAGCTCAAAGCCGCCACATCCGTGACGATGAAATTTATTTTCAAATATGGACCGTAAACGCACCATCAGCATCCTCAATTGGAATGCTTGTTCCATCCGGAACAAAACATTTGAGCTCGGTGACTTCCTTAACAGGAAGGCCATCGACATCGCCATCGTCACCGAGACACATCTCAAGCCAGAACTCAACGTTTTCATCCCCGGATACCGGATTGTGCGACTTGATCGTAGCGGCTCTAGTGGAGGAGGAGTTGCGATCGCCCTGCGCTACAACATCAACTGCCATCTGCTTCCGAGTTTTCAACTGCAGTCTATCGAAGCCATCGGAGTTGAGGTTGAAACTTCCATCGGCCCTATCGCCATCATCGCGGCCTATTGTCCCAAGCAAGCCAACACCGCTAACGGAACAACAACGGTCCTACGGAACGACATTCGCAAGCTAACTCGGAGGCAGGGGCAGTTTATCATCGCCGGTGACCTAAATGCGAAACACGAAACCTGGGGGAACACCCGGCGCAACCGGAACGGAATAATTCTGCAGGAAGACCTGGAAGAGGGCCATTACACCGTCCTGGGCCCGGATACTCCCACCCGGTTGAGCAGATCCGGGGTCCATTCGACAATCGACATCTTCCTCACCAACATGGGGAACAACATCGCCCAGCCGGTAGTACACCAGGAGCTCAGCTCGGACCACTATCCAGTGGTGGCCGAAGTTGGGTCCTCGGTCAACCGGCATCGGATCACCAGACGGAACTACCATCGTGCCAGATGGGAGAGGTTCCGACAACATGTCGACGACACCGTCGATTTCACCGTGCACCTCGAGTCAACTGATGACATCGATCGGCAACTGAAGAGCATCGAGCAAGCGATCTCCCAGGCCCGGGAGCAACATGTACCGGTGATTGATCAGGTGAGCAACTCTGTACCCATTGATAGACCCACTAAAGAATTAATACAGTTGCGAAACGCCATCCGAAGGCAATATCAGCGAACTGGTTTGCCAACGCTAAAAAGTCACTGTAATCGAGTGACGAAAATTATTAAGGCCAGAATGGTGGACCTTAAGAATAACAATTTTTCCGACAAGATCCGCTCTCTCCCAGATTGTGCAAAGCCGTTCTGGAAGTTGACAAAAATTTTGAAAACTAAGCCAAGGCCCATTCCACCGTTGATCCCACTAGACAGCAATGGCTCTAAGGATCGCTTGATAACTCCTGCAGAAAAGGCTGCTGAGATAAGTCAACACTTCGTCAGCTCCCACAATCTCGGACAAAACATCGTCAGTCCACACGAAGCTGCCGTTAGCGCGCTTATTACTAACATCCATATAAGCCCCAACGACTTCACAGAGGAGTTGGAGATCTCAGCTGACGAATTGTTGACTTATATCAAAGGCTCAAAGAACATGAAGGCCCCAGGTTTCGATAACATCATGAACTTGGAGCTCAAGCAATTGAGCCCCCAGTTCTATAACCATCTGGCGATGGTTTTCAACCAATGCCTCCGACTTGGCTACTTCCCCTCGTGTTGGAAGTCAGCCAAAGTCATCCCCATCCAGAAACCTGGGAAAGATCCTTCATGTTCCAAGAGCTATAGGCCCATCAGCCTTCTCTCAGGAGTATCGAAACTGTTTGAGAAAGCGATCCACCGTCGGCTTCTCTCGTCTGCCGACGAGCTTAACATCTTGCTCGACGAGCAGTTCGGATTCCGACGTGGTCGCTCAACAGTGCACCAACTTAACCGAGTAACCAACATCCTCAGGCGGAACAAGTCTGTTGCGAAATCATCTGCCATGGCACTTCTCGATATCGAGAAGGCCTTCGATAACGTGTGGCACGATGGCCTGGTGTATAAGCTAAAAAGATACAATCTTCCTATCTTCCTGGTGAAGATAATTAAAAATTATCTGTCGGACAGGACATTCCGTGTTTCGCTGCAAGGTGCAGTTTCCGATGCACAGGAGATCTCCGCCGGTGTTCCGCAGGGAAGTATACTAGGTCCACTTCTGTTCAACCTATTCACCTCGGACATACCCCCGCTCCCTGAAAATGGATCTCTGTCGTTGTTCGCCGATGATACATCAGTCGTCCACAATGGTAGGGTAACAAGAGCGCTTACAGCGAAACTGCAGCGAAGCCTGAATGTTCTGTCAGAATACTTCACCGAATGGAAGATCTGTATCAACGCAGCGAAGACCCAGGTCATCCTATTCCCACACTCCAACTCTCCCAAACTTGTTCCGCCTGAGGATTGTAAAATTAGCCTAAACAACACAACGGTGGAATGGGCCAAATCAGCTGTCTATCTTGGCGTTACCATAGACAGCAAGCTTATTTTCAGGGAGCAGGTTGACAAAACTGTCACAAAGTGTAACGTTCTGTTGAAGCTACTGTACCCATTGATCAACAGAAGGTCTACATTATCCCTGAAAAACAAGCTTGCTGTCTACAAGCAAATCATACTTCCAGTCATCGAGTACGGCATGCCAATCTGGGAGAGTTGCGCAAAAACACATCACCTGAAGCTTCAGCGTGTTCAAAATAAGTTCCTCAGGATGATCCTGAACACCCCTCCGAGGACAAGAACATCTGAGGTCCACCGTCTGGCCGAGATAAAAATGCTCGATGATCGCTTTAGTGAGTCTATCAATCGGTACAGGGCACGCTGCCTGACATCGGATCACCAGATCATCCGGAATCTGGTTCCCCACCCCTAGGATTTTCAAATTGTAGTTGTAGTTGTAGATTAAGTAGGTTATCAAATTTCAAACAAACAATGCCCCAAGGGCTGATCTGAAAATTAATTTAAAACATAAAACACACTAAACACATTAAACATATGAAACACATAAATCAAAGCTGAAGAGCCCATTGGGCTAAAACACTTAAAAAAATGTAAATTAGTATATAAGACAAAGAATGAAAATAAAAAAGAAAAACCACAAACAAAAACCCCACCCTCCCACCCTATCACTACCACTTAATAGAAACAAAACACAAACCAAACCACACAAACACAAACCCAGCCCAAACAAAAAAAAAAACACAAAAAAAAAAATCATGCGTGATAAAAGCCCGGCTTCGCCCCCCCCCCCCCAACACCCCCCCAAATAAGACACACACAACCCCCCCCCCACCCACCACCACCCCCCCCAGACCACCCCCACACCGTCTCCTCCGAACCCCTCCCCCCTTTTTCACATGTTTCCCTTCACAACACCAAAATTTTTCCCCCAACCAAGACAAAAACTTGAAATTATGCAAGGAAGAATTTCTTTGAAAACATGCGTTGCTTGTTAAGTTATGGCCTGATTCGGTTAGTTGCCACTACGGCCGGAAAATTGTTCAGCGGTATCGTGACAATGGGTTGGATTTAGGAAATTAGAAAATCCACCCACTTTCCCAAAATTCCACCCAATAGGAAAATCATCGGCAATTGTGAAGCGGAAGCTCAACAATACTGGTAAAACGACTCGGGACACTACGTAGATGACCATATTTTGGGACAAACTTTTCAAAGGGGTAGATTCTATAGGTGTGTGCATCGTTTAGTGACAGTTAGCTCTAGTCAAGTGCAATGTTATATCAACATTGAAAATTACCAATTATTTTTCTATAGAAGTGCAATAAAATATTTTTGATTTGACTGGTAACCATTTTTCAAATGACATTCCACTTCTGAGTTACGAATGATTTCTTCCGTACGGATTCGAAGTAGACAATGCTTTCTTGTGCTAATAATCATGCAACAACTTTTTTTTATACTGTATTAACCGTTATGTGTCTAACAGGGAACAGAGTTGCCTATTTCGATTTCAAAACATGATATTTCATGGGAGATAAACCGGCCCGAGGCAAAAAATCTCGATAATACAGAAACAAAAATAAAGATATTTCATTAAGTTTTCTCAGTAGGATATTGAAACTTTGTGATATCTTTTATCTCGGTAATACTTATCATCTAGAAGGGAAATAATGACGGCATAGCTAGGGGGAAGCAGGCTCGAGGTGGGGCTTCTGATTTTTTTATTACTTAAAACGCCGACAGGAACAGATTTAAATAATCACTAAATTTTTCCCTAATTATAGGTGAAATGGACTTGACTGCTCTTGACTTAGATAGGAGCAACCTAAACTAAATATCATTAACTAGTGTTGAAAGTTTTCCTTAAGAGTTTCCGCAGCATAATAATTTTCTATTTTAGATTATTACTAGCCGCACCGAAAAAGTTTTTGGAGTTATATAGTTGGAAAGAGACTCTCATTGCACCGAGAATTGTTCATGCCCTCGAATATGAGGCCACCTGCTTAATACGTTTAAAACATTATTGTGATTACAAATACCAATTTTACTAGATCCCAATAGTTAATTCCACAGTAGCTGAAGAGGATTATCAGCTAAGTTGCAGATATACATTCTTCTATCGTTAACTACCGTGTTCATTGTGTTATTATTTGTAATAATATCAATTTATTACTTCATTTCATTGTGTTGCGTTATGATATGCTATAATGTTATTTCATTAATATTCGTTTCATTAATAAAAAAAAAAACAGTATAGCATCTATGAGATCCACTATGAATAGAATTTATGTTGAAAGAAAACGGAACAGCACATCGACGTTTTTAGATATACTATTCTATACGTGATACAAAATTTCAGATCATCCATATAATTCCCAAGATGTATAAAATTTCAAAAATTTCATGTTAATTTTGGAGCCTCATATTCATAATTTCTAAGTTGTGTAGCAACATTATCTAAACTTTCTGGCTCATAATGGATACACAGGTCAATCGACAATTGCAGCAGGACAATAATCTGCAGATTTGATATTACAAAGGAAATTGTTATTTTATATTACAATATTCATTCACTATATTTTATATGCTATACTATATGACATTGAATATACATTGACAAGGGAGGGAGCATCAGGGTATCACTCAAACTGGAATTGGGCAATGGAGTGGTATAACAACCGGAGTCTAGGAGAGAACAAACAGTATCATTTTCTTTACCCTACCGATTCGATTGTGATGCTGTGAATTCTACTCAAACAGTTTCAACGAGAGTGACGCGCCCTTCTTAAAAAACCATCCTTTAGAAAGCTCTATGAGTATTCCGAATTGAGTTATTCGATTTGTTGGATCGTTTCGTTGGAAGGAGATTCTTATGTTCCCGCGGGTTTCACGTAAGTTTTTCTGCTTACGGGTCCGCCCCACCGTTTTTGGCCCTTCATACAGCGTTACTGTGAATACAAACCGGTAAATCAATTTGATCTTGCTATTAAGTGGAGCTGCATACATGACATGGTCTTAGAAGTGGGTCCCCACAAAAATACAAAAAACCAACCAGAACGAAATCACCAACACAACCAAAACAAACAAAATCATCTAACAACAAAATCATAAATAACAACCTACCCAAAAAAAATCCGGCCATAACTTTTCTTATATTTATTTAAATTAATCAAACAAATAAAACTATAAAAAAATACTTCCTCCCGCGTGTTTCTCTCTACACCCACCCCCAAACCAACCCACCCATGTACCTACACCGATAAAAAAAAATTTTCTTGAACCAATCCCAAAAATATAACAACAAAAATAATTTTGTGGTCTTTCGTGTGTGTGAATCAACTCTGAACTGGCCAATCCGAAGCTAAGTGACCGGATAGTCCAATAACTACACTCTTAAAAATAATGGATTTTACGCGTGACGTAATCCGCATGACCCGTAAATATTTTAAGACCTAAATGTAAAAATGACTGAATTTTGAGTTCATAAGGATGTATTCGGAAATATATGTGTTGACATTGAAGTGAATTTATGTATGCTGTGAAAAACAGAAGGAAGACTGAATGTTACGATTCTCAAGACTAACTCGGCCGTTGACTTTGGTGTAAGCGTCATGCACACCACTTAGTCAAACTTCTATCGTAGGCGATTTCACACTTCATAATAATGTTTGTCCACTATTTTTTTGACAAGCGCGGGGGGCAAAACCCGGGCCAAAAAAAAATTTTTTTTTTCAATTTCAAAAACCACAAAAATAAAAAAACGAAACAAACCAACCAACCAACAGGGTTACCAAATGTTCTTTTTTAAAGAAAAATCGACGACACGGCAGTAATATCTCTGGATACGCCACAAAAAAGCCGCAAAAATTCTAAAAAAAAAAATTTTTTACTCCGGTTTTTAGAGCGCCTTTATATTTTTTTTTTTAAAAAATTTTAATTAGATTAAAATTTCAAAAAAAAAACAAAAAAAAAAAATTTGAAAAAAAATTTAAAAAATTTTAATAAAAAATAAGAGTGTAAAAATATTTGATTCCATGTTTTGACTTATTTTTACAAGACATGCATTTTTTACAATTTAGAGTTTTTACTGTCATGTAATTTTGAAAACAGATGAAAATTTATGTCTAACGGCTCGCTCCTTTTATGTGCATTCAGGCAGACTTAAATTTACATGATATTTTCTAAGTGTGTACACAAAACCCATTTGTAATAATTCCCCCCCCCCCCCCCCCCCCCCCCCCGCCGACACCACACCCCTTCTTCTCCCCACCTCTCTATTATTATTATTTTCTTATATAATATTAAAAAATAAGAATTTTACCTTTTTTTCCTTACGCGGAGATATTCATCCCCACTAACCACCAATAAAAAAAGTGGGGGCTTTAACCAAACAACCCCCCAAAACATACCAATGGGAAAAAAATTTCATAAAAAAAAATTTTTTTTCCTCCGGGGTAAAAACGTTCCCTTTCGGGACGTACGGGACGGGTTTTAAGCAGTTTAGTCAGCACCTGAGACATTTGATAAAGCTGTATGTAATCTATAATTAGAACTGCCAATATTCAGACATTAATCCCTCTGCTTACGTCTGGTCTATCGGAACATACCTTCAGCAACGAGCATTAGGCTCAGAAATTTTCATTTGAATAAAGTTCCCAATTGCAGGGACTTTTTAAAAGCATGCGGATTGCTTTCAAATTAAAAAATGTTTTTGTTCACCTCCTCAATATGTACATAAACTAACAATATTGTATAACTGCGATTCTGTGCATGTGTGTGAATGGCGAAATGAAATAGGCCAGTTCACGATTTGCTCCAAACGTCAATTTCCTCAACCCGCTCCTTCGTTTTACCCAACCGCTCTCGAAAACAATCAACCAAAACATGTCGACTGCTACGATTCCAAACTCGTCTACTGAAAGGTTATGGGACAGACCTACACGACCAAACCTTTAGTTTGTCATTGATCTTTGGATTGGCAATGTGTATTTCTTATTTCATCTACTCTCACGCAAATGTTAGCCAAAGCGACTGTGACGACAAACGGGATGCTTCGTTTAAAAACAAACAAATGCAAGAGACAGCAGGCTTCACGTTACATTACCGGTGCGCTTTATCCATGGTATACAAAGAAGAGAGGAAACATGGGCTCTCTCAAAAGCAACAGTGATGCCATAGCTACCGCTCAACAGCGAAGCATTATTTATCGTCGGGTACTATTGGACAGCTTCAAAACATATTTTTTTTATTGTAAATGATAGTGCCAGATGATGGACAATATAATCATAAGCATAGATCAACCTCCAATGACTGGAAGAAACATGAAATAAACAGCGATTTCAGATTATCTAAATATGTAATAAATTCAACTCAATTATCAACATCACATTCTGGCAACAAGCCTAGTTGTGGAAGAGAGCTGATGAAGACATGTTCTCCGGTACACGCGATGCAAATGCAAAATACACAAAGGCAATATTTGAGCGAACTTCTTCAGCAGGTCAGAAACTGATGGTTTCTAGATGATGTATTTTAAATCTTCAAAATGACAGTAATAAATTGCTAATCCATCATGATTCATGCATCGAATCATTGGCCCAATAGATAAAGCTTATGATCGTATCATTAATGAAATAAAAATGAAATAATTTGGAAAATGTAGGAGTTATAGACCTATTTCCTAACAACTGATTAAAATAGTGACACCTGATTAAGCCGTTCCCTACCCTAAAATGGTTAACGTGACTCGTGCGCAAATTTGTCACGCCAGCGAGACGACCTAGACCCTACATATCGACCCTTCAAACATAGACCGGGACCAATGGACTTCCCTTCCAAAGACGTGATCAGAGATTTTTCATCTAAAAAAATCCCAACGGTGCTGACTGGAGTTGATACAAGACCCTCTGGAGCGAGAGGTAATCACGCTTATCACAGCACAACCGCTGTCGTAAAATTTACTGCTAAAATTATAAACGGACAATAGCCAGGGACATCGAAGTTCTTAATTTTTCATCTGTTCTTCTACTCTCTTAGAACATCTCTCAGAATGCAAATTAAATTCTTGTCAAGCTTAAATGCTTCTTTGCTGTATAATTTTCTTCTACATTCCACCTCTAAAAACGTTACGAAAATTCCCCCCAACGACCATCCACTTTAGATAACAAAATGAAAAGGATGTAGACAACAGTTGTCCCCTTTCACGTTCTCTCGCACTTACCGGTAACCTTGAATTGGTGCGCGGAGGCATCTTATTAAACGCCGCAGGCTGTCATGACCCCAAAAAAGTTATTAAGTTGACTCATCTCTGTTTCGCGTTTTTCTGAGCACTCAGCAAGACAATAACGACGACGACGACGACGACGACGACGAGAAAATGGTAACTGATGCCTCCGAATATGCACCAAAACGTTTTTCCTCCGGAAATGGAATGGGGACGGTGATGAGTGTCAACACACCAGCTTGCCTAAAATATACAGCCGGCAACACGAAAAAATATGCTAAACTCACGTAGCTTCAAACGGGCTGTCGGAAGAAATTAGCTGACATTATTAAAGACATCGTCACCATACCGTAGTGGACCAATCTCCGGACTGTACCATATATGGACAATCACCAATATAATTTCTTGAATATTAAATATAAAGATTGCCAACAAGCGGCGTACACTAAAGCTTACCATCTATACTAACATATTGAATTCCACCTTTCCCGTGTCATAAGTTCGAAGAATTCTCCGTATCTCTCTTAACTCTCACTTCCCAACCCCACCTTTTGACGGCCTTCATTAAAATGTCTCTAAAATTATCAAATGTTTTTTTATAAGATACTTCTCACAATAGCCTCTCTTCAAAATGTGCTTACCTATCATACATACACATTGTTTATGTGTAAACAATGTTCTGTCAGATTAATTTCACGAGAAAACTTCAAAAGTCGAGGAAAACGCAGAAAAAACTATTTTGTGTTCGGTACTGTAACATAATCGGAAAATTATCACAGTTTTCTTAGTTTTCACAGGAAATAAAATTCATAGGAAAGTAGTGTAAATGTACTACTTTGCGTTAGACATGAAGTGTTGTTGTGAAATTTACTGTAATATATTGTACTTTGGTGGAACGTGTAAGCCGCCTCTAGGCTGGGTTGTGTTTGCAGTAAATGAAAAAAATTCAAAAGTTTGTCATTTGGGCCTATTTTTATAATGTTCTATAGGTTTTGGTTTCGCGTCTCACAATAAAAACACCATCGAGAGGAAATTTGTCCCTGTTGAGCGACCGGCAGGCCAAGGAGGCACTTGAATCGCAGGAAGACGAGTTTATTTATTTATTTATTTATTTATTTATTCGTCAACAGATAAAAATGTTTATCCCAATGACAACTAGATAAAACTTAATTACATACAATAACTAACACATACATCTTCGGAAACAACGCTTATTAACATCACGGGATACATTAAAATTAAACACGTTATAACAGCTGTTGAAAGCGACACATCTTAACAGGTTCGTGTTTTCCGTAGTTGGTCCTTAGGTGCCGGTTTATAAAGAAAGATTGTAAACGTAGGTTTCGTCGTCGAGTGTTGATGTTCAAGAGACCAATAAAGTGGAACAGTCGATGTTTCCCTGAAGGAGGTCACCAACAAAACACGCTTTGGCCACCATACGCCTCCCTTCCAACAATTCCAGGCTGATGAGCTTACACCGACTTTCATAACTTGGCAATCTGCGAGGGTCTTGCCAACGAAGATGTCAAAAAGCAAAGCGTATAAACCTTCGCTGCACGGCTTCGATCCTCTGGACTGCATTTTGGTATAAAGGGGACCAAACGACAGCACAGTACTCCAAAAAAGAACGAACCAAAGAGCAGTATAGTGCCTTCAGACAATAAACGTCTTTGAAGTTTTTTGCGAAGCGGAAGATGAATCCTAACTGCGATGAGGCTTTAGAAACAATATAGGCAATGTGATTCTCGAATGACAGTTTGGAGTCGAGCATTACTCCCAGATCCTTGACTGTTGTTTCACGTGTCAAGCGTGTTCCTCGAAGGATGTACTCGTGGAGATATATCACACTTTTTCGGCCAAAGGAGGTAGCCGAGCATTTGAATACATTTAAGGACATTCTGTTGATCCGTCACCAGTCGTCGAACACTTGTAGTTCCTGCTGAAGAAAATCGGCGTCTTCTGGACATTTTATGACGTAGTACAGCTTCAGGTCGTCCGCGTAGGATAATTTCAGGCATCTGAGGACCAAGTTCACGTCGTTCATATATAACAAGAAAAGGAATGGACCAAGGTGGCTGCCTTGCGGAACGCCTGATGTTACTGAGAAGCTGGACGAGGCATAATCTGAGATCTTCACAGACATAGTTCTACCAGTCAGGTATGAGCGGCGCCAGTTCAACAATTGATCGTGATCCCCCATTTTCTCGTATTTGAAAATTGCAATCTGATGGTTCATTTTTGCGAAGGCCGCAGAGAGATCTGTGTAGATGGCGTCTACTTGATGACCGCGTTCCATTTCGCGAATGACGAACGATGTAAATACGGTGAGGTTGGTCGCCGTCGAGCGCTTGGGCATAAAACCGTGTTGGTCAGGAGAAATAGTAAGTGAATAGTCATGGACCAGCCTTTGAAGAACAATTAGTTCGAATAGCTTGGATACAGCACTTAGTGCAGCAATCCCACGAAAGTTGGTGACGGATCGTTTGCATCCATTTTTGTGTATTGGGAAAACAAACGGCTCTTTCCAGCATTCAGGAAACTCGCCGGAAGTTACAGACAAATTGAACACCGTAGCTAGGGGCACAGCAAGCGTGTTTAGGCAACGCTTCAGGACAATTGAAGGAATACCATCAGGACCACATCCAGTTGAGCTTTTCATCTGCTTCCCTGCTAAAATCACCATATCACTATGGATAGTGAGTGCAGATCCAAATACAGACAAACGGGGAACATTGCTAGTAGCTGCTTCAAGGCCCTCGGCATCCAGCATTTCGTCGCAGAAGACACTGCTAAACTGCGTACGGAACAAGTTGGCGATATCCGCGACAGAGTCAGCTTCGTGAGTGCCGTCAATCATGGTGGATGGTAAGCCGGTTTCCTTCCGTTGAGCATTCACAAACCGCCAAAAGCTTTTCGGTTTCGTTTTGAGACGGCTCTGCAATTGCGACTGATGAGAGTTGTATAAGCTGTTATTGAGGTGTTTGTAGTCGTCGTTGGCGCGTGCGTAAATTGTCCTCGTAGAATCGGTGCGATATTTGCTGTCCTTTTAACTCGTTTCAAATGTTTAAGGTCGGAATTAGACCCAGCAGGTTTGGGAGGCTTACGGTTGAGTTTCTTAGGCATGAATTGATCAACTGCGTACAGCAAAATACCACACATAGTCGAAGCAGCAAAATTCGCATCCCCGTTTGCAAGGGTCGTGTTCCAATTCACGCCAGCGAGAAAGTTGTTCATTTCCACGAGGTCAGCATGGGTGAAATCATAATAAACGTTTTTGATGTTGTGATGGAAGCTGTACTTAGGATTAAACTCCAGTGTCAGTAGCAGAGGGGAATGATTTCTGCAGCTTTTGACAAGCGGCGTCGGAGCTTGAAGAACTGAACATCTTTGACCCAATTCTTCGCCAATGAAACAAAGATCCAGCAAACGGTTATTCGCGTTTGGAATGCCATTAACTTGTCGAAGTCTAGCGGTAGAATAAGCATCAAGAAAGGATAGCGAAGCCAGTCTGAACGACGAACAGGAATTGTCTGGATAGCTGAAGCCGTAAGTATCGATGCTCCATGAAATCGTGCTGAGGTTAAAATCTCCCACGATGACGATGTTGTCGCTGGGTCCCATTTGTGACACGATCCAATCTAAAGAAAGAGTGTGCTTTTCGATAAGGCTGCTGTCGCTAACACGATCGGGGGGGATATAGACCACACAGATAAACAGAGTCTCGGTTTTAGTGCATATCGCCACCCAAAGTTATATATTAATGTAAACGGTATGGGCTAAACGTTTTGTTTACATACATTAGCACGTGCACTTTTTTCTCGAAATATTGATAAACAAACCTTGCAGTTTGACGCTTCATATCCCATGGCATCGAACACAGGCCCTGCAGTGGGAAACTAATCATCTCCTTTACTCGTTTGGTTTAGAATGGAACTGCAAATTTGACATCACAGACACTGCTGCATAGGTCTAAAGAAAACAACTTCAGTATGCCAGACCAGGGGTGGCATTATGTAGCTCGAAACGAACGATGTTTTGTTCGAACGCTTATGAGAAAAAGTTCTTCGTTTCGAGATCCGCAATGGACGAATCCAGGTTGAAAAAAGAAGAAGACACCGAGTGGTGACAGCTCCCATGTTAAAGTATGGGACGAAACTTTTAAAATACTTCTAGAAAATTCAAACTAAATTCTAATTTAAAGCGGTTTGTTGTCTGATGTAAGAAAAATCCAAAACTACTCAATAAAGACATTTTCAGCAAAATAAAAATAAAATTATTATAATGCCCCTATTGTGCAGTTTTGGATTTTTCTTACATCTTACAACAAACCGCTCGTAATTAAAATTTCATTTGAATTTTTTAGAAGCATTTGAAAATTTTCGTCCTATACTTTAACATGGAAGCTGTCAGATTTATCACCACTTGGTGTCTTGTTCTTTTTTCAAGTTGGATTTCTTTATACGGCCCCAGTATTTTACTTGATATGGACCGTATTAGTATGCGTTTAAACATGGCGGAATTTCTCATATACAGTATTGAGACCACCTGAGATATTAGAGTCACCTTGGTACAGCCTTCTCCTGAAAGAGCCAAGCCGATGCATTTTGATAGATGACGAAACGTACGTTAAATTGAACAACAGTACACTTCCAGGTCCCCAATTTTATAACGCTGTGCAGGGCAACGTTGCACCCGATGACGTACGGTACATTAGAACCGAAAAGTTCAGAAAGAAGGTGTTGGCATAGCAGGCAATTTGCTCTTGTGGCATCATGAGTTCTTCGCATTTCTCAACGGTGAGGATTATAGGCATGAGTTAAAAAACGACTCCTACGTTTGAACCGAAACCATACTTTTCCTCCATTGTTTTGGCCGGATTTAGCAGCTGCTCACTACGCTGCTGCTACTTTGGAACTCCTCAAAAGTGGAAAAAATCAGTTTGTCGAAAAACGGCAGAGCCCACCAAACTGCCCTGAACTTCGGTGAAATGACCATGAATGTTGAGCAAAACTTCATGGGAGGTAGGTTAGATACGAGAATTCTTCTGGAATAAGCAATAAATCTTCAAAACTACTTGTAGTTTTCAAGTACACAATAATCTCTGTGTATATAATCGAAACTAATGAATTTGTTATAAAATAAATAGTTCACTTTTTTAAAAGAACTGTTTTTTATTTTCATATGCCTCAAACAAAAATGAAATGCCTTCAAAGTAGCTGTATCAAACATGCCATCACATGGTCATCACAAGAAATAAGCAAACATGGACGTTGTTTTTCATAAATATATTGATTTTATTTACTCCACTGTGCAACCACGTTTTTTTATTGTTACAGAATGTTTATCGATTTTGTTTTTTTTTTTGTGTGTGAGTGTGCTCCTTTTTCGGCTCTGTTCTATTTTTAACCGCGTTAAACTTCTTCAATATGCTGCTTATTTGTTTATTATGATTTTCTGTTTCTACTCAGCCACATAATTAAAACAATCATCTTGTTCAACCACTCGTCGGTGTTATGCAGTTGTTGTTTATTTTCAAATCCCTTCTGTCTATCGATTCCGCTTTTTTGTTTGCTATTCGGGAAGAATATTTACCTTATTCCTTATTCTACCTATATTAGATTTTCCTCCGAATGTTCTAGATTCTCATTTCGTTTTACAAAAGCCGTCAAATTTGTATCCACATTGCTCGTATCCCTTACTTGTATCATCTATGTGCAATCAACCAATTCAATGATGCTGACATGCTATTCACTTTGACTCTGCCTGCCTTCACTGGGCTTAAGTACATCAACAAACGTTTAGTCTTGTAGTTTTTTTTTTGCTGGGTTTTATTTATTATTTATTTTTAAATTTGATTCATTATGAAAGTGTGGCTTATTTTGATTTTGGCTACAAATAATCATTTACTATGCTATGAAAGAGGCAAACTAGTGTTTGGAAAGTGATTTGGAATTCTTTACTAATTCGATAACGATGAAAGGAAGGCTTCATTGCTGGCGTGCTGTTGTTGCGCGACATCTTCTGTGTCGCGCCGTTTGCGTTTGTTTGGCGTGACGTCTAACTTTAGGCGGATTATTTTTCCGCGCTTTAGATCACATTCAGCAAAAACTTGGCGATACTTATTAAAAATGCAATATTTCTTAAAAATCGTCCTTGGTTGTCAACTGAAATTTTAAACCTATGGTATAAAATAATATCTAAACCGAACACGTCTCACTATCAATTATGCACTATTTACAAGGATCTTTTGATCTCGCTTCCCGCGTTGCCTTCAGCGTGCAATTCTATAGCGCAAACAGCAGGAATCCCATCACCAGTGTCACCACCGTAGCGTAATTGATTTGATTCAATATACATTTTCAATCATCAGAGGGTATGTGCAAATGAATATCCGCTGAATGTTCCGCTCCTTCGAGGGATTGCGCACAACGTGTCATCAATACTGGCCCAATAATTGTTTATTTTAATCAAGTTTTTATTTACGTTCGGCACTCCATGGCATCCTACCAGGGCAATCAACGAACAGCGTGGAAGCGAAAAAAAAATCATTTGATTTTCATCAAAAGAGCGCTCGATCGTTCGATTCGATGCATTTTTACGCTTGAATCGATTCAATTCGATTTGATTTGTAGTTGCATTTTTGTTTTCTGTTTACATCTCCTTGGCTTCCTGTGACATCATGTCCTCCGTTGCAGATAAGAATTGTATCTTTGCTGGGACATAAAACAAATTTATTGACAGAATTTTGTTATGCTCTGACGTGACGTGGTGCTACGAGAAACTTTAACACCGAAACGCATTTATTTCGGCTAGGAGTAGTAAAGGTGGCTTTGGGCTTTTGGATTTTGAGGTTTTTGAAATAATATTCTGAGAATGATTTCTCATAAGGGCGGGGCTCAGAAACGCAAATTTTTCTTCTTCAAGTTCTGGTTCTAGACGAAAACTCTAAAAACTCGTGACGAGGTACGCTCTTATGATAAGTAAAGGGACCTAATTATACTAACAGCAAGTAATTGAAACTTTTAACGCAAATATTTTGTGAGTTTTCCGATCGAATGAACGAGAGTTGAAATGACACAAAAAATCAAACATGATCAAAGAGGCGAACATGAAATTATTGAAACACCTACAACTGGGTGTAACTTGTTTTCCACTGGACAAAAGTCGACCAAATTTTGCACAGTTTCTCTTTGAAGTGTATTGTTACATTCTGTGAATTCCGTTGCGGATGCGATTGCTTGAATTTGACAGTTTTACCATAGGTTTTCTATCAAATTTACGTCAACGGAACACAAACGTATCTATTGTGGGTGACCCATTAATTGTGTGGTTTGTTGCGGGCAAGATGGAAGTGGGTAAAGTGGAGACGCGTGAAAACATGTTGTACGCTCACATGAAAAATTCGGAGCAGTCTTTTCGTTCGTTGGGAAAACTTCTAGGAATCTGTAATTCAACCCTTTCAAGAGTACTAAAAAGGTTCCAAAACCGGTTGACTTTGGATCACAAGTGCGGAGCAGCATGTAGGAAGACGGAGGGAAATGTTGAGGGTAATTTCACCCGAAATTCCAACATGTCATCAAGTGATGTTGCCAAAACGGTCGGCGTTTCGCAAAGGTACGTACAGAAGGCCAAGGTTAACGCTAGATTACGTGCATACAAGGTCCAAAACGCGATGAACGGCAGCAAACTGTTGCCAAGGCACGTGCTAGAAAGTTCTACACGGAGATGTTGACCAGAGACAGTTATTGTGTGTTGAATGACGAAACATACGTCAAATCTGGCCTCCAACAAATGCCAGGACAGGAGTTTTACACCGGAAAAAATAAATTCAAAGTGGCCGGTCTTTTCTAAAAGAAGAAAATGTCGAAATTCACATCGAAATACATCATTTGGCAGACTGTCTAAGGCTGTGCATTACGAAGTAAAATTCCCGACACAATAGGCACCTTCAATTGTGAAATCGAAACACAATTACCACTATTTTGGCCAGACTTCATGCCACTATTCTAAAAGCGTGCTGGAATGGGGCATTTCGTCCCCAAGGACATTAATCCACTGAACTGTCCTGAACTTCGTCCAATCGAAACATATTGGGCTATGATGAAGCGGGAGCTCAGAAAGACCAAGGAGAAAGTAAAGGATGCAAATAACATTCGAAGGAAATGAATAAAAATTAAGAAAAAGGAACCGGATGCGACTGCTCAAGTAATTATGGATGGTGTAAAGTGAAAATGTCGAGAATTGAACCAAACAACCTCCAATAATTGATCCATTGTATGTTAAATGAGCTTAATACATGAATAATACTACCCTGCAAATATTATTGTGATCCGATAACTACTTGAGATTTTATAGTAAATTAAGGGATAAGTACACTCTGGAGGCTTAAAAAATTGTTTTTATTTGCCTCCCAAAGTTCTTTGGAGTGTCATGAGACGCTTCGTTTCGAAGCTACTGGCCAAAAACTGAAGCCGTGTCGCAGCGCTCGGGCGAGCTCCCGGAAAGCTTGACCGCTATCGACGGAACGGGCGATCTTTTTATTTCCAATTACTACCGCGTATTAAAAGTTGGCTCTTGTATCGTGTTAACTCAGTTTTGATGGTTTTCTTCGACATTTCATACAGTCTTTGGTAACCTGCCATTTGATAAACAAGTTTCTCGGGGACGCTGGAAGTTTTCCGGCAAAAATGACTAATAAACGGCTAAAACTAAGGCAGAAAGGGTCGAAGGATACTCAGCTCCGGTCACAACGCAGTTCTTTGAAAGGCCGCCGTCCACTTAACCGGTATTTATTTTTTTATTCAAAAGGGTATATCCCCTCGAAAACAACCAAATAATTACTGTTTCGTCATCGGCCAAAATGCTTCAATCATCGAAAGACAACGCGATCATCGTGAATGACAGTTTTGGATACCGGCTTGTCGAATTCCTCAGCGTTTTCACTTCCCTGGCCAATTAAGTAGTGTGCAAAAAGTGCGGCTGCGATGTGAGATTTCAAGAAAGTGGTATCTGTGGTCTGGGGTTTGAAATTGCAGTGTGTTGTGAGACTTGCGATTCGCAGTACAGCAGTTCCAGTCCGTTAATTGATAGCCACGCTTTCGACCACAATCGTCGTATCATCTTCGTCCTACGGTTACTCGGAATGGACACAACGGGCTAGCAAAGTTTTGCGCTTTTATGTGCTTGCCGAACCCCATTGTGAAGACCGCGTACTACAAAGTCATTAACGCTATGCGACAGCCTCCACAGCCGTACAAGAAATCATCACGAAGAAAGCAACGCGAGAGAGAAGGAACTATCTGAGAAACACAAAGACTTCAGCGGGTTGATGGTTTCTGGGCTGGCGTACCGGAAAGTTCTTGGACCTGAACGTAAAGTGTAAAGTCAGTGAAGCATGTGATCAGTGGAACGAACAAAAGGGCATCGCTGTATTTGAAGAATGGTACAAATATCACAAGAGCAGCTGTCAACTAAACCACAGGGGGCTTCTGGGAAAATGAAAGTGGTTTCGGTCATTAAAATGTTGCGTAGGCCGGTCGATTTGCACGGTGCAAAATTTAGTCAGTATATCGGAGGCGGTGATACTAAAACCACCTACACCATTCGACTTCATCTCATTTACCTGTGTAAAAACATGGCTTCCCTTAAGATATCAAGTAGCAATAACCTAATAGATGGCGCCACAGATTTTTTTCTATTCATAAGGGAAAGATGGGTTCCCAATCAAACTGTCAGATTTAATGTAGCAATAAGTTGCTGTGGTGTTGCTGTGCATGATGATTCCAACGTAATTAGATTTTAAATTTCACACAACAAATTTAAATTGTTTTGTTCGAGCTTGAATGTCTGACCAGCTATGAAAACGGAAATTTACACGGTCATACTTCCTGTCTATCATGATCTGAGTTGCGATGGAATCCTTGAACGTTGTCTCGGCAGATAAACGCCAAACGCCAATGAAAGCTTCAACGCTAGAATCTAGGCGCTGTCTACAAAAACTATTCACAGCGACAAGGAAGTTGTTGAAATTGGTTAATATTTGGCGGCCTGCAATTTCAACGAGGGACTGAACGGGATTCTCAAAGCTAGACATCGGGACGACCTGCCATTCCTTTTACGCGACGGCCGACAGCGAGCGCGTCGATTGTGCTGAAGCGCGCGAAGGAGGTTAGGAGGATCACGGCCAGGAAGTGGCAAGAACTCGAAGATGGAGTAGTCGAGGGGATTTTTTATGGCCCAGCTAGCAGACTTAAGGTAAAAACTGGACTCAAAACTTCAAACGCGATTATCTCGAAACTATGTTTTCAAAGTTGGCGGACATCATAACTCAAAAACGGTTCGTCCGATTTATATTTTACACAATGTTTCTGTCATCGTTTGTAGCCGTTTTTCTTTATTTGTAAATAATGGCTCTTCGGTGCAAGCATTTATGTCCACTTAAGCGACCAAAAACCTGATTCTTTGTTCAAACCGTTCTAAAGTTTTCATATATTAACACAATAAAAAAAACCTCAGTATGATGATAGGAAATTTATCGAAGATTAAGGGAAAAATATCGATTTTGTTAGCCGCTCCAATGGTGTGGCCTCTATGATGTCCGCCAATCAGCAGGTTACCGTCGGATGTTCCACGCTGCACCTGGTGTAGCGGCCGAAAAAATTGCCCAATGCAGGCCAAAACATTAATTTTTGTAGCCGGAAAACGGCAGAATAAACAAAGGTAATCCATTTTTGTCATACATTTATAGTTATATACATATATATATATAAAACAATTCCAAAAATCACCTTATTTTTCAGGCCGCCAGAGTGTACTACTCCCTTAACTGTGTTGCAATAATTTTGTGTTCACCCTTTATGTTAAAAAAATCAATGTCGATTTAAAAAAGCTTGAATGCGAAAGCTTCTTGAAATATTTTTCCAAAAGGCAACCTAAACTTCTACAAAAATTTCCGTCTTATTCAAGAAGCACCTTGTCATCGTTTAATTTAAATTTATTGGCTCGAGGATAAATTTCACAAGGCCCTTATAAATTGGCCATTTACTATTAGTTCAAAATCTAATTGTTTCTTGGTTTTGTTGATTCAAATCAATTTCGCAAGGTTGCTTTCTCTAATGCATTCACATGGCCTGCATTTAGGCGCTACACATCAAATCTGACACCCCCCGATGTCGGATTCCCTCTGCACGCTTTTTGATTAGTTCTTATGTCGGACTACACGCTTACTCTTTCGATACAAAACTATCAGCTAAGCTATACGCCACATCCTGTTCAACTGTGTAAACGTTGAACGATTCTTTACTTTTCTTCTCAGGGTAGCTTGCGCCTTGGCGTAAAAATCGATGTCCCTTAATTTAATTATTCAACATTTACATTAACGATTAGTAGCAGCGATAATTATATTTCTCCGTTTCACTGTTTCGCTATCGGTGTCGCTCGCTGTTATCACACATCAGTCCACAGTCATACCTTTCTTCGCTTTTGCCAAATCAATTTGCATTTTCTAGCCACGGTATTTTCTCATAATTTGCGAGACGCTTTTAATCACTATTTGCATTCACCATTCTGATGTCTGCTGCTGTTGCTTCTGTCTATCACACATTTCTTCGCTGTCGTTAAATTAAAATTTAATTTTATCATGTTCTGCTGCTGCTACTGGGCGTCTCACCCACACGTTCTGTGCCAACCTTTATGCTATGCTACTATTCGACCATGTTCCACAGTATAATCGAACTAAATTGCTACAACCATCATCATCATCACCATCATCATCGTCATCATTATCATCATGAACAACGTCCTTTCAGTCCAGCCAGCGGTACAATCCTTCGTAGACTAATTTCTCAGAGGAGGAATGCCTTCACTAAAACGGTTTGGGGTCCATTCTATATCCATTGCTGCTGGTTTATATAGTTGCTTCGACGTGTGTAAAATGTATCTCGAGGGAATTAAATTTAATTTAGTTCATTCTGCTACGGTTTTACCTCTTTTTGCGCTAACACTGGTGAGCAGAATAAAAATAAATATCTACAATGGACGGCCCGATAGGGTTGTACGAAGTGTTGAGATGCAACTACTAGAGAGACGTTTTCTCATTATTCTTATTAGTTGTCATAATAATCAGGATTTCTTTCAGAGAGAGACAGAGAAATCTAACCAAAAATGACTGAGTTATTAACGTGTATAAACAGACCTTTTCTCGTGACGATATCATTTTTGTACCCGTAAAGTGAACCCCTACGCAGAAAAAAATTATGAATTTTAAAAGACGCCTAACATTTTCCCTCGTTCAACTGCTAGCCAAAGCAAGCGTGAACAACGAAATTGTTTGCAATCTTTCATACAACGGACCTAATTTATCTGGCTTAAATTTACACGAAATATTCCATGAATTTAATAAAATTAGGTATTTTGTTTTTGGAAAAAATAGGTGCTGTTTAGAATACCCAATAGATCGGAAAAATCAAAAGATAATAAACAGTAATTTATGCTGACATTTGGGTAATGTTCATTTTCCAATATTGGATTTATAATTATAATTTTTGAAATTTTTCGTCACTGAAGCAACGCGGTCGCCATATTTTTCCAGGCGAAAACGTAATTATTTTGACGTAGACGTAGAATTGAAAATCTCAAAATGATCGACCGTCACGAAATATCGTTACAAATTATACGCTTATAACTTAATAAATGCTCGATAGATTTTCAAGATGTTTACATCGATCGGTGGGAAATTTTTTGTTGCAGTACTGAAGCTGTGCGGGCAACGAGCCAGTATGGTTTGGCAGGTGGCGATGGCATACACCCTGGAGGGTGCACTAGCTTCACTCGGCATCGCGGAGCGGCAAGGTGCCAGAGTGGATTTGCCAGCTGGTGGTGGCAAATACCATAGAACGTTCACTGGCGACCAACCATTGCTCATTGCGCTGCAGGCTGTTGCTAGCAAGCCGTTGGTTAGGCAACTGTTGCTAGGCAGCCATTCATTATGCAGTGGTGTGCTTGGCAGTCGGTTGTCCAAGCCGGTGATGTATTCGTAGCCAGCCAGTGGGTGCAACAACGAGGAGTGAAATAAGGTGCTTGTTTGTGTGTGATCTTGTTGGTAGCCATCTTACGGCTCAACAAACAACGGTGTCGTATAACCGCTTGTTCAAACAAATTTGGAGAAGTTGTTCAGCTTTTCCTTCTAGAAAGCGGAATAACTTCTCCAAATTTGTTTGAACAAGCGGTTATTCGACACAGATGTTGGTTGGGGGTACAACGGCTGAAATATCTTGCTTCTTCTAAAGACCGAGAAGGTTTTGAATTCAAATGCGAACCATTTCAAATCCCTTTTCCCTCCCACCACAACAATATAAAAAAGATTTGTTTTTTTTGATTTTTTTCAACCTATTACCCCAAAACATATTACCCCTTCATTTTAAATAAAAAAAAATATTTTTTTTTTTTTTTTTTTTGATTTTATTTTCCAATTTCGTCTCTAACCATGCTTTATACCCTACACCAAGTTAATACCAATTGGCAGACAGCGGTGTCTTAAACCATTTTAGTTTTCTCTTCGTTGCATACCTTGAGTATTGTCTACAATTTACAAATGGCTTCCGTCACGAAAAATTGAAACACCGGACGCAATTAATTCGATGGTTTCTTGATTGATTAATTTTTGAGATTTTGCTCCAATCTAGAGGATTTTACGTTTGCCATTTTATTTACTCAAGTATTTAACATTTTACAAATAAAAGATGAATATATTTTGAGTACATATTCATCCATCGGTGTTGGAAAATTTAAAAGAATGTAGCGTTCCGGCAAGTATCAAGAAATTTCCTATCACGGACAACGTTTTGATTTTCGAACATGATATTCCGAAGCAACATTCTCGGAACATTCCAATAAGTACTGTTATGAATAGTTATTATGTTGTATTAACGATTCGTGTTGGATAGAGTTTTACTTCTAGGAAGAAATAAATTTTGAGAAACTGTGAAAGTGAGAATAAGTGTAATGCCTAATCGTTCTTATGCCGTATGCGCCAATTTCGGAAGCGTATTAATATCTAACATACGGAAAATCCTCCAAAACGACCATCTACCGATGCCGAGAGAGCTCGTAGTTATCGGGTGAAACTGAAAGTAGCCAGATGTAATGCGTTGCTAACTACTGATTGAGACGCTGGAGAAGAGCCCCCAACTCGAGGCCGTATCATCATTTAAACCAAATGGCCCTTTTTAGCCACCACCAATTGGTTTCTGAACAGTGTACAATACAATTCTGTAACATACTTACTATCTAGTGCTGGTCTAACGATCTATTAGGACCACATCTGTGCTATTTTGTTCAAACTACGCCTTACGGGTAGGGGTCGAATTAAAATTTGAAAATAACTGAAACAGTTTGTACGCTTTATCATTTCTCGATAGATTTTCGAGATTTTTGCTTCAATTAGTTGGAGATTTTTGCGACTGTCAACTATCAAAAATATCACTGATTATTGACTTTGAATTCCCAAACAGAATCTGAACAATCTATGAAGCGATAAGGTTTACATACAGTAGCTGCGCTGCAATGTTCCGCTACAAAACTAACGAAAATAATCAAACGGTTTAACGTGGTCTACGTCAGCCGGTCGTGTGTTAAACACAACCCTCTGATTTTTTTAAAAAAAGAAAAAAAATTTTGAAAATAATTTTTTGGTGGTGGAGGGGGAGGTTTCGCCCCCCCCCATGATTAGTTTCTTGTTAACTGCAGAATTTGAAACACTAATCCGAATGGTTAGTCAATTGTTAAATTGCATGTATTTTTGAAGCATTCTATGGAATGAAACTACAAAAATAATTCCCAATTTTCAGTAAAAAGTAATGATAAGAAATCGTTAATTTTTACGTTTATCTTCCTTCAATACTATTACCCAATATAAGGTATTCTGTGCATAATTTGGGTAGAGTGTGCATTAAAAAAGCGACTAAATGTTCCGATGTTTCATGCGTTTAGTGCCTCCCAGAAATTGGGGAGTTCATAAAAAGGACCACAAGGATGACGACTTGATGTTTTGGCTGGATCTAGCGTCAGCGCACTACTCGAATAAAATGCAATTTGGTTTGTTAAAATATCATTTTCCGTTTTTTTACCATCCCTCCGAAAATTGTCGCTGTTTTTTAAATTCACACATTATGTGCACTTTTAAGCGATTATCGGTACTTTTTAGCGATCTTTAGGTATTCTCATCTTAGCGTGAAGCAGTCCATATATGTGCATTAAATTACGTAGGGAAGATGTAGCTATATTAATCTCATCACTTTGCAATTCATCCTACTTGAAATAAAACGATATACACGTGACAGGATTAGTTAGTAATGTTTGTTGTAGTTATTTAACGTAAGCAAACATTGTTAGAAAACGAAACCAATCCTTCAACTGCCCAATTGTTTGATTCATCGTAGGATGAATATAGGAACAATGAGATTAATATGGGGGCAGTTTCGCTAGAATATAAAAAAAAATCTTTCAATCTGTGTATATAAAAAACAAAGACATAGCCTACGTCCAATGTCGTATTGTTTACACAAATTTTGATGCTTGGAAGATTTTAAAAACAACTTCTGCGTTTTCTTCCTAAGATAAGTCAATAACGTGTGAGCAAATGGTATTAGAACCAATTGAAAATTTCAGAGTATGTTAGAGTATGAAACTTTTCCCATTGAACCTAGTTCAGCAAATTTACATTATTTTGAACAAATGTAATGGTGTGGTAAGTCATGAATTGTACTCCATCGAACAATCAACTGTGAAGGAAGCATTCCTTTTTTTACACTTTGATTGTTGTTTGTTGTATTCTCCCAATACGCGGAGTAACGATCTATGACGAAATTGATCAGAAGCAGATAATTTCCTATCAACATCAGAGGCTCTAAGGCTTGCTTCATTTAGAATTGGAACAAACTTTTGCTCATATTGTGGCGCTGCTGGTGGACGGTATGAGGAAACATCCCAAGTAACAAATTCAATTTTAAGGTACACTTGAAGAAGTTCTCAAGACTCATTTGATAAAACCACGCATAAAACTAGATATTCTACATAACATCGAAAAAACAGCCATAAAACCCTCATAAGTTCAAAAATGCCCATACTACAGGAGGTTCTCAAGACAATTTCTCAAGATTCGCTTAAAACTTGATAGTTTTATCGGTACATACTTGTAATGACATGCAGGACATGCTTAAAACTATGATAAAACTACCACAAGTTTTGGTAGTTTTATGATTTTCCTCTTTAAGAACACTTCCAGTCCGTCACAAATATGTTTCTAAGATTCCATTTTTGGATTCGTTCTGCTGAATGGGGACTTTTTTAAGAGAAAAAAAAAAACATCGATATACATATGATGTTTCTTTTTCAAAGTGGATACGTATGTAAATTAATTGTTAAATTGACCATAAATGCATGAGTTTTTTGCCTGCATTTGATAAATTTTTCAAGCGACGTTCAGTTTATTGGTGCTTTATAACATAAAAGTTCGAAAATTTTAATGCGCCCCGGAATCATTGCTAGAACATTGATTTATTTGAAAAATAAAAAATACTTGACAATTCAACAATTAGGTGACAAGGCTGATAAATTGTTAGATCTTGAATAAATTGTGTCTACAATCCATTTCAAGTTTCAAAATGTATTTTAAACAGCAGAAATTGTTTGTAGCATTGGAAAGACGAGAGTTTTGTTGCATATATATAAAAATGGCTACCATTTGGAGGGAATCCATAATAGCCACGCTCGCCATTTTTTCAGTGGTTTTATCTAAAACTACCATAAAACGCATATAAAACTAAAATTTCTTGCACAAGACTAACAAGATTTTTTTAGGAGCGCGACAAGTTCATCTTTACTTGTTCTATTCTTAAACAAGAGAAGTAACGCTTGAATAAAACTTGTTTGAATTGCTCAAGGTAAACAAGTCTTTCGTAAGATAGCCATAAAATCAGTGTGGAGAAGGCACATCATAAACAAAGAAAATGTGAACGTTCAAATCAAAAGTGCCTATGCATAATTGTTGTTCATCATTACAGCTTATAATTTATTGTTTTTAATCACCAGCGTAAGGCGATTAAAAAAAACTCCAACTTGAATATGCTAACAATGGATTTGGGAAGAAGAACAGATAATAATATTGCGTCGATGGCTGAAACATCAGTTGACCGAAAGATTGTTTTTCTCTTGATCTGTACGCTGAACCTAGCGTTGGAAGAAGTGCACTGTGTAGTGGATCACTAAGTGATTCCAGCGCACTACTTCCGACTTTGGATTAAACGTGCGGATCATGGGAAAAATCGATTTTCGCTCAGATGATATACTAATTTTTACTTGCAACGAGTATAAATATTGTGTAGCCTATTGGGAACTGAAATGCACGACTCGGGAGAATTCAACATTAACATAACATTTAACAATCGTAGTGCACATTAAACCTTACGTCAAAAGTGCTGCGCTGTATTTCCACGGTGGTGCGCCATATAACGCACTACCTGAGACGTTAGGTTTAACTTGCATAACTGGCATAAAATCAAATATCATGAGTTATGCATTTCGGTTTTCAACTGGCGACACATTGCACCATTTTATTTTATTCGTTTTACGCATAACGCATAGACCCTTTTGATAAGTTAGTCTCAGTAGGCTGCGAATCCAATGGAATGGTAAAAAAAAATGTCGTTGGTGGCTGAGATGAAGGAGTGTTCAATATATTGAATAGGTTTTTAATGAATTTCCGCTTGAACGATCCGCTGGTTTTTAATTTCTTCCACCTGTGGGCGTCCATTGTGACAGTTTGTTTATTTTTCACATAATGTTCTTTCTCTAGAATATGTGCTCTTATTTAAAATCAAATGGTTCTAAGAGAGTTTTATGGCAGCATTTCCAAGATACATTAATCTTAAAGAAGAATGTCATAAAACTTTTACAAAATTTTTATCGGGTTTTATGCAAGTTGCGAAACGATGTCTAGAGAGGGGGATCAAGTATCTTATAAAACTACTGATAAGGTGAATTACACTTATAAATGATGTAGTTTTATGGAGGTTTCTTCAAGTGTTCTTTAATCACTCTTGAGAACTGTTAATGAATTAAAACCACCTTAACTTGGAAAATGCCCTGATAAAACCGAATGAACTCCATAATGCTCTGATAAAACTACCATAAAACATGAATAAAACCAATTTGCATTTGAATTGCTACTTGGGATTGACGACGATTTGGAAGCCTCAAGCCAATCGTCGGAGTAGAACTGTCGACCGGAAACTGCGTGGTAAGATTTTGAAGACGATTAAGAGGAATCCCAATCTGTCGGACCGTGATTTGGCCAGAAAATTCGGTGCTGCCCATAGTACCATGAGGAGAACTCGACTCCGGGAAGGAATCAAGTCGTATCGAGCTAGCAAACAGCCAAATCGGACCATAAAACAGAATAGTGTGGCCAAAATGCGTGCTCGGAAGCTATACGACCAGGTGCTGACCAAGTTCGACGGGTGTCTTCTGATGGACGATGAAACCTATGTCAAGGCTGACTTCGGGCAAATCCCAGGTCAAAAATTTTACTTGGCAACGGCTCAGGGGGATGTTCCAGCCAAATTTAAATTTGTTTTTGCCGACAAATTTGCAGGAAAATTCATGATTTGGCAGGGCATTTGCAGCTGTGGCAAAAAAACGAAAGTTTTCGTTACAAATAAGACAATGACGTCGGAACTATACCAAAAAGAGTGTCTCCAAAAACGAATTTTGCCGTTCATTCGATCCCACGACCATCCCGTAATGTTTTGGCCAGATTTGGCAAGCTGTCATTACAGCAAATTCGTTCAAGAATGGTATGCAGAGAAAGGGGTCCAGGTTGTTCCGAAAAACCTTAACCCACCCAACTGCCCCTAGTTCCGCCCTATTGAGAAATACTGGGCAATCATGAAGAGGAGACTCAAGGCAAAGAGAAAGGTTGTCAAAGACATCAATCAGATGAAGACCTGGTGGTATAAGATAGCTAAAACTATGGACGAAGAAGGTGTGCGCCGCCTAATGAGCCGTGTTACAGGAAAAATTCAAGAATTCCTTCGAAACCGTGAGGATTATTCCGTATTTTTTCTTAAAAGTATGAAGAAAACGCTACATTTGTATAAAAAAAGATCTTGAATTCAATAATAAATAACTGAAATACAGGCAATTGTTTTTGTTCCAATTCTATCTGAAGCAAGCTTTATGGGCTTGGTTTTTTGTTTGTTGGCTGAAGAAAAAAAAGAGAAAGGGTTGTTTGTTTCGTTTTGGCGTACCGGCGGGCTTGGAAATTTAAAGGTTACAGTTGGAAAAGGGGGGGGGGGGATAGGAGGGTGGTATACAATCGGGCACATAATCTTTTACCAAGCTACCCGATGCAGGGTAGGCAAGGGGGAGGATACCCCCTTAACTGGTAAAAGAATATGCGACCGATCGTGCTCTTATACTACCTATTGCTTTGTTCTGGTTCTAGCGATTTGTTTGTTTCCCTCTCCCAATGCCTAACATGGGTGAGAAATTATCTCTTGCTGTTGGGTTTATTTTTGGCATGATACGCAGATACGCTAAACAGAACTATCAATACTTTCTATTCATTTCTCTTAGTTCTAGCAATAAATTACTGTCCACTCCACTCTGCCTCTCATGTTGATGGGAAATTATCTGCTTTTGATAAATTTCGTCATTCCTTTTTGCACATATATGGAATTGTGCCCGGGCAATCCGTTCAGTAGGTGGAGACATGTGGACCTGAGCAGCAAGCCACCCGGCGGGTCATAGGTTGCGGATCATGAACAGCCTCCAGATGTGGAGGTTAGATGCGAATTAAATAAGCATCCCCGGGCAGGCAGCGCCTAGGATGTAGGACGGCGTCTATTCTCCATGTTAGGGGCAACCGATCATCGTCCTCGTGCCATCGTGGGATTCTAAACAGAGCTTTGCACGATGGTTCTCCGGCGAGACAGGTGGTTGGTGCAGGCCCTACAAGCCAGCCGTTAAAATAATAGTAATGGAAGCACACGATGTAAATACGGACCGGAACAATCGGCATAGACCCAGGCAACGAAAAAGGACTAACGATTGGAAACATGGAAAATAGAACTGTTAGTCCCTCAATTTCTCGATAAGTACCCGCATTCTTTCCGACTTACTGAGGGTCCGCAAGTTCGACATTGTAGCGCTGCAGGAGGTTTGCTGGAAAGAATCGACGATACATACGTATAGCGATGTTTATACTATCGACCAGAGGTGCGGTAATACACACGAGCTAAGTACAGCTTTTATCGTGATGGGCAAAATGTAAAAGCGCTTGTTTGGTTAGAGGCCAATCGACAACAGAATGTACAAGTTTAGAATCAAAGGCCGTTTCTTCAATGTCAGCACAATCAACGTGTACAGCCCTCTCCTAAGAAGTGACGATGACGACAAGGACGACTTCTACACGCAGCTTGAACGGGAATACAACAACTGCCATTCCACGATGTCAAAATCGTCATCGGAGACCTCAATGCTCAGGTCGGCCAGGAGGAGGAGTTCAGACCGGTTAAAGGAAAGTTCATCGTCCACCAGCTTACGAACAAAACTGGCCTCATACTCATCGATATCATCGCCTCCAAGAACATGGCCATACGTAGTTCCTACTTCCAGCATAGCCTCCCATATCGGTACACCTGGAGATCACCACAACAGACCGAATCACAAATCCCAATATTTTTTTTGAGGGGAAAAACATTCCGGGAATTTTTGAACTCCGGACCCATCCCGGCGTCAACATCCGATAATTTTAACAAAAGAAGGATTAACTTCTCAATCAACTGTTTCTCATGTAGATAAAATTCTATTATGTTGAAATAAACAATCGGTTTTGTTGAATAAGGTGTCAATTTTTTTTTGCTGCTATTATTTTGTTGTCCGAAATTTAACGTGGACAGGCTTTATTTCAAACTCGTTCATTTACTAGGATGGAAAAGCGCAACTCATCATATCAAGCTGAACAATACATCAGGTCCTAAGTAACATTGGGAGACTCTCTTCGTCGACTTTCTCTTTGTGTTCCTACGGCTATGTACAAACAGGTTCGTTTTCAACACACAGTACGGTAAAATAGAGTTTAATTAAAGATCTATTAGCGAAAGAGAAAGTCAACGAAGAGAATCTCTCAATGTTACTTAGGACCTGATGCATTGTTCAGCTATATTTATGATCCACTACAAAAGTTCAATTCAGTGGACGCAGTGGTTCTACGCCCCAACAAAAAAATGGTCAAGATTTAGAAAGTTTTGGTTTTATCACTGAATAAAAATTACAAAATTCTCAAGTTATATTCATTGATTTTTAAACCATAAAACATCGTACTTCTCTCAAAATACCCATTTTCAAGATTCTGTCTTTTTATTTTGCCCACCAGTGTCAACAACGTCGACATTTGATTTGAATTTTCTTTGAATATACATAAACTTATCACTACATAGACTCGCTGATTAGTTACAACGATGTTTTTCCCATCATTAACCCCTGGAGTATTTTTTTGGCCAATGGACCACCGGTGACTAGGTGACTAGTTTTTCAAATGCTCTTATTCCGCACCTCCAATGAAAATGTCGATCCAGCATTGAACTCTGTCGGGAATAGAAAGCCGCCTCCGTTGCTGATGGTTCTGAGATGGTGATGATGTATCTTTTTTCTTTTCACTTGCTGGGAGAAATGGGAATTTTTCAATTATCGTTTACGGTCATTTTATCAGTACAACTTTGGCTGTCATTGCCCGGTTGCTCTACCCGCCGTTGCTCGGGAAGAAGCGCTTAAGCTGACTATCTCCGTTGCACCGGTGGCGACGGTGACGATGACAACGGCACCGATACTCCCATGGTTGGGAAGGACTCCACTGTTAATCGATCTCTTGTCATCAGGGACACCAACACTGTGGAGAGACATACCAGCAGTAATGTGACCGATGTAATGCAGCTATTTGCGGCGGATCCGGTCAGGGTAACTGAAAAGAAAGAATAAGAATAGAATTGGTCAACATTGTGTTGATCTGAGAAGAATCACTAAAGGAGAATAAAGATTCCCACGATTAAAATGATTCCTTGAAATTAGTTCAATAGCCTACTCGGGAAAAGTAAACGACCAGACCCAATTTAATCAACAGATGTCCCTAAATTGATTTATCGTTCCCCGAAAGACTGGGAACAGGCCATGGAAACCCGGGAAAATAAAAGTCAGAAGGGATCACCGTTCGCTTCTGTACTCCTGATCCCATCCCGTTCGCAACCCTCCGACAATAACGGGACAAGCTCCACATTGAAGTTTGTCAGAATTTCGCTTCCTTAACAAAGTTGATTGAATTTATCAGAATATAACAAAGTAGACGATCCAACCCACTCGAGAAAAGTGAACGATTCATTCTTTAGCTTAAATTTCCCCCCTCTGTAGACCTCATTCACAAAAAAAAAAGAAAATGAAAAACGACTGGAAAATCGAACATTTTCCGCTTGAAATCCCTCCCGTTCCCTCCTCGGTATCATGTCTGGTGGTACTGAATTTTAGTGCGGCGACGGTCAGAAGGACCTTGAAGAAGATGTCCGACTTTTAATCAACCGAACAGCATTTAACAATCTGATTAAGATGATTCTCAATATTGGCTCATCCATTTTCAAGCGAATAAAGCTACACATGAATCGACAAGGCAGAAAAAAAAATATTTTGGGAGCTCGTCCAGTCAAATGTTTGATTTTTTTTTCGGGTGGAAAAAAGAGGCAGTCATGCAAGACATTAGCTGGGATTCGGGAAATCATTCCGATGGAGCTAACAAGACCCACCCGGTGGAGTGTCCAAAAAGGACGGTTGCCTTTTTCTGAGTGGATGGCTAAACAAAAGCTCCGGGCGCTTCGAAAGGATTTAATTGATTAATCAATCAGACGAAAGCCGGAAACGGGAATCATGTCTATTTTCAATGCGATTTGGTAGCATTAGGCACACAAATTAGAAGTTTGAATAGTAGTTTGTTGAATGGCAGCAGTAAGTGTTACAGCGTCTTGGGCTAATTAACAATAATTCATCATGAAATGTGCGGATTTGTTGGCCAATTCCATTAGGTTTATCTTCAATCGTTCTCTTCAGGAAAGTGATTTCCCAGAGGGATGGAAGCTTGCATAAATATTCCGATTTTCAAATCCGGAAATATTTATATTGTAAGAAACTCTCGCGCTATCTCGATCCTGAAAGACTCTTGCATGAATTTTGTATCCAGCTGTACAACACACTATCTCTGAGTTCCAATTCCAGCATGAATTCATGACGAAACAACAAGGGACAGCCCAATGGGGTTGTACGCAAAGGTGCCGTACAACTACGTAGCAAGGTGTAATGTATTTTATTATGTTTAAATGGGCCTAATGTGTTAGAAAAAACGACATTAATCGATTGAAACAAGCGATTATCTTTCAAAATCTTGCAAAAAGCCATTCCAATTGAGCAGGAGACCTGTCAAGTGGATGAGATGTCGCCTCTTTCCTAATACTGGTTATTGAATTATTTTGTGCTGGGAAATTTACTCGTTTCTTGAAATTGTGGTGGTCCTGAAAAGACTCGATAACCTTCTGCGATGGAACGTCATGGTGAATAGTGTGACCAGGGTTACCACATTATTTTTTGTTCCCATCTTTAATTTTTGCCAAAAAATCTTTTTTATCTGTTTTTAACTGCAGACATTTTTTTTTTTACTTTCAACTTGTGTTGTAAAAGAAGAATGGACTGTGTTTTTTTATTTGCAAATCATTTGACCAGCGCTTGACTGTGGATCGGAAGGTTGGAAGTGGAACAAATCGAAAAGTATGCTCCCGACAAATGAACAAGACAGTGGTAGCCATTATTGAGAAAAATCCCAATGTTTCTGTGCGAAATGTTGCGCGCATAGTTGGGAAGTCAAAATCATACGTACAAAAAGTGAAGCAGAGGCAAGGACTGAAGGCGTACAAAGTGAAAAAGGTGCCATGACAAGCAAAAGTTCACGGCAAAAAGTCGTGCTAAAGAGTTTTACACCAATTGTTTGCAAAAATTTTCTTGTATCTTAATGGACGACGAAATTTACGTAGACTTTCAACAGCTTCCGGGTCTGGCTTTTTCAACCGCAATGCAAAGGAACAAAGTTGCCTAGCATTTCCGGACAAAGAAAGTGTCCAAATTTCGGAAGAAGTATTTGATTTGGTAGGCCATATATAGTTGTGTTTGAAAATCTAATAGTGTCGTCTCTACCGGTACTATCAATAACGATGTGTACGAGAAAGTGTGTATGCAAAAGCGGTTGCTACCATTTATCAGAAGCCACGACTCTCCAGCTCTGATTTGGCCGGATTTGGCCTCTTGTCACTATGCGAAATCCGTACAGAAATGGTATCAGGTACAAGCGGTCAAATACGTGCAAAAAAAAAAACCAATCCACCAAACTGTCCAGAACTTTGCCCCATAGAGAAGAACTGGGCTCTAGTTAAGCGGAAACTCTTCTGATTAAAATTAAAACCGATGATTTTAAGAAAAGATGGAGAATCGTCACGGCGGGCGTATCTGATACCGTACGGAACCTGATGGCGGGTGTACCAAAGAAAGTTAGACAATTTTACAGAAAGAAGGATTAACATCCTAATCAACTGTTTCTAATGTAGATATAACTCTATTATTGTGAAATAAACAATCGGTTTTGTTGAATTATGTGTAAATGTTTTTTGCTTCTATTATTTTGATGTCCGAAATTTAACGTGGACAGGCTTTATCATCAAAACTTATTTTGATTAAACGGTCTTTTCAATAGGGCTTAAGTGCAATTATCGGTTTTGCTTTATCACACTACAGCAAAACAGATCTTCTTTCTACAGGAAAACGGATCAGTATACGAGGGATTCATGTTCTCTAGGGTAATGGAACATTGCACTTTAGCCCTTCTGACAGGCCAGTATGGACATCAAAATGAATCATGAGGTGTTTGTTTTGATTAATAAAAGTTCAAGGATAGGTAAACCAATTCGGAATGAAATTAACAATTAATCTCTTGTGATTTTAATGGTTGCTGATCAACCTTTCCCTTTCATGTAATGCTTGGATCATTTGGCATCCATGGTGTCCACACTCAGGTGGTTCCGAATTTTGTTCTTATTTACATTGTTTTGCGATAAAACTCGCTCCATCGCTGCTGAAGAATGCGGAGTTAGTAGAAATATCGCATTGAACCTTCTTTCCAAGGGAAAAGCCAGCTTCCCATCTGCTCGATTGAAACACAGCGGTTTTCTTCAACAAGCTTACAAGTCATCCAATTCTTTCACCTCGATGTCTTTGCAGATGATTGCCGTCCTCAGCTAATGAAACTAGTTTTCGGTAGCTTGTTCCTCACCGTTTTCAAAAAAGTTCAGATATTATTTAATAATCGTGTTGAACTCCTTCAAAGTGTGCAGCTTTTTGTGATCAACGCTTGATGCAGTAGTCAGAGCTGGATCGTTCAGCAAAGCGTTTAATGATCTGTTTAATCAAAAATCCTTGCTTGTATCATCGAGAGTTCCGGATCTAAGTATCTCCCGAAATTTGTCAGGTGTTTTGGGTAATCACCCTCACAAATATTAACAGGGACTTCAGCTAATTGTACATGTTCGGGAGTTCCGGAGCTTCTGACTGGAAGATACGGTTCGCTTTGTTGATAAGGGGTAAGATGTGGAGAAAAAACTGCGTTATCAGTTTATAAAGATAACAGAGAATGCGCTGTGCGGTTTCATTGTTTTCGCAGTTGGATTGGAACGAAAAAAACAACATAAGCTCCGAAAACCGTTCCAAGGGCTTCAAATGGTGAGTTGACAACTTCGAAGGAGGGTGCGACCGACCTCCAGTCCTCACAAGTTCCTACCTCACGCCTCCGCGAGTCATATGATCACAAAAGACTGCCAGCTGAAACATGGAGACGCTGGTTGGCGTAGTCTGGGCAATGTTGTCAATTTGACAATAGCGTAGAGAGGGGGTGCGACTGAAGATCATGTACCTGTAAATCATATTGTATACCCATACCTGTATCATATCCTACTATTTTACATTCTCATTTAATTCATAATTTCAGCACGCTTTGGAATCACCTTTGAATTCTCAAAGATTTTCAGGCATCTCAAGATCCTGGAGCAACATGACAATCATCAGAAGCTCAATTTGTTTTTCAGCATTCCAGTATAACATTTACTTTAAAATTGCACTTCTGAACTTCAAATACTATGTTCAAAAAAGACGGACATGCGCTTATAAGCAGTATAATTTTAGCATTGAAGATTGGAGTGATCTGTTTTCAGTTTTTTCAGGGACTGTTGAAATGTTGATACGTACCTACTTTATGATTTCAGTGATCAACCAGTGGATGTTGGATATATTTTGTACAGACATATGTTGTGTTCTCTGACTATTATTGTGAATACAAATACTAATCTTACTGCAACGGCTGAAGTCTTTCGATGAGAGCTTGATCAGCTAAGTTAGCTAAGTCACGTATTCCAATTTTAGCTAAGTTCAACTATTTAGCTGACGTTCTCACATTATTATTATTTAATAGTTATAAAGGTTATTCATTCACAATAAAATTAAAATCAGTGTAGAGCCTATGAGATCCACTTCAAATGACGAAAACGGTAAGGAAACGGAAGAGCACCTCGAAATTTTAAATATAATATTCTTTATATGACATATAATTTCAGATTGTCTTTGAGATTCCTAGGTTTTGTAAAATAATTTATTCGAGGCTATGCTACATTAT
The DNA here is from genome assembly GCA_024533555.2 of Aedes koreicus. Classification (NCBI taxonomy): domain Eukaryota; kingdom Metazoa; phylum Arthropoda; class Insecta; order Diptera; family Culicidae; genus Aedes; species Aedes koreicus. The sequence continues at coordinate 89,709 of JAHHFK020005519.1, read as the reverse complement.
ATAATCTTTCAGTTTAGTAATGGAAACGCAAGTTTTTTTTATAATTACAACAGGACAACAGTATACATACTTGTGTAATAGTTATTATGGTTTCACATTATAATATCCTTTCACTATATTTTACATACTATTCTATATGAAATTGCAAACTGATTTTACATTTTCATCATTATCATTACTTGTTTTTTTCATTACTCGGATCTTGATCATTTATTTAAATATTATTTTATTACTCTTACCTCGGAGCGTATGGTACGGTATGTTCACGCATCCTTCCTCCTCTGTAGATTCACAAAATGCGTTGCAGTTCAAATCTATTCATTTGAATCCAACTCATTTTACAGAATCATCTTTTGTGGTTAATGCAACTCTGTAGGCTTGGCCACTTTGACGCTTGTATCATGTCTTTGATATGCTGCAATCATCAATATTGACAAAAAAATAATTGGGCGTCATCTAACCCAATTATTTCCAGGATGCTTTCTCGTACTGGCTGCGTTTGTATTAGATTAGATGAGCTCCGAAAACCGTTCCAAATTCCATTTGAAAATGTATTCCAACTATAGCCATCTGGCATGCACTTTCAAAGGCTTCAATTCTAAGATGCTATGGATCATCTGGAATTCGTGGACAGTCTCGTTACAGCAGCTTCTTGACGAATCGTCCGGAACCCATCATTACCGATGCTCCATCTGATCCAAAGCCCACAAGCCTTTTTTTTGTAATTGATGCCATCGATCTGGAACTGTTTTACATTTGCATTGTAGATGGTCTGGTGATCCGCCAGGTGGAGTTCGACAGCTTTGTACACTGAATGAAAACGTCATGCTTAGATTGACTGAAAATTAGTTTGCTTGTGCTCTTCAACAAAATACATTCGGAAATTGGATTATTGTTTTATGGTTGGATTCAAAAGACGGTCGTCCGTTTTTCGTATAACAATAGTATAAATTTAATGGGCCGTTGATTTAAAAACTTTGTGTGCATCATTAAGAATGGTTTAAAAATGTGTTTAAAAAGGATTTTCGTGTATACAGCTTCAATAATGTTGTTAATTTTTTTTTTAGTTGAGGGAACGTCAAAAATCGACGTGACAGAATAAATTACAACCAGCACATCATCATGGCTTTTCATGATCTATCATGAAATGATCGAAAATGAAAATTTTAGCACTGTCAAATCCACCAACACAAAGCAAGTCGTCGTCGTCGTTCAATATTTTTGAATGTTGTTGTCCGCGTACGCATCTACTGCGTTCTTCGTTGCTCCCGTCCGCTTTCGTACGCGTTGAGTGAAAATTGCAAGGAAAATGGTTTGTTCGTGTTCGTTTTCTGTAAAAAAAAGTACGTCGGTTGTGTTTTCGATTTAAGTACTTCCAGAAAGTTAGTAATTATTTTGCTTCTATTATTCCCAGGCAGAGGGTGATAATGGAATCACATTTGACTGTGCATGGAACAAACATTGAAGGAATTTGTTCGTGATTTGGGAGTACCTTCGGAGCATCTTGTAGCCGAGTTGTTGTCAGAACTGCATGAGGATTGACGAATGCGGATTGCCATTCGAGTGGACGAATGCGGATGACATTCTACGACTTACATATAAGAATCCTTAGCAATTATGTGCTAGAAAGAATTGGTCAGACAGACTAACTTCAGTTTGTCTAAGTCATGCTGTGGAAGTTATAAAGCTTCATCTTAAAAAAAAAACCCTTTTATTTCAATCCAAAAATCGTACTTTCATTTTAATTGCACGACACTTTCGTCTTGAAAGTTCATTTTGGAATTAAAATTATTTGCTTTCATGCCACGCTCTCGGTTTGAAAATTTTACAATTTATCTGAAAAATAATCCTTTTAATGTTAAAACTATTTTTTATTTCAATCCAATAGCATATTTTTATTTTTATTACACGACACTTCTCGTTGAAAGTTTATTTTAGAATGAAAATAATTTGCTTTCATTTTCAACGATGCCATGGTTTCGATTTGACAGTTCTACAATTTTTTTTGAAAGTTTCAACTTTTAAATGTACCAGGCAACAAAATTTGGATTTGAGAGTTTGAACGTTTTTGTTGTGAAAACAAACCACTTTCTACGAAAAAGAACCAACGCAACTTTTCAATTTTAGTAATGGTTTATTTAATTCTAACAATCATTATTCTTTGTGTGTACGATTTCGTATGGAATGAGTCTTTGACCCTTGCTGTGTGGTTCATAGTTCCGATCGTATGAAAATCGTTCGGTGAGCGTATCAACTTGCTGTCAACGAATGATGAACAATAAAATGTTTTTCAGCATCATTTCAGATAATTTGGTTTGGAGGGCTGAGCCAATGCAAAATGCAACTAATTTTGGGATGACGATCATTCTTACAGCGTGAAGGAAAATCATCCGGATTAAAGATTATCGTCATCCGCTTGCATCTGTCAATCGAAAATGCGATTTGGATGTTTCGATATAAACCAACGGAGGATTTATTTGATAAAAGGAGGATGTTTGTGTTCAGTGTAGTAGAATAGCAACCACGCAAACTGACTTGCAGAGAGTGTCATCTGCCACTTTAGTGTCAGCGTCAATTGTTTTCTTTTACTACATGGGCCTAAAACAGCACACTGAAAGTAGAGCTGGTAAAAAGTTGGATACTAAAATGTACTCATTTTTTATATATGAGGTTTTGGAGTGAACAAGCAGTTGCCAAATATGTTGAATGTCTTGTTTTATCTCAGAAATCTGTAATCTTTACATACATAAATACATACATAAATACTTAACAGGAAAATATTTAAAAAAAATTCTGTGCCAATCTAGATAAATCTGTGCATCTAGATAAATCTAGATAAATCTGTGCATTGAGATTTGGCGGAACACGATGAAGCACGTCATTACATTATATATCATTATAATCAACCGAATTTTTTTTATTATTTGAAAAATCATTCTTATACCGAAGCCATATGCAAAGATTCATCCAAATCGGAGATGGTAAAGTTGAGTCGTTTACTCATTTGGTGAAGAATTGCTCATGATGTTCATTATATGGAATCAAATTATAAGAATGGATACTAACAATTCATAACCAAATGAGTGCGTTTTAAGAACTACAGTCACAAGCAATTGCTTAATTGTTTGAATCTGTCGGCAAACATAGGAAGACATTTTTACCTTTCTGTTGACTATCCTTTGCGATTGCTTGTTCTGTACCTCCAAACTATTGCTAGTGTGCGGGCCTATGCATTTTTAAGCAGGCGACTGTTTTGCGAAAAATGTACATTTTCCACCAATGATTCTGGGTTTTATCCCACCGTTGTTTACATAATGGACTTAGTGATTTGTTTACGAGTGGATAGTGTTCATCGTTACCAAACGTAAGATTTAGCTAAGAAGGATACAATTACTGTTGAATTAAGTGGCAATAACGATCATTATGCCAGTGAAACGATGCGTCTGGAAGTGCAATTCCAGCAGAGGTAGTCCCGGAGTAAGTTTCTTTCGGTTTCCTACCTCAGGCCGTTCGCTAATTGTTTTAAATAATGAACGCATTACAAATATGGAAAAGTCTTCTGGGATGTAAGGACTTTTCGCCGTAAGGAAAACGTATTTGAAGTCTACACTTTCAGAGAAGTAATTCTATAATATATAATATGGTAATAAGGCAAATATAAAATATACATTTATTTTAGGCTTCCAGGCTTTTCTTATTATTGACTGGGTTTCCGGTATTAGGTGATCGGTGATTAAGTAAGTATTGAACTACACGACTGGTAGTCACCGTTAAAGGAATATCTAGTGCGGTCATCTTAAGAGAATATGGATCTATCGAATTGATTGCACTTAATTTCTGATCATATCTCCGTTTAACATCATCGAGCATTCGCTAATTGAAACCATTCTTGATATAATTAAGCAACATTGTTATCGAAACCACTTTTACTCCACTCGATATTGAATAACTTCAACTCCAAAACTTAAACATAGGCGCCAGTTACATAGTGCAATCACAATGTTGAAGAAAACCATTTCAAGCCGGGGGGCGACCCCGGCGTGGTGGTTAACATCCATACCTCTCACGCCAAAGTCACGAGTTCAAATCCTCACCCCCGGACAAGTTACGAAAAACACCCATCGAGGTGTTTCAGTAACTACGACGGGAGATGACCAGCCCGAGGCTAAAAATCTCGATAATACAGAAAAAAACCCAAAGATTCCGACGTTTAGACCGATGGCTTATCATTTTTTTGCCTAAGTTGTTTTTTTTTTGCGCTGAACTGGCCGGCTTTTCGTGCCGCAAGGGCCCAGTAGGGATTCTTGTTCAAGATCCGAAGTTAAGAGTCAGTTCCATTGTGGAAATATCACATCAAGTAGGGTAACGGGATGTAATGTCAGCCTAGCTCCTTGATTCGGCCTATGTACCAAAAATGTCATAAATTTGCCGATAATCAACAAAATTATATTCCTATCAGGATGACCGATTTATTTCAAAGCAATTGAGACATAATTGATCAATTAATAGTTGCTCACTTCCGCGTAATTTTCGACTTCCTCAACTTTTTAGACAATATGACTTTACTGGTTAAGCGGAACAGATTATCTACACGATCTTCGAATGATCTTAATTTGCAGAAATTGAACCTATAAACCAAATAATACAGCCAAGATGTACAGCAAATAGTCACACGTTATGAACTAACAGGTCACATAGGTAAAATAACGATGATTTAACAAGAAAACCATAGACCCAATGTTAGGAACATATTTTTTACCACGTTCCCAACTATGGCCTGTTATTTGGAAAGTGTAGTAAAAATGTTGTTATTGGTAAAATTTACAATAAAAATGTCTGAGTTTCGGTTGAATGTTTTCCATATGGGTCATCTTAACACAAACTAAAGGAACAAAATCTGTGTAGAGTGAATTATAATGTTTTGATTATCAAATGGTCGCTAAACCATATGTAAAAATCACTTAAGTGTTTCTTAGCAGTTTTAGTATAGTTTGATTTATGAAATTGTTTGGTGGGTAGAGCGAATACAGCTGGAAATGCATATAATCAGAAAATCAGAAAAAAATCGTGCGAAGACAACATTTAATAACAAATCTGTCGAATGGGACGAACTTGCATCCATGAATAGACCCAATTTGGCGCTTATAGACCGACATTACATCCATATCCCTCGAAAGTTTCTGACTTTATAAAATGAGTTGTGTAACTTTTCGTGATACATACTACCAAATGGCTTATTGAACATATCTAAGCAAGTGTATAACTAGTTAAATATCGCTTCCAGCTCAAATATTTTATGAGTTATAGTAAAAAATGTAATCGATTGTTGCATATTAGGCTGAGTCAAGGGACACATACCCTAGTTCTTTTTTCCACCTGCTACAGAGGATCATGTGCCACATTGAGAATTTTACTAAGGCTTGCTTCATTTAGAATTGGAACAAACTTTTGCTCATATTGTGGCGCTCCTGGTGGACGGATTTAGAAGTTCTTGGCGCCCACGTGTCGGGCATTTTTTCAGCTTCACGTATGTATTTTTGACATTTCGCAAATCGACTGTACTTTGTAAACAATCAACATGGAAGCCGAAAGCAGGGAAAAAATTGTGCACAGTTATTTGGAAAATCCATTGTGGTCTGCATCTAGGCTAGCTAAACAGCTGAAATTGCCCAGAAATACCGTATGGCGCGTTATCAAACGGTATAAGGAAACATTGACGACGATTCGGAAGCCTCAAGCCAATCGTCGGAGTGGAACTGTCTACCGGAAACTGCGTGGTAAGATTTTGAAGACGATTAAGAGGAATCCCAATCTGTCGGACCGTGATTTGGCCAGAAAATTCGGTGCTGCCCATAGTACCGTGAGGAGAACTCGACTCCGGGAAGGAATCAAGAGCTAGCAAACAGCCAAATCAGACCATAAAACAGAAAAGTGTGGCCAAAATCCGTGCTCGGAAGCTATACGACCAGGTGCTGACCAAGTTCGACGGGTGTCTTCTGATGGACGATGAAACCTATGTCACGGCTGACCTCGGGCAAATCCCAGGTCAAAAATTTTACTTGGCAACGGCTCGGGGGGATGTTCCAGCCAAATTTAAATTTGTTTTTGCCGACAAATTTGCACGAAAATTCATGATTTGGCAGGGCATTTGCAGCTGTGGCAAAAAAACGAAAGTTTTCGTTCCAAATAAGACAATGACGTCAGAACTATACCAAAAAGATTTTCTCCAAAAACGAATTTTGCCATTCATTCGATCCCACGACCATCCCGTAATGTTTTGGCCAGATTTGGCAAGCTGTCATTACAGCAAATTCGTTCAAGAATGGTATGCAGAGAAAGGGGTCCAGGTTGTTCCGAAAAACCTTAACCCACCCAACTGCCCCCAGTTCCGCCCTATTGAGAAATACTGGGCAATCATGAAGAGGAGACTCAAGGCAAGTTGTCAAAGACATCAATCAGATGAAGACCTGATGGAATAAGATAGCTAAAACGATGGACGAAGAAGGTGTGCGCCGCCTAATGAGCCGTGTTACAGGAAAAATTCGAGAATTCCTTCGAAACCGTGACGAATAATTTTATCCGTATTTTTTCTTAAAAGAATGAAGAAAACGCTACATTTGTATAAAAAAAATCTTGAATTCAATAATAAATAACTGAAATACAGGCAATTGCATTTGTTCCAATTCTATCTGAAGCAAGCTTTATTCACATTAGGTTCGTAATTGCAACATTTGTAAAATAATTTAAAATTCATTTTTTTTCTCATGGCTGTCATACATTGTCCAAATTTTCTGTTTCATAATGGATGCGCATGTTTGTCTAAAATTGGAACAAAACAGCAGTCGGCACACGTGTAATTTTCAGTTCATATTATAATATCCCTTCACTATGTATATCATCTTAAATAACATTGTTTATTAATTACCACAATCATTACCATTTCTATCATTACTTGTGTTTTCGTGATTTATATATTGACATAAAAATACTTGTATAATGTTTACCTAATAGGTTCTATTTACTTTTAATTATTATGTCACATATGTGCAATTATCATGTTGATCATTTCTTCTCCTCTTATGATTTAGAAGTATCTAGTGCCTAGAATACAAAAAGCTGCAACGAAATCTGTAAAAGGCACTTATTACTGAATGTATTTTTCATTTCCGGTTTGCAAATGAACATTTTACCAAATCTGAGCTAATCTGATTCATGCAGCGCTGTGTGACAATTGGCTAGTGTCTGATTTTACAATTCAATCTTTGTCAGTACTTTATCATAACTCACAATATCATTATAATTGATAATATTGTATTATTGATTTTACTTAATAGATGATTTGAACCTTACTTATTGTTTTTTTATGTCAATTTGTCTTTAACTTCCTTTCAATTAAATCTTCCCTGCTTTCCTAACTCAGGAGCAATAACTATTAGAACAGCAAAAGTAAAAGAGGATTGCTGTTATAAAATCCTGGGGGTGCGACACATCTAAATCCAGATTCAAGATGATCGAAAAATCTCACGCTAGCGAATCGATCTCTGAAAAATCTTGTTTTAGCTTGTGAATCTTAATCCATCAAATTGCATCGTGCTCCATCTTTTTGCAGTAAATCTTTAAAATCTTCATCAATCTTCTTTCATTCTACTGCACAAAAGCAAAATAAAAAATTTCCTGCATCTGGGATAGATCCCCTGATAAAATCAGCATCAAGCAGCAAATAGTGATCATGGCAAGAGTAAATTAAAATGTATAAATGTTAGTTTTGTAAAATTTCAATAGATCTAACAAACTTTCTCAGGATACCTTAAATCGAGATTTTGGTGAATTGCTGAATTGATGAAAACAAACCAAAACGGGCTTAAGGGCCAAGCCACAGAACTCTACACTTTAACACTTCACAACATTTTTTGCATTTCAGGATCAACCGAATGATGATCATATATTATACATACGAATGCTTGTAGTTTTTTTTCATCTACATAAATATAAACACTATTATATAAATATTTCCTGGGCCTGGGAGGGCATCCGATTGAAGCACTCTGGATGGGGAGAGTAGGAATGTCAACTCTCCATTGCTAACAGTTTGTGAATAGAGAGCGGGTTCTTCTTCCCGCCCATTGGGGCATCCTCATGTTAGATAGCTCGCTCTTATGACCAATTGTTCAATCTTGTTGCTGGAAGGTGATTCTTTTTATCCCTGTGGAGTGATGTTGCCTATCGATCCACCTAATCCGTTTTTGATCCTTCATATAATAGCATAGTTAGGACCCTGCCCTTCGGTTTAGAAAGGGGTATGGGCGGGTTCTGCTGAGTTGGTCGCGGCAGATTTCATGTGTGAATAGGCTGCCACATCAACTCAAAAGTGCCTGAACCAAATGGACAGCTTGTAACGATCACTTGAAGATGCGATGGGGGATCATTACCCTGGTATTCTCAAATGTAGCACGTAGTAAAACCACAGAGGTGGTAAACCGTTTCTTGTGTTCTATGACTAAACGTAATGGAATGGAGTAAACTAGTGGAAACTCATCGGGAATGATCTCTCATATGTATCCGTCGAACCATTCTGAACGGCCGTTGTGAGAATATCACAATGAAAAGCTCACATGCGCATGTCATGTTACCAATAATTAATGCTTCTCTCCTTTCTCCAATTCACTTCTCTATCCAATGGCCGCGAGCGGTGCCATATGACACAATGTGAGTCTCGATATGCGCTACTGAAGTCAGCTCTTCAAAAGCGGCAGATCGAGACGACCCTACAGCAAAGGGAGGTTGAAGCAGTAAGTGGGGAACGGTATATAACCCTAACCAATTTTACCAGCCAAATTTTCTAACGCAAGCTTCAAGGTAAGATGATTTCAAAATCAAGGTAACAAAATCATATTATTTCTCTAAATTTTGCATATATTTATATAACACCATATGCTGGGATAAAGGGAGGGACCATCAGAGCACCCTATTGAAGCGATTTGGGTAGGACGAGTGCGACTGTCAACTTCCTGTTGTAAACATTTCGTGAATAAAGGGCGGGCTCTTCTCCCCATCTAGTGAGACTTTTTACTAGGCGGAGGCTCGGTTTTGTTGTGGTTTCTGCGAACTTGTTTCTGGAAGGAGATTCTCTTTAGACCCCTGTAGCTCTGGGTTGCGTGTAAGTGTATCTGCTTACGGGCCCACAATACGTTTTTGTCCCTTCATACAGGGACATGATGAAACATTTACCACAATGCAACCTTGATTAAACCGTTTAATTAAAACAGTCCAGTGCTATAGGCAGTTGTCTTGCTACATTAGATGGTATTTCACCTCATCATAATCATATCATCATATAATGACATGGTTAGGATAATCAGTGGTTATTAAAGCTTGATCAAGTCTAACATAGAGGAGAGCCCATTGCTGTCGGACTTAGTTTCCGTGCTACAATGGGTGGTAATACATACCATACATCATACATCATACATCATACATAACCATAACTTAAGTTTTTTGAGACCACATTTGCATTGAAAATGTATAAAAAATTCCCTAGCATGTTCATTCACGTGGTAAACTGTGTTTTCCTAATAGAAGGTTAGTCAAATGTCCAAAATTTAATAAAATGGGCCACAATCAACGCTAGACTGAAAACCTGGATAAAGCATGCACCCTTCTCAATCATACTGGACACTGCTTTTACATTTTCCCCAAGCACAACCAGATTTCAGCACCAAATTCTGCACTTACCCCTCGCGGGAACCGGATCCCGTTGTGGTGCACCCAGTTCCAGTTCCGAGTACCGCTCGTAAAGCGTCCCGATCGTAGCGGTACACCGGAGCACCAAAGTGCCACTTCCTCCGCCGCCCGCCATCAGGACGCCAGAAAAGTGCGAACTCTGCAAATGAATCCGCAACGAAACGGCCGTGGTTATGAGATTGTCCGTCGTGGTTCGCACCGTCTGATCCTGGTTGAGCATCTGGAATGAAAAAGAAAAAGAAACACAATGAGTGAGGAGTGAGCAAACGAGAATCGGAGCTGTATCGGTCGGATTGGTATGAGAGGAAAATGACTTGTGCTGGCTGGGTTACATAAATATTTCATTTCCATGACGGGTGGAAAGAGCTTTTTCTCAGGGCAGATCATCCAACAAATAGCGACGCGGGAGCAGTTCCGACGGACGTAGACAAGTGCCAGGAAAAAAAAATTGGGGAAAAGTTGAAACGGATAACTCTCCAAAACAGCACAGATTGGCCTCCGAAGGGAGTGAATTAAATACATTTTTCATGTTGTGAAATGTCCTCCTAGGGGGTTTGATGCCATGCGAACAGGCGTTTGAGTTCGGTTTTGTCCTTGTCTGTCGTTTGGACGGTTGGTAAGAGGTCCGCTCCATGCGTTGTATGTTTTATATTTTCACCCAGTACCGAGAAGGAGAGGAACGTTTTTGCCCAGCTGGGATTTTCCCTCTGACAAATGGAGTGATGTTCATTTCTGGGTCATTTTTTCTTATCTCCAAGTTTTGTGAGCTGCTTTCTAACGGTAGGAAACAAAAAACTGTATCAACAGAGGAATGGATTATTTATTAATGGGCTTAAGGAAATAACTTCCAATACGGAACCTATAGGTCCTTTTGTTCCGACGGAATGTGTATCCTCCTGTCCCATTCATGATTGGTTTTTGAAAATAGATTTGTATACATTTAAATTGAATGTCGCGTCATTTCAATATAATTCGGCTGACTCAGTAACTTCTGTTGATTAATTATCATAATGAACTTGATATTTTAGTATTTGATCAATGTTTTCATCAGTGCTTCTCTTCCTTCATACCAACAACATAGTTGTTTTGGTAATATTTTACAAACACAGATATTATTTTTTTTAAATCGTTTGCAATTTGTGCTGGATATAACATGAAGCTACATGGCAGATTTGACGAGTGATTGAATGTATACAAAGCAGACATTTTGAATGATTAATAAGTAAACAAGTTGGAATAATAACAACTCGTGATGAGAACAACTACTTGGGTACTCCCTTAGCTCAGTCGGTAAAGGCGCAGCTGGCTGGGTTCGATTCCCGGTCCGGTCTAGGAATTTTTCGTTAAGGAAAATGTCTCGACTCCCTGGGCATATGGGGTATGATTGTTCTTGCCACACAATCATAATAATGCAAAAATTGTTCCTGGCATCGAAAGCTCTCAATTAATAATTGTGGAAGTGCATTTAGCACACTAAGCTGAGAGCAAGCAATAAGCAAATTGTGAAAAACAATAAGCTAGAAATGCTGAATATGAAGAAGAAGATGAGAACAACTATCTTTTGATCTAACTTTTGTTCAATAAAAAATCACTTGATGCAAATTTGTTGCACAGGATCAGGATATTTGTTTCATAAACGTAAACTTAACTATTAGATCAGTATTGCAAGCCTCAAATCACCATCCCTTCCGCAGTTCATGCGACTGAAATGCATTCGCCCGTCCATAACGTTCTCTTCACCACTAGACAGTTCAAACCAAGTTATGTTCACAAACTGAGAAGCCGAAAGTACTTGCAAAAAAGTCGACAACAACCGCGTGAACACCGAACCTAGCTCAGCAAACTAAGAGTGAGTGGCGCAAAGAATGTCATATTGTTAAAAGTTTGTCTGCATAAAATCAACTTTTTACGACACTTTACTTCCTGCCCGAGGGCAACGAGCTGTTTGCTTCTTCCGATCCAGTTGTTGTTGCAGAAACATACAAACAAATTCCCTGTTCCCAATTGCCGCTGCCGGGGACAACTTTTGATTGTTTCAACGCACTTGAACAAGTTTCAGATTTGCGGTCGGTCGGTGGGACGGTTGGAGTCGTTAAGGTGAGCCCTCGAGAAATTTTTTCATTGTCCTATCAACGAAGTTGCCACTCTGCGCTCACGGTTGCCTGTTTGACATTTACTGAACTGTCAACCCCTAACAAGTGAAAGAATTTAATTTCCAGGCACCATCCCCTTCCAAATGTGACAAACAACGGCAATAAGGGAAGAAAGTTCACATACCTACTCAAAGAAAAACCTCTTTATTGAATAACTTTTCACCTCGCGACAAGACAAGGCCACCACGCGTTGCATGCACTCAAGCCTTGTTCGTCGTTAGGTACTTGCCGGTTGGGTAGATAAATAGGGTGGTGGTGAGATCCTTCATATTCACTGATTAATTAGCAACGGCTGCTATGGAAACTTTGTCAAGTTCAGACTGTTGCTTCTCGATGATATAATGTAGGAGCCATGTGGAAGGAGTGTAGGTAAATGCTTACTATACAGTCGACAGTGTTCTCTATAGCTTAGTCTTTCATTCGAAAACAAAGCAATCCTGTTGCTACTCTGATTCCCAAAGAATCTGTCAGTGTAGGTGTGGGCTCTTCTATCGAGTGTGTCTAAGTACTCGCAATCGTTCACAAGTACGAACATGTGGAATAAGAGCCTCCAGTCTGGAAAGGCGGCACATTGTGATTTCCAAACAAAAGAGTTGCGTTTGTGCGAATAATGGGGGTTTGTTTTGTCTTTCAACACTATGTTTGTCGACTATTGTTTGCTTTGCTTAGAAGTTAAAAGAATCAAGTGTCAAGTGACACCGACAGAAATGGAAAAGTGCTTGAATCGGAGTTTGTTGCTGGTTGAAATGTATCGTCATTGGAAGAGGGCGGTGTAATTGTTTTCTCGAAGTCCTCGATAATTGGACCAATTCACTTGATCAACATTATTTTCCGTTCATTACATAGCATAAAAAGCATCCCCTGCCAGCAAGAAAAATGTTAGAGTTAGTCAACGTTAGCAGCGCTAGCTGTCAGACGTTACCCCAGAAACATGAAGCTTTTGGCTCGAGCTTAATGAACATACTTAGAAAATTTTACAGTACTCGGTAATTTTTTACCGTACTTTCAACAGCTGCACGTTCAGTAATCCGATTTAAAGGATTTCGGTAAAATTTGACAAGTTCCGATAAATTTTTTTCCCGAAATACTGTAAAATTTCACCGAAATCCGGTAAATCGGATTACCGAACGTTCAGCTGTTGAAAGTTCGGTAAACAATTACCGAATACTGTAAAATTTTCTATGTTTGTTTATGGTCGATTTTAGCTCACTACACAGTCGCTACACAGAAAAAAATAATGATTTCTAACAGGCGCGTAAAAGTTCCTCTCGATTGATTCGAAGCCAAAGGAGGCGTAAACAACGTAATTGTGTGCAATCTTTCATGCGCCATACAACAATGTTTGCAATCTTTCATACAACAGACTAGATTCAGGCGTTATCTGGCCTAAATTTACATGAAATATCCCATTATTTTTTGCAAAATCTAGCATTCCCGTTATTTGCATTAGATAACGCAGATAATTCAATGTTTCTTTTTATCTGTGTGTGTTTTTTCACCACGGAATGTGCGTTGTACAGGTTTTTTTTTTATGAAGGTCTTTTTTTTGTATTAAATTCAACCTAAATAATTATCAAGAGAAAAAGATATTACCAAAGATTTTACAGCCGTCTTGGATATTTCTTTGAATAAATTCATATAACCAGAATCGATTGACTTACGTCTCAAAGAGCATGAAACCGTAACTGGAGAAGCTACATCGAGACAAAAATTTAAAAAAAAAACTGCAAGAGCGGTAAAGCCGCTGGGAAGATGGGATACAGATTGAACTTCTAAAATATGCAGATGAACCGACGTTAGATGGATTTTAGGCCACCTAGTCGGATGTGCTAGACCTATCAGATCACACCAGGCAGGTTTCTCGAGTCAACGGTTTACGGTAGATCGCATTTTTGCAGCACACCGTCTTAAAGAAGAAAAATGGAAGCACTTCCAGACGTTCTTTTAGGAGGGTCAACAGATCAAGCCAACAGAATAACGCGATGCCCCAGCTTGGAGGAACAACAGGTCTTTTGTAAAGGTCAAAAGGCAGCTCCAAAGCAACGAACAAGAGGGGTTAAACAAGCCCCTTCTCTCCATATATTTTTGATCTTATTATGGAAGAAGTTCTGATTACAGTCAAGGATGAAGGAGTACTTAAACTTAACCAGTCTGGCTAACTCAAGTTTCCGATTATGCTTGTGTATGCGAACGATATTCTAATAATCGCAATAACAGAAGAAGAATTAGATAAGCTTTTACCAGTGCTCCGAAATTACTTGGGGGAAGTGTTAACTAATGATAAGTCACCTATGGGAATGTCTTCTCTAGAAATAACTAAGGAGTGTATCGAAAATAAGCTATCCACAAACTTTCTTTCAAGTTATGTTGAAAACCGATATTTCATTCATACAAAACATTGAACCTTTATTGTACGAGGTTAAACTTGAACATAATGAAGACCGGATGAAATCTAAGTTATTCCTTCACGAATTTTCGAACTTTGGATCGAATGCTCTTCATCAAGTTCCGGACAAGTGTTGCATCGCATTTTTTGGACGCTTGAGCCCAAATTTTTTTGAACTCCTGCATGTTCCCAGATGCCTTACCAGTCTTCTTGAAGACCCTCTTCACGATTGCCCAGTAACGTTCGATGGGTCGAAGCTGAGGGCAATTTGGTGGATTGATATTTTTCTCAACGAAATCTATACCCTTTTCCGCAAGCCAATTGAGAGTGGTTTTGGCATAGTAAGCCGACGCTAAATCCGGCCAAAACAGTGGAGGGGTACTATGCTTCTTATATAAAGGCAACAATCTCTTCTGGAGACACTCAGATCGATAGATTTCCGCATTTATAGTTCCGGTAGTGTAAAAAATGGTTGACCTCAAACCACAGGAACATATTGCTTGCCATACCAGTACCTTTCGACCGAATTTCTCCACTTGAATCGACCTGTCCGCATCGCTCACATCCTCCCCAACGACGGCAGTAAAGTATTGTGGACCTGGAAGGGTTTTTGAGTCCTCCTTTACATAGGTCTCATCGTCCATCAAAACGCATGCATCCGGACGCTGCAAAAGACGCGAATACAATTTCCGGGCCCTTGTTGCTGCTCGCTTCTTCTGTTCTGCACTTTTTTTTCGAGATTTTCTGCTTCTTGTAGGTGGTTTCACCTCTTGATACGCTGGATCATTCCGACACTCGTTCCTGCTTTTTTGGCCAAATCACGTATAGACATTGATTTGTACTTCATGATTAGAGATACCACTTTCTGCTCCAGTTTCGGGTTGGAAGAACCGGGTTTTCTGCCTCTTCCTGGTAGCTCATCCAAAGAATAGTGTTCCCCAAACTTATTAATGATGGTTTTAACACTCGCATGATGAATTCCAAACCGCTTCGCCAATTTTCGCATAGTAATACCCTTCTCACTTAGCCATGTGTCCAGAACCTTAATTTTCACTTCCTTTTCAATACGCGACATTTTGAAAACGCAGAATTTGAACCGCACAAACAAGTAAACAAAAGAAAGCTGACAGTCAAACGCACAGCAAGCAGTGTTCAGAGCATAAAAAACCATCACAAATACATGCGTACAACGCAAATGTATGTGGATAGCTTATATTCGATACACCCCAAGTAACAAATTCAATTTTAAGGTACACTTGAAGAAGTTCTTAAGACTCATTTGATAAAACCACGCATAAAACTAGATATTCTACATAACATCGATAAAACAGCCATAAAACCTTCATAAGTTCAAAAAGGCCCATACTACAGGAGGTTCTCAAGACTATTTCCCAAGATTCGCTTAAAACTTGATAGTTTTATCGGTACATACTTATAATGACATGCAGGACATGCTTAAAACTATGATAAAACTACCACAAGTTTTGGTAGTTTTATGATTTTCCTCTTTAAGAACACTTCCAGTCCGTCACAAATATGTTTCGAAGATTCCATTTTTGGATTCGTTCTGCTGAATGGGGACTTTTTCAAAGAAAAAAAAACATCGTTTCTTTTACAAAGTGGATACGTAGTAAATTAATTGTAAAGTTGACCATAAATGCATGAGTTTTTTGCCTGCAATTGAAAAAAATTTCATGCGACGTTCAGTTTATTGGTGTTTTATAACATAAAAGTTCGAACATTTTAATGCGCCACGGAATCATTGCTAGAACATTGATTTATTTGAAAAATAAAAAATACTTGACAATTCAACAATAAGTGATAAATTGTTAGATCTTGAATAAATTGTTTCTACAATCCATTTTAAGTTTCAAAATGTATTTTCAACAGCAGAAATTGTTCGTAGCATTGGAAAAACGAGAGTTTTTTTGCATACATATGAAAATGGCTACCATTCCGAGGGAATCCAGAATAAGCACGCTCGCCATTTTTTCAATGGTTTTATCTAAAACTACCATAAAACGCATATAAAACTAATATTTCTTGCACAAGACTAACAAGAATTTTTTAGGAGCGCGATAAGTTCATCTTTACTTGTTCTATTCTTGAAAAAGAGAAGTAACGCTTGAATAAAACTTGTTTGAATTGTTCAAGGTAAACAAGTCTTTCGTAAGATAGCCATAAAATCATTGTGGAGAAGGCACATATCATAAACAAAGAAAATGTGAACGTTCAAATCAAAAGTGCCTATGCATAGTTGTTGTTCATAATTACAGCTTTTAATTTGTTGTTTTTAATCACCAGCGATTAAAAGATTCTAAAAAAAACTCTAACTTGAATATGCTAACAATGGATTTGGGAAGAAGAACAGATAATAATATTGCGTCGATGGCTGAAACATCAGTTGAGCCAAAGATGATTTTTCTCTTGATCTGTACGCTGAACCTAGCGTTGGAAGAAGTGCACTGTGTAGTGGATCACTGAGCGATTCCAGCGCACTACTTCTGACTTTGGATTAAACGTGCGGATCATGGGAAAATTAAACCTTACGTCAAAAGTACTGCGCTGTATTTCCACGGTGGTGCGCCGTATAACGCACTACCTGAGACGTTAGGTTTAACTTGCATAACTGGCATAAAATCAAATATCATGAGTTATGCATTTCGGTTTTCAACTGGCGACACATTGCACCATTTTATTTTATTCGTTTTACGCATAACGCATAGACCCTTTTGATAAGTTAGTCTCAGTAGGCTGCGAATCCAATGGAATGGTCGAACAAAAAATTGTCGTTGGTGGCTGAGATGAAGGAGTGTTCAATATATTGGATAGGTTTTTATTGAATTTCCGCTTGAACGGTCCGCTGGTTTTTAATTTCTTCCACCTGTGGGCGTCCATTGTGACAGTTTGTTTATTTTTCACATAATGTTCTTTCTCAAGAATATGTGCTCTTATTTAAAAACAAAATTTTAAAAGGTTTTTGGTTTTCCAATACATTAATCTTAAAAAAATGTCATAAAACTTTTACAAAACTTTTATCAGGTTTTATGCAAGTTGCGAAACGATGTCTTGAGAGGGGGATCAAGTATCTTATAAAACTACTGATAAGGTGAATTACACTTATAAATGATGTAGTTTTATGGAGGTTTCTTCAAGTGTTCTTTAATCACTCTTGAGAACTGTTAATGAATTAAAACCACCTTAACTTGGAAAATGCCCCGATAAAACCGGATGAACTCCATAATGCTCTGATAAAACTACCATAAAACATGAATAAAACCAATTTGCATTTGATTTGCTACTTGGGACTCCTTATAGCGAGGCATGTCTACAAAACAATATCCTCGTTATTATATCTTAGAATATTGTAAACCGAGCCTCTAGACCTGAATATACCCACTCGCAAGCGCTCACGGGATGCAGTTATTGACTCAAGAAGCATTTTAGACTTTCTGAAGGAGAGGAGACCACCACTCAAGATAGACACGGCTCTGCACTAGACGGTTATTGCTCTCACTATGATGAACGGCACTCAAGCCACAATACTCACGAACAAATCAAGAAAGTCGCAAAGGTATCAAAATCAAACATATGGGCATATTAAGGCATTATACCAACCCGATGTAGGTACTTACTCTACTTGTGAACCTATATCAATTACCACACTGATCAAAACGCTACAGTTGTGATTTTGGGGTCACGTAGTTTGTAGACTGGATAAGAAAAGATCGCAGCAAGCCGTGCTTGGAAACTGACGTGTTGTGTTTTTGGTGCGTCCTTTTCGCGAAAAATAAAATCAAAAATATATTCGTAATTCGACCTAAGCGAACAGTGAAATCATAAAATCTCCACGTATTTTGTGTAAGATGTAGTGAATATAATCGATTCCCTCCCAAAATGTGTGATGGTCGGTAGTTTTTCCCCGTTTTTTTTTTGTTTTTTTGTGCTTCGCCCCCGCACCCGGAGGAATAGTTAATATCAACTTAGTTGTGTTTGTTAGTGCTGTTAGTATTGAGCCACACTGACATAAATGATTCAATTATAGTATTTTTCTGCTTTGTCGCGAGTGAATTGATGATTATAAGCAGTTTAGAAGTCGATATAGCGTCGCCTAATAGCGGGGGATTTTTATTATTGACAGAGTGTGGAGAGAGAAAAAAAAACCAGTGCGATGTAGAAAACGGCCATTTGCTGGTCAGAAGCAAAGAACGAGGCTAACGCACATACTCGCGTGAGTGGCTGGCATATAATTTCACATGCACTCACCACATGGTGTACAGATGGAAAGTTTTTTTGCTTTCGTTGCACAATAATTGTGACTTTTCAAGTGTTTTTTTACCTGTAATTTTCATTGTATTGCATTTGTGCGCAAACTAATTGTATCCGGGCTGATCCATTCGAAAAGGATGATGAGAAAATATTTGCCGAATAGCGGAGTGCTACTTCTGTAGGGACATAAATGCATCCTTTAGCGTCACAGGGAAGCCGTCAAAATGAAGACAGTACATCAGCAACAATATCCGGTGAGATCTATCTGATTATAACTAAATTTGAACGATACTGTTAAATACGTGTCATCCTCAAAACAATAAGATTTGATGATGGAAGTGTATCCACTTGATGTTAGTACTGTGTTTATGCCGGGCTTTTTGTAAGTGAAAGTGACCTCGGAATGAAGGTGAGTAACCAAGCATTCTGAAATGTGTCACTGGAACCCAACAGAGCTATCACCTTCCAACTTCCGGGCTAAAAATGTTTGTCGAATCGACAACAATTCATTCAACTGCAAACATTTTTCTTCCATAAAAACACTGCCGGACGCACACGTAGTTCGTAGACCGGATAATCACCTCACCTCAGGTTTTCTTACAAAAAACGTGCTAGACCTGCTTTCTCATGGTGGGATACCATAGCCATGTGCCATAGCCATGAACATTTGAGATTTGAAAACATGTCTGCGGATAATTGGTATGCTATCGTTGACAATAGAGAATAACATGAAAAGACAATCCAGGAACTACACAAGTTACCTGAATCAGGATCAGATGATGAGTAAGAATCTAAGTTGAATATGGTGAAGATAGGCTTAGGCAGTGAACACTAATAGTACATGGTATTTGCAAACCAATACTAAAGCCAAACGAGCGTGGGGAAGATTTCCTATTATAGAGTTCTATTTCCGAGTTCTTGGTAACTAGTTATCGGCGCATAATAGTTTGTTTCCTACTGTTTCTCGTTTGGTCAAGGTATGAAGGTTTCTGTCAAAGTCAACCGCAATGTCCTAAGAGTCCTGCTAATTATCGAATCTGTCATCTGTCACTGTCATTGTATTAAGTGTAATGATTTGCACTTAATTGCACATTTTTTTCACTCATCTAATTATTTAATCCTATATGATTGACTATACACTTAAACTCTCTTCCATTTGTTAAGATTATATAGAATGAATGAAATAAATTATGAACTTTTGAGAGCTGAGTGTCGGACATTTTTAAGGTCTTATTTTGATTTTGCTGGGTTTTTATCGGTGAAGTTTATTTTATCCACTTCACCGATAAAAACCAACCAAAATCAAAATAGTACATGTTCACGGTGACTAAACCCAGTTATTATACATTTTTAAGGTCGTCTGGGAGGAATTTCTGCAGACCAGTTGCAAGGACGTGGCCAGGACAGCTCTGGTCTGATGGAAGGCCACACACCTTTTATCTAAGAGATAGGAATTGCTCACAAATTACTATCTAACAGCAACCTACGAAGGCGCGTCTTCCTCTTAACAACGGTTCTGAGATTGTACCACCTACAATATTGCGAACCCTTGTTTATGCTACTCTATGCATGATAATTCAACTTACAATAATTTTAGAATAAACTTTTAGTGCAGATTCACTAATCCACCGGACGGAAGCGTACACACAAAAGAGCACGAATTTTCTTTTTAATTCGTTTGTTTGTAATGCTCAGACGTGAGTTACACTTTGCGGAGCCGATGCATAGCTTTTTGGTGTTAGTAAGTGGGGTGGTAATTACTCGTGGCTCACTCGAGGTTAATGGGTCACATCATCGTTTCGAAAGGGCTAGGCAGGTAACTTATTTAAGTTGACA
Source organism: Aedes koreicus (assembly GCA_024533555.2). Lineage (NCBI taxonomy): Eukaryota > Metazoa > Arthropoda > Insecta > Diptera > Culicidae > Aedes > Aedes koreicus. The sequence continues at coordinate 69,324 of JAHHFK020005519.1, read as the reverse complement.
AATGCTGCTCATAGCTGCGGCTTCCATCAAGTCCTCGGTTCCTATAGTCCCTTTCAGGAGCTAGGCGCTGATGGTTGACCAATAGCTTGCTGGGCAGGTGCAAGTAGCACGGCAACAAAAGGATAGTATAACTGGGACACAATGGTTGGGAATTTACTAGAGTGGAGAGAGGGGGTTGATGACATTACACTCTTAGATCAGACAAACAAAGGAATTCGTAAATCGCTTTCATGTAGGGAAGATCACACATTCCCAAAATATCTCACCTCGGGCCCCTAGGGTATCCAATAGTCGTGCTCTGGAGGCATCATTATGAAATATTGATGATTGGTTCCAAACGACTCTTGCTTTGTACCATTTATGTTCCTCCAAACAAAAGTAAGGATCCCAGTATATTGACCGGGCATATTGAGTCGATTCATGAGCTCGTTAACAGAGGCTCTGACAACGATCGTCTGCTGGTAAGCGGTGACTATAATCAGCCTGAAGTGACCTGGAATTATTCTGATGGCAAGATTCAACCCGTGAACACTATATCTTCATCGAGAGCTAGCACGATATTGATTGATGGTATGGATTTCTTCAACATGCATCACAGAAATCTCGTGCACAATCACCTAGGACGCATTCTCGATTTGTTCTTTAGCCCAACGGATCTTCCAGTTGAAATATCGAGTTCTGTTTCACCACTCTTACCAATTGACCTTCACCACCCGCCACTGGTTGTCTGTGTACCATCTTTAGTTGATGACGCTGTACCATTGCATGGTGTGAATGAGAATGTTTTGCTGGCGTTAGACTATAACAAAATTGACTTCGATGCTCTTTGGGATTTTTTGGGATGTTCTTTTTGATGGACTGATGGACAAGTGAACTTAACTCCGCTGTTTTGGACGTCCCTACGAACCTTGTAGACGTGGATATTTTTGAAATAACGTCCTTGATGGTAAATAATGCCACCAAGAAATTAAAATGTACATTCTCGCCTGGAACTGATGGTATTCTGTCTTCAGTGTATTGTCACACCAATGGAGCTCTTGTCGAGCCGCTCTGCAGGATCTTCAATAAACCTTTTGCCGAATCGAAATTTCCCGCAGTCTGGAAGGAGTCTTTGATGGTTCCGGTATACAAGAAAGGAGACAAACGTGACGTTAAAAACTATCGGGGAATCACTAATCTGTCAGCTGCCTCTAAATTGTTTGAGATAATAGTGAGTGGTTTCATTCTCGAGCGCGCCAAATGCCACATCTCTGGCGACCAACATGGTTTCGTGCCTGGACGTTCGGTTACTACCAATCTCCTAGATTTTACCACGACCTGTTTTGATCAATTGGAGAAAGGGGCACAAGTAGACGTCGTCTATATTGATCTAAAAGCAGCGTTTGATACAATCAACCACGAAATTCTGCTGGCGAAGTTATCAAAACTCGGTACATCGGGAAGATTGACATCATGGCTGTGCTCTTATTTAACAGACAGGTCTCTGCGAGTGAAACTCGATACAAGCACTTCCTGTTTTTTTACGAACTCGTCAGGTGTTCCTCAGGGTAGCAACCTTGGACCGCTGCTGTTTGTTCTATACTTCAACGACGTATTGCTTCTACTAGGAGATGGCTGCAGGCTTGCGTATGCTGATGATCTAAAGCTGTTTTTTGTGGTACGGACTGCCGAGGATTGTACTCGTCTTCAAGCATTATTGGATCGATTCACTGATTGGTGCCGTCGGAATAAACTTATGATCAGCATTCCAAAGTGTATGGTAATGTCGTATTACCGCATCAAGCAGCCGATTGTTTACGACTATACCATCAATGGCGTCGTTCTACATAGAACCGACCAGTTCAGCGATTTAGGTGTTCTACTGGATCATAAATTATCGTTTAACCTCCACCGCTCTGCTGTGATCTCTAAGGCTAATCGCCAGCTAGGGTTGTGTCAAAATCTCAAGAGACTTCACTGACCCGTACTGCCTGAAAGCTCTCTATTGCTCACTGGTACGACCGATCCTAGAAAATGCCGCCTTGGTCTGGCTTCCTCATCAATTGACTTGGAGCTTGAGGATAGAAACAATACAGCGCAGGTTTATCCGGATGGCATTGCGTAATCTACCATGGCGTGATCCGCAAAATCTCCCGCCGTATTCAGATCGCTGCAATCTGCTGCAATTGCATACTTTGGAACGCCGACGGAAAAATCAACAAGCGGTTTTTGTTGCTAAACTTTTGAATGGAGAAGTCGACTGCTCGAGGCTTCTCTCTCAACTGAACATCCGAGTTCCTCCGAGAGCATTACGGAGTGGTACTCTCCTCCAACCCCGATTCCATCGAACAGCGTTTGGAAACAACGAACCTCTAACAGCTATGATGCGAACGTTTACGACTGTAAACGAAGTTAAGGCAATGCACTGTTAAATAAAGTTATAGTAATTAGTCAAGAGTTACAATTTTATCATACATCATATTCATAAATCCAGCATCGGAAACAAGTTATCGGTAAATGTATCCAAATGAGACAAAATGACTATTTATAGCACTGCCTACAACACGGACCCCCACCACCACCCACCTCCTAATTATTTTTTTCCTTCAAAGCCAACGATCTTCAAAGTTGTCAATTTTCGAAATTAAATGTAGAACTTTCTTTTGTTTCTAACGTTTTTCTGAAAGCATCTTTTGAATATATTTGCAAATGTGATCTGTAAACTGACCCTACAGGTCCCACCTTCCGAATAGTCCATCCACAAAGTTTAAAATCAATTGTTTGCTAATTGTTTTCAATAATTACTTGCTTGAATTCTTCAGAATTCATATATCGATTATAAGTTAAAAATAAACAGCGCCTAATGCATGGTAGATTGCCTAACAAGTTTCAATATGCGAAGGAGCGACTAAAGGAAATATTTCAAAGGAATAATCTCTGTTCCTAGCTGGACCATTCACTCAACTTTTGATTTATGACTTCGATAGCTGATCCACCGCAAACCCAGTTCATTACTCATCGAATACATAATTCATCCCATAGTAATGAACTTCCACCTCCGGATTCCGCTGTCGACGGACGTTCTGATTGAACTCCACGAGCGTCCACCTCCACCTTTCAGCAGGCGGTAACCCAGTGGTAACAAGGAATTAATATAACGAGCAGAAATTTATTTTACTATAACTTATGAGAAAACTAATTTCCGAAAAAACTTTCTCCATTTATTATCACCTTTCGCGCGATTTTCTACCGAAATACCGACCAACCGCTTCCGAACGAGCGCCAGAATACACACTCACCCCAACTCCCGGCTTTGAGAGCTGATTTTCACCCCATCTGCTTCCGCTAGCAGCACTTTTTCACCTGCCATCTTCATCTTGCTGCCTGCCAAAGCATTTATTTGTCGAACTCCTGGGGCTTCGAAAAGCCAGTGGTCGACGTTCGGTAGGCTCGGGGCGTGGCGTTGAAAGGCGCTCAAAAGCTGTAACACTTCAAAAATTTAAATCTTTCCTTATATATCCAGCTGTTGGTTACAACGCAACGGAGGGAGTTTCAGGAAAAGGTGAGCAAACTGAGTGTTGATAAGTTTGAGCATTTCTCCACGTCCCTTCTCGGTAGATAGGATATCGGAGCGGTCGGTTGGTTGGAGGAGACCGAGGGCATTCATTTTTCATTCTCGAATTGGGGCTTCTTCTCCAACACAAAACTAAGGATGGTTTTGTCCGCCCAGTCATACGTCTCAGATTTTCGCTGAACACAACCTTCCAGCATTGTCGGCATTGATAAATGTTTAAAAATTTAAGTTTTCCACCGGTTAGAAGTGGGGGATCCTTTTTTCTGAGGAGGTGAAAATAAAGCTGTTTCTTGCATGGCACAAATGTTGCTGAGTTAGCCATCGCAAGGGGTTGGCGTGCTCTTAATGAACAGACGGGTCCTGTTTTGTGTCAAGGGAAAATGGTCGAAGAAGATTTCGAGAAACAGAAGTTATAAATCGTTTTGGCTGCCGTCGGATGGGTTGAGGAGAAAATCGAGGGTTCGAAAATTTGTATTTCAGACATTTAAAGACCGTTGCCGGTTTTTGTCGACAAGCTTATGGTATGAATAAACAGGCAATCTTAATAACTCAAAGGATTATTGGGTATTGAACTGTTAAGCTTTGTCAATTTGAAGCTGATGCGTTTTCTATAAAACGAGTTCATGAATTTTGAGAATATACTTTATAAGATGAACTTTAATACCTTAGAAAATAATGGTTTCGAAACTGCTCGGCTAAATCAACTTTAAGAAATTTCTGTTCATCAAATTATAAAATTGTTATGAAATTGGTGGTGATGGCTCGCTAGGCCAAACGTCATTCTCAGGGGTGCCGACAAATTTTGCGACACTTTAGATTTATTCGTAAGCCGGTTGTGCATAGTTATCGAAATTAAACCAAATTTTTACTATTTTTAGTTCAGTACATATATGTATTTCAGCTTACATACGTCGGTTAAATTCAAGGATGAGTTTGAGTAAAATGCTCGACTTTTGCGATTGCTGCCCTCCATCAGAGCTTGTACAGTCGTTTCCGGTAAGTTTCTCTCAGTTTTTTATCCACTTCCTCATTACTTCCATTTCGTTATTCACCTCTTATTTGACCTTTCGAAGTTCTCGCTTCATCATGGCCCAATAGGTTTCGATCGAACGGAGCTCGAGACAGTTTGGTGGGTTCGCACACTTAGAAAATTTTACAGTATTCCGGTAAAAACATTACCGGAACTTTTCAAATTTTACTGACATCTGTTAAATCGGATAACCAAACATTCAGCTGTTGAAAGTTCGGTAAAAAATTACCGAATACTGCAAAATTTTCTAAGTGTGCATGTCTTTTGGTACAAAATCCACATGATTAGCTCCGTGCCACGCCAAATCGGGCCTAAACGGTTTTTGATCGTGCTTTTTTATGAAGGTTTATTGACGGAACTCTGAATAAAGTAAAATCCACTACGCCAGGCCTTTGGTGATATTGTTGCGTAAATCCTATCGAATCATTTTGCCAGCCGTACACGGAACATGTCGTCCAAGAAGAGGCTGTTGCGTTTAGTAATTTCTTCAGTTCTTCAGTGTCATTTAATATGCTCTGAGAGTCTTACGGAGCAGTTTTCTCGAACCAAAAGTAAGAAGTTATCGTATTGTTCCTTGTGCGTTGGAACGAACAACTTGACTCCTTTTGAAGCATTTCACCAGTCATGCAAAGATTATGTCGTCCATAGAGATGCCGTTGTAACTGCCTCAAAAGGTGTAACATTTTGAAGTTTGCTTTCCCTTACTCTCAGTCATGTTCATGTCCACTGTTTTATTTGATGTCGTTTCGTCTTTTTTTTCCTTTTTGTTATATAGTTTGTCTGTGTCAAGTTTAATAAGGTGATTTTCTTATCTTCGTAGCTTCTTTGTAATTTCTTCAGTCTTTTGTAGATCTGTGAGTCTTTTGAGCAGTTTTCTCGAATCAAAAATAAGTTGTAATTATGTCGTCGAGATATTTGAATTCTATCAGTTCAAGTAATTTCTGATGTTACAGGACTTAGTAGTCCCAACAATTTTTTTATGGTTTAATGATGAGACTCATGAGAGAGAAGTTTCCTTTAAAAGAGTTTGGGAGGTCGTTGCGTCTCTTTAAATTATTTAATTACAGGGTGCGGCAGAAAATAATGCAAAAATTTGTTCTATTTCTTTCAAATCCCATTTTCAACTAATTCAAGCAATAATATCAGCATTTTCGAGTGCAGTTATCTTTATATAGTCCTTTTAAACAAATTTATTCAATGTGTCCTGCATTTTTATTAATAGCATCCTCGAGGCGACGCCGGAAGCCAGAGCATGCCTTTCAGACGTAGTCCTCCGACATTGACTGCCATGTGCATGTTATGGTTGACTTCAGGGTTTTCACACTAGGGTGTGATGTTTTGTAGGCTCATGTTTCCACATATGCCCAAATTGAACAATCCAACGGATTTAGATCTGGACTGCTAGGGGGCCACAAATCCTTCGGCCAAAACTTCATGTTATCGTTCAACCATTGTTGGGTTCGACTGGACGTGTGGCACGGCGCTCCATCCTGCTATAGGACAACGTGTTAGTCCTCGGAGAAGTTGGCCTTCACCCAGGGAAGCACTTGGTCCTTTAAAATACCGATATACACTTCGGTATTGGTTTTAACTCCAGCATCAATGAAAACAGGCGGCATTTTCAAACCGTTGGACGCCACCAAGTCATGACACCAGCCGGATGTTTGGTTTGAAATTTGAATTTCAATTTTTCCGGAACGTTCTCCATTTTCTGCGGTGAAATGAACCGGTCCGTGCGGCTGTTGGCCACAGCATCGATGCTGAAAAGCTTTTCGTCGGAGAAAAGGATTATCATTTTTTCCTTCTTCAACAAGGAAACCAATCTCTTGGAACGAGTCACTCGTAGTTCCTTGACCCGGTCCGTAATCAAATGGCGTTTCACTCTGGCTCTGGAAGATACATGCAGGTCTTCTTTGATGATTCTCCGCATGGATTTCTCCGAAATATTGGCTTCCTTTCAAGTTTTCTTATGGAACGCACCGGGTTGCGAGCAATTTTTGCACGGACCGATTTCGGCGTGCGTGCAAAGCGCCATCCTGCAGGGACCTTTTTATGCGGTAAACTGTTGCCAAATGGCACCCTACCACCTTGGCAATCTCTTTCGGCTTCTTCTGGTCGAGCAACAAACTGGTGATCACTTCTTTCGCGAATATTTTGACGAATTTGCAATAAAACAAATATAATGTTTGGATGCAGCACTTGAAATAAACATAAAAATATACACTTTCGACAGAAATTAGTCATTAGCTACACGAATTAACCCAATACTCCAGTTCGAGCATTTTCGCATTATTTTCTGCCGCACCCTGTAGACAGTCCCTGTTACGTTTAAGAGGGCATTTCGTACCTTCCTCAGTCGTTTATAATTAAGTTTATTGATGTCTTGTTCCTTATGTGCTGTGAAAATCATCGATGCATGCCTTGTTTTACCGCGTTTAATTCACCTATCGCTTTGTCAGCCTTATTCAGTTCTTGTCTTCTGAGTTATTCAGTTGAATTCTATGGTCATTGTTATAGTCATTGTAAGAAGTTTACGTTTACTTTTCAGCTTTTTGCCTCATTTTTATTTGTTCAATACTAATCTCTTAGTCGTTTAATCGCTTCAAAATCTCACTTGCATGTGCAGCCTAACAATAATTATTTGAGTCGTGGTCAACTATGAGATTCACTTTTCGGTGGCAAATTAAAGCTTCATCACGCCTATTCTATAACTATTATTAAAAAATTATTGAGAATCAAGCCGTTATCAGATTGTTTGTATACCATTGTTATAATGTGTGGTATTCTTTTTATTATGGCTCTCTGAATTGAGACATAACAAAATAACACTGGTGCGCTATGGTGTCATGTTCCTAGTTATCATAAAACTTCTACTAGTGAATCCCACAGTCGATTCCCAACAAATGTCGATAATTTTGAACACATTGACTATCAATTTATACCTGTCTAGCTAGATTTTAATTAAAGCGTGGCTACGGCTCATCATTTCAGGGAATGCTTAAGGAAGGTGTTGCAGAAAAGAGGAAATCCCAATTCAGTATCACTGCAGAAAGAGTCCCACCAGACTGCAACAGCATTCAAGGCTCCACGACAGGACGTCCGTTGGATCACATCTGTAAAATCAGTGCATCAATGCCAGATAAGTGACACGACATTAGATAAAAATAGTCAACATGTGATACCACCATGACAGGATATGTCTTAGGTTGCCATCTCGGTGCTGATGGCGTAGGCCCATCCATCGCGACCAGATCACGTATCTGAGGGGAGGGTACTACGGTTTTTGATCGTGCTGTCTCAAAAACGGCAAAAGCCGGAGGCAGTTTTGTGAATCTCACCGTTTATGATTCACTCAGTTTACTACAAGTGCATATGACCTGCCAAATAAGGTACTTCGAAGCAAATGTCGACAGCTTCTTCCGTTAAGAATGGTCATCCACTGCAAACTTGTCCTTACCCGTAAAATACACTGTTAGTCAAAATAAAGGTTCTCAAATTTATTTTGATCAAATAAAAGTAAACACACTGTAGTCTTTGTTTAATGTCTTGAAAAATAATATTGAAAAATAAGTATTCAAGACCTCTCGATCGTTTATGTTTTGAAGCAAATTACTGGACCTGGCGGATTTGTATACGAGGTTGCATTTGATTCAGTTGAGAAAAATGAAGGCGTTCTTCGTTAGTGATTTAGAAATCACTTTCCTTGTGTATCCGAAAATTAGTGATTCGTGATGTGTTAAACGGCGAATTGCACCGGGTTGTCGCTACACTGAGAGTTAAATTTAGTTTATACTACAAAATGTGAACGACCTTGTAGTTTAAACTAATATTTTATTCTCAGTGTTAACTCACAAATTTATCAGTTGTTTCTTGCAATGAAATTGATTTGTACCATTTGTGGAGCTGGCTTCGTATGCAATTCCACATTCACTGTCATAAAAACGAAGCATTTGTATATTTAAAAAGACCATTAGTGCATTGTACGAAAACAGTACTAAAAGGTACGACAATTTTTTTTGAAAAAAGAAAAGATACGACACGCTGGGGCTTACCGGTCTATGGATAATTTACAGTTCAGCTTTATCTACTTAAAATAATCCTCGAAACAATAAAAACGTAACCGTGGAGAGGCAGAGGTTTCATTTTTTTTTATGCTTCTGATTTGGGAATTGATTCTGTCTGAATAAGTGGTTTATTTCTCTGCACTATGAAACTTAGGACAAGTAATAAGATAAATGAAGATGAAGATGAGATAAGTAATGAGATAAATGAAGAAAACTGTGTCAACAAAACGAAGGTAAGCGAATTTACGAAAAAATATTTTCAGTGCAAGAAGTACAGTATCAGCAAGGCAGTGGTTGTGCAAATTCTTTTGAAACTAAAAACGTACAGATCTTGGTGGATTACCCTGGCAGAGGCAGAAAGCGCAAAACGGATGCGAGAACGGACGTAGGTAACTGTCCGCGAGATCCAGGAAACTGTTCAGCTATCAGTTTACGATGTAGAAGGAGATGTTCGCTCATTACCATGAGGCCCTAAGAGTGGACATTAATGTTTACTAGAATGAAAAATAGGAGGAGAAAGTGTTGATAGTTCCATCAGTGTACGGCAGGCTGTGAAAATGAAAGTATTGAAAATTGAGCGAAGGGCTTGGATATAGCGGTAATCGAACCAAGGACGTATTCCTTTTGCCTTACATTTCCAATGCGGGGTAGGTCAAAACACGGACGGATCCGCCACCTTGACAGGCTCAATTTTCAATTCTTCTATTCAAATTTCAAAACCTGCCGTACACTGACAGAACTATCAACACTTTCTCTTCATATTTTTCATTCTAGCAAACATTACTGTCCACTCTTGGGGCCTCATGGTGATGAGCGAACATCTCCTTCTACATGATAATTGTTACTCCACATACGGAGAATACAAACATAACAATTATAGTATTAGTTTACGGTCAACTAGTTCTTCGTCGCCTCGTAGCTGAGGAGTTGAATAGCAAAGTTGCCCGGAAGCGCCCATTAATTACGCGTTAGAAATTTATTTATGTTTTCGGTTTATTTGGCCAGCCGGACACCATCATGTGTTGTACTCAATCCGGATAGTAGTTTTTTAAGCGTATTCCGCTGGGAGGTGCCCGGCTCTGGTAAGGCTTCGGAAGCGGATGCCACTAGCGCAGATTATTGATTTTTACGACCCTTTGCCACGGCAATAAGTCGAGCGGGGAAACTTGCAAAACTTTGCAGCGCTTCCTTCTGGTTTGTAGATGAGCAAGCGCAGGTGAACTTCAAGATTATGCATGTCGATTTTGTGACATGGATAAAGAAGACTCCAACAAAAGATCTAAGTTCTTCAGCAAAGGGCTACTAGAACCCTCTGAGATCTGGAGAACAAACCCCAATACGGTAGTACACTTTATTCTGTGCGTTATACCGCCCTGGGATAACGCTTTAAGTCAAACATTGGCGATCACTTTTAGCAATAGTGATGCGTCATGCTGACAATATCTAAAGCAAAAAAGGAAGGGGGGCGGGGGGGGCTTGGATATATCACAATAGATCTAAAAATTGGTCGCAGTGATGAAGATACCCGACATGAAAAAAAGCGCAGCTGATAATTAACGAGCCAGACGCGCAATCGCGAGAAAACGGTCGAGATAGAAAAAAAATGAGACTAAATCTTCATAACGAGAGAGTGAAAAAAAAACAACCGTACGTGCCGCTCAAGCGAACTTGACTATCCCAATGAAATCATTTTGGTTCAAATTGTGTGCTTTATACTGGTGTTGACAGCATTGCCTACTAAGAAGAGAGGCACGAGAATGCATTACGAAGCAAATTTCATAAGACGGGACGAGCTTCAGTTATAAAACCAGACACCGGCAACAAAGCATAATAATTTTGCAGCTGAAGGGTGTGGCTATTGCTGTATTAAACATGGAATGAAACTGAATGAAATAAAAAGAAGAATTTTGAACCATTTGTTACCCGTTTTTGAGGATCCCAAAAGGGAAAACCATATTTTCAGCCTCTTCATATGCAGATTTGTATGGGAGCAAAAGTAGGTAATTTTTAAGTAAAAAGTTTAACCACTTATACTAATAGCACTTTATTGAAAATTTTATCAAAAACATTTATAAGTTTTCCTGATAAAACGGTGTATATATGAAGTCATTCTGTTCAGTCAAACAAGAGTTATTAGCGTTCAAAAACCTTTCACTTTTGCGTAACACTCTCATTTTTCAAAATTTTGAAATGACACCCGGTATAGAAAAGAGAAACGTAGTCCTACGTTGAGCGGTACAGATCTTGGTTGATTGCCCTAGCAGAGGCAGGAAGTGCAAAACGGATACGAGAACGGATATCAAGATCATGCGCAAAACCAAGAAGACTCCGTAGGTAACTGGATCCAGATAACCCTTCAGCTATCAGTTTCCGGTCGAACTGTTCTTTGCCGTCTCGTAGCACAAGGGTTGAATAGCAAAGTTGCCCGGAAGCGCCCATTAATAAGCTAGGCAAACAAAATCAACTGGTTTAAGTTTGCTAATGATCATGCTGATAGGCCGTTAGAGTTTTGGAAAATGGTCCTCTGGATGGAAGAATAAAAATTCGAGCTGTTTAACTGAAAGTGACGGATTCGTGTATGGTGCAAATCGGGTGAGGAGCTTCTGGAGCGTCACATCCAAGGCACGATGAAGCATGGAGAATAAAATGTGATGATCTGTGGATGTTTTTCATCCACAGTCGATGAGTACTCTTTGGAATACGGCGCGAAGATTGCGTAACCAAACTTCGAACAAAGAGAGCGAAGAGTATTCGGATCAATGGATCCTCAAGTTCCCGTGAAAATTTTGTTCAGATTCTGTGATCATCCCCCTTTTTTCAATGGTAGAACTCTCTATCGCATTCCTTTTGTGTGGCAATATGGCTCCAGGAGCTGCTAGTATCAAGTTCAACTTGCTTAGAAACCTTCCAGACGTCGCTAAGAGGTGCACATTGAACTTGTTTAATCAATTTCTGGAACTGAACATTGTACCGGACGATTTATGACCCTAACACCCTTACCGGACCCTTACAGGATACCTTAGACTATTTGTCTACTTGGGCTCTAGAGCTAGGTATCGAATTTTCTACGGAGAAAACTGAGTTGGTGGTTTTTTCTAGGAAACATAACGTAGCACAACAGAAGCTTCAAATTTGGGGTACACCGATAAATCATTCTCTGTCCGTTAAATTGCGTAAGGTCTGTTTCGATTTGAAGTGCACATTGAGAATCTGAATTGAAAGTGCCAGCAAAGGATCTACTTTCTTCGAACAATAACCGGAACCTGGTGGGGAACCTGCAAGATCTTCTAACGTTATACCGGACAACGATTTTGTCGATTATAGAATACGGTAGTTTTTGTTTTCAGTCTGCGGCTCGGTCGCACATCATAAAACTGGAACGTATTCAATATCGGTGTCTACGTATCGCGTTAGGTCGCATGCACTCGACTCATACGATGAGTCTTGAAGTCCAGGCATGTTGCCACTCTCGGATCGGTTTTCAAGATTATCTCTCCGGCTGCTTACCAGGTGTGAAGTTATGAATCGCCAGGTAATCGAAAACATTGAGAAGCTTCTTGAGTTGAATATTCAAACTCGCTTCATGGCCTTGTACCACTTGTACTTAACACAGGATGTTAGTCTCCGCCTTTGGCAATTCAATGCGTTTTTATTGATCCATGAAGCAGGAGCTGCATGGAATCCCAGAGCATCATCATCTTATGATTGTTTTGGCAATATTTGCTGCAAAGTTTGGCCAAGTTGATTCCACCAAAACGAACTTAACTGTTGGGTCATTGATTGAGGAGTCTGCCGACTATGTTATCTACAAAGAAATGCATAGCGCCAATCGTAAATTTTAGACTCCTTGTTCCATATTTGTCACTGTACTAACGGCAATATACTTTACACTAGAAATCATTGACCCACTTACACTGGATCAGTTCTTTATTTTTAAGGATCGTCTCAGTTCTATAGAGGCTATTCGCTCCACGAGGCCGGTATAGCACTCTTTGTATTTTCTCATGAAAATACAGGAGCTTCTAAGTGCTTTATATTGGCGTTATTTTATCATCATCCTTGCATGGGTCCCTTCTCATTGTTGGATTTTGGGTAATGAGAGACCGGACTCGCATTAAGAGATGGGGTTTGTAGAAGGCGATATTTATGATCGACAAATCGCCTTCAATGAATTTTTCGTCCCCAGTCACTCGTCAGCTGGCAGCATGAATAGAGTAAAGGAGACTTAGGGCGATGGCAATATTCTACCATCCCTAGGGTGTATTGCTTTAAGAGGATGGATGTGGGTCGAGACTACATTCGTGTGATGTCTCGCCTCAAGTCCAATCATTATGTTTTATACGTTCATTTACATCGTGTTGGGCTGGGAGGCTGGGAGGCATCTCTGTGAATGTGAGCAAGGTTACCAGGACGCAGATCACGTAATTTTGTCTTGCGCTGAGGATCGTGGAGTCAGATCTGAGCTATATGATTCTCTACGGGCTCGAGGTAGACAACCCAATGTACCGGTTCGAGATATTTTGGTTCTCCGTGATTTGAAGTTTATGAAACTCATTTATTTGTTTTTTGACTAACATTAGCCTTAGATTGTATTTTGTTTAACCTATATGATATTAACAACTTGAAGTTAGTTTTGTAGTGTTCGTGTTGTTTTGAAAATGTTCTAATTAAAAAAAAAGTTCAGCTACAAGTTGACAATTAGAATTTAGAAAACATGATTTTTAAACGCTTCTTCTCCACTCCTTCTTCCCATAAAAAAAAAAAATTATTCCCTCTAACCACGAGACTGCCACGAGTAATCGGTTCTTCCTTTTTTTGACTTTTTTACAAAGATCATTATTGTATATTTAAATAGAAAACTTGGCTGTGTAAAGTTCATTCGATTGAGCCTACACAAACAAATGAACTGATTAAAAAAGAAAAAAAATGGTTATCAGTGATTATTTGGTAGTAAATAGATGTAGTTTTCAGAAGGATGTGTCAAAGAAAATCTCGCGTGTGATGGTTTATTGTTTGACAGGACGAATTGCAAATACCCATGAATGGACAAATTCAATGACACTCTTCTCCACTATAATCAATCCCAGAAGTTTCCGAGAGCCACCCAAAAGAGTACTCGGAAGGATGGTTATTGGGTGCCCCAACAAAAGCTATGAATTATTTTCTCCCGCAGCTGGGAACTGAAACCGCTAGCAGCTACATTTACAGTATCTTAGAAAACAAAGTAAATCATCAAAACGGTACGCTTACACATCATCTCAAACAACATTTAAACCATGCAGACAAACTGAATTACGCCTCGTTAGCATACATTGAATCAAGCTGGAAGAGCTTACCAGGGCGAGCGTAAGTTGGTCTTTCCTGAAATTTATAACACTATGTCAATTGCTGCCACAAATTCTAACAACCGGTAGCGGCACCGAAGCGACACAACAACTTTATTTCTATTTACATTTAACATATTGAATAATCAGAAAACCGACAGAAGTTTCAACTTGTCCCCCTTTTCCCCGTCCGGTCCGAAAATCCCGTGAATTGTGGGTTTCAAAGTTTGGTGTTGTTCGTCAGCCCCGGGGCTCCACCGCCTTCGCTGCCACATAGGCAATAAAATTTATTGAGGATAAACTGGCCTGTATTTTGTGTGTATGTGCGACTTACTTATTATGCTCCGTGTCCCATTATTTCATTGTTATTGTTGTTACACACAGACTTATGGGCATGTGGAGGTTGGTGTGCTATGTGCCCTCCGGTGCTGCCCTCGGATTCGAGAAGAAAATCCGGAAAACAGGAAAACATAAATTTCATCTCCGCCATTTAACCAACGGCACTGTGTCTCCGGACTTAATCTTGACAAGCCAGTCCCTTCTCCTGCGTGCCAGTATTTGTCTCGTCTCGGTTCGTGTCTTGCTGGAGATTGGAGAGTGACAGTTTTCATTCCTACCACCGAGCAACCGTCATCCGCTAGCCAAAGTTGACTGGTGTCAGGTCTTGTATACTGGTTCCTTTACAACTAGTGAGCTCTGTAATACTGTACGAATACTGTGCCACATTGCCAGATGGAAACTGTAAATTTTATTCATCAAATCATTTGGCATGCAGCCGGTTGCTTGGTTGCCATAGGATCATATCAAGGGGTCCAACGATCAATGTTTATTCCTTATGTAATGAACGGTATGTCATATTATAAGATTAACAAAATGAACGGAAATTGCAAGCAAGACAAATTAGTTGCAAATGCAGAATCAAATATTTGTGGACACTTTCAGTGACCCCTCTCGTATTGGAAGAGCATTTGGCATGTTGCTCAGTTTGCGCTTGAATTTCGGTGGACTGCGAGTTGAAAAGCTCAGTATTGAGATGTCACCATAGGTCACAAAGTGAGGGAGCAATCAGGTTATATAATCTATCGGTATCTTTATTGTGTCCCTTTTGACTAAAGCATTGAAAATCGTACAAGTCTTGATACCATTTTCCGTTTCTGCTGGCGGTGACGTTTCTATTCCTGCAGGATAAGAAAGATGGTCGTCCGTCTTTGGAGTGTCACATAAATCTGGTGTCTTATATTCTGATACACGGAGGTTGTTGCTTTAAGGCTGGCTCGGTGTCAGATTAGGAAGAGTAGGTCTTTTTATTTATAGCCGTCATCGTGACAACTCGAGTGAATATCATTTAGAAACGTGAAAGTTGTGAAATTAATACTGTCATGCGTGGATTGTTTTATTGTTGCAGGTAGGGAAAGTAGGGCTCCAAACAGGGGTGCTATGAATAAACGCAGCCGCATCCGTAAATGCGGAACATCCGCATGAAGTTTCACATCGGATATCATACGAATGTTGAGTATATTCTACATTACATTCTAGCTTGGGAAAAAAAGAAGCATCGGAAATTTGACATCCGCATCCACACAGTAGATGTTAAAATGTTACATACGAATCAAGAAACGTATCTGCAAATGTCATAAAAATCACATCCCCAACACCCTTGGTTCAAAACGATAACCCCAATATGTCGTGTTAGGAGCCTTCAACTGCATTCTAAGAGAAAATCATACAGTTTGAATGAAACATGTAAAATTAAGGTGACTTGAATGTAACCAATTGGCCTCTGTCATAATCAATGGGAATTTCTGTATGATATCTAATTTACACCTCTGAAAATAGTATGCCGTAAGTTTACATATCTTTCGTTGTAAGAGCCTGTAAATTTAAAATCTGCTGTAATTTGCCGCCCTCGTATTTTTAGGTTGGGATTTATTTTTCTAAATCAAAAGGGATGTGTTATTCACTATTTCCTATTTATTGTCCTTTTTGAAAATGCTGATGCTTTCACTATTTCTTGGATCTATAGCTATCGCATCTACGTGGCATTGTCGAGTAGTAGTATTGAAAAAAAATAAATAAATATGAATATTGGTTACGATGTAATCTGGACCTTCACTTAAAATTAGTTGACTTAATGAATGGTTGAATGCAGTTTTTATTTTGAAATACCACAAAGAGCAGCCTTCATGAATGTCATATCATATTTATTATAATTTTTCAGCATGAATGCAAATTTGCAACCGATAGCATACACAGTTAATAAAATTTTGTAATTTTCAATTGAATTTCATGCACATAATTGGAGCATGCAAAAAGATTTAAAACTATTGTCAAACAAAAAAATTATAGGAATTAAAAATTACACGTGACTTCAATTTTACACGAATTGAAAACATCTCATGTAATTTTCAATAAATATAAATCTTTGCAATTTTGATCTTAAACCAACTTCATAAATACAAAAATAATTGACCATTCACAGTTAAAATTATTGTGTAATTTTAAATTTATTTTCAAGCACATAAAAAGAGCATGCAAATAATCTCAAAATTACATGTGTTTTCAAATTTACACGACTCGAACATCAAAGCCTGTAATATTTGCTCAGTTAAATTTTACATGACCTGCTTAAATGACCACCGCGTGTATTATTACATCCAAGTTTATTTTTCGCGTTACAAAGGGGGAGACAAGAGGAGATAGGCGAGAGAATTCGTTGCCTTATTGTTAAATTCAACTTATATCATAACAATGCAAACATGCAAGATAGGTGCTTCAAGTGACAGGAGAAATCGTATATAATATTATAACACATGGCAAATTGACGAACATCTTATTTTCACCGAAACACCTTTAATAACACATTTTTGTAATTCACATAATTATTGGTTCGAGGTGAAAAGGTGGCTGATGAACTGCGTTTCTGGACCGATTATTTTTTTCAACATTTTGCTGTGGAAATTAAGTAACTGTCACCGCCTTGAGTAAGTTGAACTCTACGCACATCACAAATTTAATCTTTGTTGTACACGGAACACCGCATAAAACACACAGGACGACAATTACCTACATATTTCTTTTGTTAGCAAGAAATCAGGTTTATACACCTGATTTAAAGTCTACCGTCAAATCCACAATCAAAAACATTAGTCCACTTAGCTAACGGATGCTGAATGACGGCTGAAAGAGAAAATCAACTTCAATAAACTTAAATGAAAGAAGACTTATCATTAAACGATCATGTTAATACGAATGGTAATGCATTAAAAAAATGAGTTAATTGTAATTCATTATTCTTGCAACGTATACTTATGTGCTTTCAATGAATTAGCACTTATTTTTGAACGTTTTTGAATGCTCTAGTTTTGTCGTAATTTTCAATTTAAAATTGAGTAAAAGGAATTGATTACATTCATGTATTTTCGATGTTCAAGCATCTTACATCACATGTAATATTCAAATTTTACTGTGTATAATTATACGACACGCTCTTATTTTTGCGTCTTAAACGCTTGAAATTTACATAATCTCAACAGAATTCAGTTCCAAGCGCTCAGTTTGTCAAGACAGAATTAAAAAGTTATCACCGCTATACATTGTGTAAATGCACGTGCGGAAGTGAAGCATGAAGATTTGTGAAGAAGATTTAAAAAAATTATGTGTGACTGTGGAAATCACAGAGAAAATGTTTAATGGGTTTTATGAATCACAACCAAATTCAACGAAGCCGGCAAGATTTCAAGTGATCGGCTGTAAATATCAAATCTGAAAAATAGTAGTCTAACTGCTGCACACAAGTGGAATTAACTTCACACTGTTTGAAAAAGCAAATAAAATGAAGATTTTTGAAACCAAATAGTTATTTTATTTATTATTGAAGAAAAGCAATAAAATAAATCTAACCTCGTTCTAACCTCGAAAAATCTGAACCATAGATTACAGCATATTTTAAATTTACAGCCCCTATATAAAGAGCACAAGTAAAATTACAGATAACGTTATTCAGTGCTGTAAATTTAAGACCACGCGTAAATTTCTATTGAAGATAAAAGAGGTAAATTTGTTCCATCTAAGTCGTCAAAATTTTATAGGTTTCGTCCGGACTGTGAGGAAACACTAACATCCCCGAAGACGCCCAACACTTTCCTTTCATTCATAGCAGGTGTGTTTTCAGCACACAGCAAAAAATCATTAATTTTACATGCCGTGTAAATGGCAAGCATTATAAAAATATATCGCTTGAAACTATGATTTGCTTGAATTTTCAGTTTAAAACCGAAAGGGTGAGTTATGTCAGTGACATAACTGCAAAGTTGACGTAGGACTGCTTGTTGATGTGAAGAAATTGATGTCATCGAATTAATAAATTTCTACTATATTCTATTCAGTCTAAAGAGCCATGCAACCCTATGCTATTGGTGTGTGAGGCTCCGGTTCTTCTTCTGCTATTGGTTCTCCACCAAAATCTATAGAAACTGCAGTTCGGCTCGAATGTACTGTTAATGATATTTTGTTTGTTAAATCAGCGCCAACATTAGATTAAGGCGAATTTGCTTTTGTAAACAATGGCTTTCGTAGTCATTTGCTCTTGAACAAAAGGTCACGATTGAAATCATGAAATATCAGTTTTCTTGGGGTGCAAGACAGCCTGAGTGTTTGGCGGCACGTGATACTACGATATAAATAGGCATTTAT
This sequence comes from Aedes koreicus, assembly GCA_024533555.2. Taxonomy (NCBI): domain Eukaryota; kingdom Metazoa; phylum Arthropoda; class Insecta; order Diptera; family Culicidae; genus Aedes; species Aedes koreicus. The sequence goes on along the minus strand of JAHHFK020005519.1, from coordinate 50,661 downwards.
ACCGTCTTCAACTCGAGATTGTACGGACTGAAGATTGAACATACACCCAAAAGTTGAGAAGGTGGCAAAAAATGCAATTGCAGTTTTACAATCATATCCTAAGAAATCCGCATGATTCAAAAAAGGCAATTTTGCCCATTTTGATCCACAAAGCGTTTTATGGTACAAATAAAGCCATGCAAGTGTGTGTAAGCGACTGGCTAGCATAAAAAGCTCGAAACAAATTTATCGCTGTAGGATCCTTATTCAATCATCACCAACATATCAATATACAATATGGATGAGTCAATATCACAAAATGCCGCAACGCTATTGGCCACTGTTGTATTGTCGCCGTCAAGTGTTCTATTTTTGTTCTCACTGATCATCGACAAAGCGTTTTATGAAATAAACAATGCCATGCAAGTTTGCTAGCGACAGGTTGCACATAGCTTGGTGGAAAATATGTCCATTTGCTTCATTGCTGTACCCTGAATTCCTTGCCAAGTGAACTAACTGTAGGGTTTCTATTCCCTATCTCTTAGTTTGAAAAACTGGCTGAATGGTTGCCATCAAGAGCCGCCGCGCTGACGGTCACGGTTCGTATCCTGATCTCGTGATTAGTATATTATATTTTGGTGAGCCATCTGACTTTCGGGTCACACATCTCTTACTCCAACTAAATATCACTGCGCACAACCTCACGCACACGTTCAATTTTTCATTGCGAATTGCTGTTGCTATTTTCCCCACAACAAATGTTAGATTTATCATCTAAGTTACGATCAATAGCAAGAATGGAACAAAATCAAGCGAAATTATCTTACAATCTTACTTTCTTAGTTTGGGTGTAGAGCGAATTACGAACAACTTAACCTAACCAACCTTAACCAACAACTTAATTTAACACCAAGTAGACAGTTTGGACATTTTCGTGTTGCAAAAAGTTCCACAGGCTGGAGCGGGAATCGAACCCTCACTTCATGGCAATGAACGACGGGCGACGCCGCTAACCACTTGACCACGAAGATGATGTGGGTGATTGATTTGGCCATTTTCTCCAGGACGCGGCAGTTTAAGCAACGCCATGTCGAGCCGGTGCGGGGTAATAAACATTTCGATGAGCTCAAGAGAAATTTCAATCAAACATACTCCTTAATCGGTAAATTGATTTGGTCGTCCTGAAAAGGACAGATTTTAGTTGTTTACGGAAGGATGATTTACGTCAGCGTCGACGTTGGGCTTCTTCCGCTTGCCTCGTCTAGCGGACGTGCCAGCCACATCAGGCGGCGTCTACTCGATCTCCAGCAGCAGGGCGAAAAACTCGGAAAAGCGTTTTTTTTATCACGAGAGCGGGATACACACACGTCTGAACGTGTCGATGATCCAAGACCGAATAATAACTGTTCGCCATGCCAGGCCTGTTTTATAAAATGGCATATACCATTACATAACAGAAAGGGGGTTCTCAACGAAGGTAATGCGAATCAAATTTTACAAAAGGGGACGGGCCTCAGTTGTTACGCCAGACAGCCGCGTGGAAATGAAATCATTAGTTTTCATTAGAGCGACAGGGGTTTCCGAGGTTAAATTCGCATGTTTTCAACTCAGGCAACAGAAAAACGGCCCTTGTCAGGGCCTCAGAACCCCATCTAACGAGAGGTGAGTTATAGACACACTTGCTTCTGAAACTGCAAAACAATAGAGTTTTTAAATATTGGCCAGAAAAATTATAACTCACATTTTAGAACTACCTGCAACTAACCTATTCTATTATCTGCAACTAATCCATTATGTACCTATGTACAGAAAGAACTACAGTGAAGCTAACCTACCCCCTACACTGAATATGTGAAACACATAATTGGTCTGCCATGTTGCAGTTCGGCTCAAATTAACTATTAATATTTCGTTTATTGAATATCCAACGTGCTTGTTAGTTTTAACCTGGCAAATAGAGATTTATAAATAGATACTAATAAAAAATTTTGCTCATTTTCTCCAGAACGCGGCTTTTCAAGCAACTCCATGCCATGTTGAGCCGGTACGTGGTAATGAAAATTCGATGTGCTCAAGAGAAATTTCAATCAAATATTTACTCTTTAGTTGGCAAACTTATTTGTTCGTCCTGAAAAGACCGGGTTTTAGTTGTTTACGGAGGGAACATGGCTTGCCATTGAAAGTTTCATCTCGGTCTTCTTGGGCTGCAGGGTGGCCTTGGTGTTTGGCAGCACGTAATACTACGATACAAATTAACATTTACACCGTCTTCATCTCGAATTTGTACAGACTGAACATTGAACATAGAACGCATTACAACGAATAACTTAACCTAACACCAAGTGGAACAGTTTGGACATTTTTGCTGTGCAAAAAGTTCCACTGGCTGGAGCGGGAATCGAACCCTCACTTCATGGCAAATGAACGACGTGGGATCGCCGCTAACCACTTGACCACGAAGATGATGTGGGCGATTGATTTGGCAATTTTCTCCGGGACGCGGCTTTTTCAACGCCATATTGAGCCGGTGCGTGGTAATGAAAATTTCGATGAGCTCAAGAGAAATTTTCATCAAACATATTCTTTAGTTGGCAACTTGATTAGATCGTCCTGAAAAGGACGGATTTTAGTTGATAACATGGTTCGCGATTGAAATTTTCTTCAGTCTTCTTGGGCTGCAGGACACCACTCTGTGAAATGGTCACACCGGAGAAAAGTTTGTTCAGCTCCTCGTCGTTGCGGATGGCTAGCAGCAGGTGACGTGGGATGATTCTGCTCTTCTTGTGTTCACTGGCGGTGTTTTCTACCACCGTGCTCCGCAGACAAGTCTGTCGCATACGAATGCACAGCGAGAACTGATGATTGGTCGGTCGTCCCCACATGTTTGAAATTCGCTGGCACGGTAACTGTGGCAGTATGAACCAATCAGAGCGAGGCGCAAACATGATGTCATTTTCGACCAATAGTTGCTGTGCGTTTTCTAGACATTTTTCTTTAAGTACATTTTTAATTTCAGTTTAAACAAACATTATGAATTAAGTTTGCAACAGGGATTCAGCTTTGATGTTCTACCTTGCGAATGAAATACTCTATCGTAAAATGCCTGTGGGTCAGAGAGGAGATATTATCGTTCAAAGTCTCCAAACCCGCGTAACGCTTGCGATTTCAGAAAATTTAGAACGGCGCCCCTATACAGGAATAGAAAAGAGAGACGTAAGTCCTACGTCAAAACTTGCACATAATAAGAGCATGTAAAAACTCCTCCCCTCACAAATTTACACAATTATATTATTAATTTTTCACCCGGTGTGTATTTTTTCCTCGCGGTGTAAAATCTTAAAGAAAGACATCCCTTTTTTCAACGAAGTCACCCATAAATTTACATGCTCGTAAATTTATATAAACCTGAAACGAAAATCCAATATGGCCGATAGCTAAGTTTCAGTTTTCAGACGTCGGCGTATAGGTAGCTTGTGTCGTTACCGCGAAGCGGAAAATGTCCGAAATAACCCAGTAAGTGTTCCCGAGCAGAAGCGAATAACTTGATAACCGGCCTCCGGCATTTATGAGCTCAGATTAGAGGTAAACTACCTGAGGATAATACCATCAAATTGTTTCCACAATGTCATAAGAATACCGAATTGAGGTAAGATAATACTAAAATAATACCTCTAAGGTGACCAGATACTTACCCAGGTATCCGGAATATCAAGTTTAGTTATTCTAGAGACATTTTGCTTGCAATTCTTAGGTATTTTGCTTAGGTATTTTACCTCTTAATCTGAGGTCTTTACACAGCAAAAAAATATGAAAATTACACGTGATGCAAACCAGGGCAATTTGAAATATACACCAATGTACTCTCAGGAATTAGTTGAATTTACGATTAAAAATCATGCACATGAACCGAGCATTGAAAAACATTTTAAAACGCATTGTTTTTCACTCAAATGTGTGCCATAATGATTGTTTACATAGTGCTGTAAAAATCGAGATAAGCGCTCTCCTATTTCAATAAATATTAATTGAATTCCACATGAACGTGTAAATTTCTGGGTTCGCGCCTCGAAACCAAAGAAACAATGGCGCCCGATTCTTTTGCTGCCTTATTCTCTCGACTAGTTGTCATTCATTTCCCAACATCATACGAAGCGATCCAGAATCACAACGCAGTTGGATGTTTGTAATTGTTACAACATCAAACATCTAATCCGGATGCTATATATGATATATCTACATAATAATTAAGTCACAGTGTGAAATCGCTACACAGCAAAAAATAATGAAAATTACATGTGACGTAAAACGTTCAAATGGTAAAAATATATTATTGTAATCCAGCACTTGATTGAATTTTAAATTAAAAATTATGTACATATTTGGAGCATTAATAAACATTGAAAAATACGTGTATTTCCGTCGGATCATACATTAGTACACGTTGCAAGGATAATAAATCTCACTGAACACGATTTCCAATGCATTTTCATTTTAATTTACATGATCGTGTAAATATAAACCTTCTTACATAGATTTTTTTTTCGAATGAGCTTCCGTGCTGTTATTCTCTTTTACCTGTCATTCGGCGTTCAAGATCGGAGGACAAAAGAGGACATTTTTACATTTCTAGCAGTTTACTCTCGTTACTAATAGAAAAGAATATATGAAGTAACAATTGTCGAATCGTGTGAAGCAGATTTAATTGCTGTTTCAGAATCCATTGTGTTTTGAGCTGTTCACTGATACTTATCCGGATTCGCCCATCGCAGCAACCTGAATCTTCTCATTATACGAAGATAAATTGAATGAAACTTACCAGTTTTTTGGAAAGCATTTGATAAATCTTTTGTAATGTTGGAAACATGAACCGCAGCCACCGCCTAAATGTTTTTGTTTTTCAAAGAAATGAATGTCGAAAACTTTGAAATTTATATTTTTCATTATTTACGACTCCTCCCGCCACTTGACGCCCATGGCTTACATGATTCAATAATCAAGTTATTGGTTGGAGAAATCAATAAGCCAATTATCTCTCTCGATCATTATCTCTTCCGCTCTCAAGTGAAAACATACATTTGGTTGTAATAATCAACGATTCGAGTATCTAATGAAGGTCATGTAAAATTCAATCCAGCAAATATTATAACATGTGATTTTCAAGTCGTGTAAATTTTAAGCTTCATTTTGATTTTGAAGTAATTTGCATGCTCTTTTTATGTGCATGAAAATAGATTGAAAATTACAAAATTATGTTAACTGTGCCCCAAAAAAAAATTTTCCTATTCAAAAAAATCAAAATTAAGTCGAAAATAAAATTACATGAATTGAAAAATACATTATACTTTATTTTTACATGGATTGAAAACCTCTCATGTAATTTTAAATGTTATTGAATTTTTGCAACCTTTGTCCGAAACAAATTTGATCGATTTAAAAACAGTATACTGTAGACATTAATGGTAGAATGCATTCATGAAGTGCAATTCGTTTGTTAAATCACTATCATATTATTAAATATATTTCTGACGACTTCATGTCCCAAATGACATCTACAAATTGACACTGATTTCCTTGCTTTGTAAAGAAACATATGTTACCAAGGAAAATAAAAGTTTAACAATGTGACTTTGGATATTTCCTCCCACGAATGTATCATCCGGATTATAAGCTTGCTTTGGAATAATCACAACCTAATAACTGTGTTAAGATTTCGGCTCAGATCGTGTTGAGTGTTGGTTAACGAATGACGGCAGGAGCAAGCAACGACATAATCGAGCGCCATGGTTATTGGTATCAGTGAACGAAACCATAATTTTTTTTCTCTTTTTTCCTTGATTATCGAGATTTTCAGCCCTGGGCTGGTTCATCTCTCGTCGTAGTCACTCAAATACCTTTTGGGTATTTTCGTAACTTTTCCGAGGGTGGGATTCAAACTCGGGACTTTGGCGTGAGATGTATGGATGTTAACCTCTACGCCGGGGTCGCCCCCACACTATAATTTTACACGTTCATGTAAACTCTCATCTTAATGAGTTGAAAAAGTAAAAAGGTTCGCTTTATTTTCACAGCATAATGTAAACATTCGAAAATTTCACCTGGCAACTGGTCGTGGGGATGTCCCTTCCAGGTATAAATTTGTTTTTGCTGATAAGATTGCTCGGAAACTAGTGATTTTGCAAGGAATCTGCAGTTGTCGCCTTAAAACCAAGGTTTTCATCACATCTCAAATCACACAATGACATCGAAGGTTTACATTAAAGAGTGTCTGAAAAAGCGGATTTTACCCTTCATTCGGCAACACAAGACCAACGTCATGTTTTGGCCGGATCTAGCCAGCTGCCACTACTCTAAGGAGGTACTAGAATGGTATGCTGCAAACAATGTTAATTTCGTCGCCAAAGAGATTGATCCTCCGAATTGCCCTGAGTTCAGACCGATCGAAAAATATTGGGCAATTGTCTAGCGAAAACTTCGAAGATGCGGTAAAGAAGTGACATGTGCACAACAAATGCGTTTAAAGTGGAATAAGTTCGCCGGTACAGTGTCACCAGCGACTGTGCAGATCATGATGGCATCGATCACAAGTAAAGTGCGACAGTTCGTTCGAAACGGTGAAATGTAATAACTTATTACATATCGTTTGAAAGCTAAATAAATACCCTTTCAGTTTGACGTCTTAATCATGCGTGTATGTTGTTTAATTCTTGAGTTATGATCACATGAATGCGTCCAAATTTACTTTGAATCGGGCTTTAGAAGTAATCCCTCACCTTCCTTGCGTTCACTTTTCTTCCGCTGCCAGCTCGCCGCTGGGTCGTCTAGGTCTTCTTGAATGATTTCACCACACGGGACACGGTCGAATTATTGATTTCCGCGCCCATAATTTTTTGTCGAAGCACCCGATAACCACTTGACAGATTGTGACGAAATTTTTTTACATGTAAATATTGCATACGAAACTAGTTTTAACGAAAATTTCATAAATTTATATGTTATACAATAAGTTAAACACAAGGAAAGTGTTGCATTGTTTTCGAGTACAATCTTTAGTTTTATATTCTTTCAACGGAAGAGAACGAACTTGACATTGCAACTTGTCTTCATGCGTGACATTTTTAACGATTTACGGACTTAGATTTGGGGTTGGCAAATATTTTCTGGAAGCTGTTGTAAATGCGGCATTTGGAATGTGACTTTAAGTGTGACAGTATGTAAAATTTTGGGTTTCAAATTTGGATTTAACAAAACATCATACGGAACATACAATTGAGTCATATTTATGTTTTAGTCTCAAAGTATTTACGTATTCAAAGATAAAATTATTCATAATATTCATTATTTTTAAAAGTGTTATGTTGACAGTTATTCGTTTTAACTTAATTCATGGCTCATTTCAACGGTCTCGCTCGGTCCCAAGCGATTAAATTAGGAACATAATATTTTAACTTTTGACGTTTCGTATCGGCGGGAAATCTTGAAGTATGTAAGTTAATATGGACTTAGCAGCTCTGAGTTTGGGAGGCGAAGAGTGTGAAGCCAAAAAACCCTCATTGAATTGTCAAACTGATCACTTATCGAGCAATATAAACAAACATTGACTATTAAAGCGTGTCCGAAAATATTATTTGTAACTAAAGGGCGAACACGAAATTATTGCGACACCGAAAATGTCATGCCAATTTTCTTATAATGTTTAGAATCAAACCAAAATTTTAGGGTAGTTTTATACATATATTTACTTCAAAATGCAAAAGAAAAGTTAATCGATGGAGCCTTGAGTGTAAAATTGAACGCATTTTCGCTTGATGCCCTCCATCAAAGTCTTTACAGTGTCATCCGGTACCAGTTTCTCAGTTTTTTTTTTCCATTTTCTTAACATGTCCTTCTCGTCTTTGACTGTCTTCTTGCTCTTCCGAAGTTCCCGCTTCATCATTGCCCAGTACTGCTCCACCGGGCGCAGATCCGGACAGTTTGGCGGATTCATGTCCTTTGGAACAAAATGGATAGAATTGGCCTCATACCACTCCAGGACACTTTTAGAATAGTGGCATGATGCCAAATCTGGCCAAAATCGCGGAGCTTCGTCGTGCTGCTGCAAGAACGGCAAAAGGCGCTTCTCGATTCACTCAGATTTTTAGATCTCGCCATTTACTGTGCCCTTTGTCACGAAAGGCTCACTCCTCAGTCCGCAAGAGCAGATGGCCTGCCAAATGAGATATTTGGAGGCGAACTTCGACATTTTCTTCTTCTTAAATTTGTCATCCACATAGAAATTGCTCTTGCCGGTGAAAAACTCCAACCCCGGAATTTGCTTAAAATCGGCTTTTATATACGTTTCGTCGTCCATCACACAGCAGCCATATTTTGTCAGCATCTTCTCGTAGAGCTTCCGTGCCCGAGTTTTAGCCGTCGATTGTTGCCGTTCATCGCGGTTTGAGAAGTTCTGTACCTTGTATGTATGTAGTCCAGCTCTCTTCTTTGCATTCTGGACGTAGCTCTGCGACATGCCGATCTTTTTAGCCAAATCACGGCTTGAGACGTTGGGATTTGCTTTAATCATCCACTTCACCTTTCCCTCCGTCTTTTTGTTCTCCGGTCCCGGTTTTCTTCCAGCTCCTTTGCCGTGGTCCAACGTCAACCACTCCTGGAACCGCTTCAACACTCTGGAGACGGTTGAATGGTGAATGTTCAACATTTTTCCCAACTGCCGGTGCGACAGGTCAGGAAATTCCAGGTGTTTGGAAAGAATTTGTTCTCTCGACTCGCGTTGGTTCACCTCCATTTTCGTTGAATCGAAAAACACGACTTCGAGTTTGACAGCATGTAAACAATACACATCAATGAGAAAGTGTGCAAAATTTGGTTGATTTTTACCCAATGGTAAAAAAGTTATGCCCTGTTGAATGTGTCGCAATAATTTCGTGTTCGCCCTTTATGCCATGTCAGTAGCCTGAGTCAACGCAAGAATGAAAGAAATGTATGGTTTAGCATCAGTGGATCCTGGCACCTTCACGTCGACGTACATATTGGTTACTTTTAAATTGAAGTTTCGAAAATGGCGTTTCACTAACAGCTGCGAAATCTTATATTGGATAGGTGGTTAGAAAATCCTAATCGTTCAAAGTAAACAATCGCGAATTCGATTGGCGTGACACAACAAACATTGTCGAATATTATCAGCAAGTTTCTAAAAACCAAAATGGTTCAGAGGAAGCCAACCAAGTGTTCGAAAAGAGGTCGAAAAATGTGTGAACATATATCTCGTTCGGCAAGCCATCTGTACGTGCGGTTAAATCAGCCAACTATTCATATCAACCGGGAATATTAACAGTGAAATCTACATTAAAGAGTGCCTTCAAAACGGCTAATGACGCTTCTAAAGCAGCATTCTCAAAACACCCTGTTTTGTCCCAATTTGGCATCTTGCCACTACTCAACAGTGACGAAGAAAAGGTTCGAGGAAAATAATGTCATTGTGGTACCTCGTAACAATAATCCTCCAAACTGTCGAGAGCTCCGAGCGATTTAGAAAATGGGAATAGAGTCAAAATTGGTTCAAAACTTCAAGCAGAAGTGGACAAAAGCTTACAAAACCAGAGGGGAGAAGCTTATTCAAACCTTGGTGGCAGGAGTCAAGTCAACGGTCCGAAAATTATGGCGTGAGGGTTAAATTTAAATTTAGTATTGCAAAAGTGTGAAGGACCATACTTAAGGAAAATAAATGTTTTTGATGTGGTTTAATTTCTGTTAAACCTACAACGTTCGTGTGACGATAGAATATTTATTTCTGGACACGCTTCACTTATTTTGAAATTTTTGAAATTGTTTGAAAGATACGCCCTTATTAAATATCTGTTGCATAATTTTGGAACATATCCCCAGTTTAAAAATATTTTATCAATGAGTTCAAATTTTCTAAATTGCAGTTTATTTTTTTTATCGGTTTGCTACAACCAGAGCGTTCAACATCTACAAATAGAGTCTCATTTAAAAAAAGAACAATCATGTCTTCTATTGGCAACTGAAAATGGCTAGAACAGCCGATTAAAGATGTTCATTGTGCTATTCTTAAACCGCCAGAAGGACATTTTTGCTGAGAATTTTGAATCTAAAAAGAATTAAAGCAAAACAACTAAGTTTTAAAGGTACACCTTAACGTAACTACTGAAAATTGTTCTGAGTTGGCTCCACTTTGCCACTAACTGTGATCCTTTCAATAATTTTCTATTCGCGGTAAAGTTTGAAGACACTGCACATGGTAGATTAAGCCAAATTCAACGATTTCGCAATTCTTGAAGCGGACCACGTTTTATTTTCACCGAAGATGTCGAAGATTAACTTCCTTCTCTCGGCTTCCATCTGTCACAACTTTTCATAATGAATCGTTACAACCACTGGAAGAGGAGAGTTTCTGATGACAAAACATTCGAGAAACGGTATCCCGACAACAAGTGAATTGAGCTTTATGATATAAATAAAACCCGTTAATTTTAATCTATCAGCAGTGTTAGATTATCAACATCATACGTTTGGCAACGATAGCAAACCATCCTTCAAAAACACTTTCCCATCTTCAACCACGTTTAAAAAATAAATGTTAAGTGTGTATTGCGCTTAGCGTACCAGTCAATTGATTTCTCTGACCATAATTGAAACACACCGTAATAGGAACGTATTAACCCAATTGGCACACCTATTCACGAGACGTGAACTATAGAGAATATAATAAATCATGCTTCAACGACCGACATCTGTCTGTCCACATCCGTTGGATATTTATCCTGGATTCGGTTTTCGTTCGCCACTGAAAGCCTCAATTAAATCGTCGTTTTTTGCATCCAACTTTCCTTTGCCAACCGTTTTTCTAACCCAACATAAAATGGTGCTGATAAGCCATTTGAATTCATACCTGCAATATAAAGCAATAGCCTATATCCCTTAATGTCTACCTGCAAACGTGTGTCTACAAGTAGCTCTACCCCTACAGCGTATGTGGCCAAATGGAGAAACTTCACCCCTCAGGTAAAGACAGCGACGTGCTCTGGATACGAAAGCCACCCCCGCATCTGCCGAGCATACACACAACACAATCGACTGGTGAAATATTTATCAAGTTGTGTTCGTCCCATTATACCGGATCCAGACAAGCACATCCCCGTCGTCGTCACTCCGGCGAGGTGGGATGGTCCTGGGGAAATTGATGAGCGTTTTCTTTTCGGCGTCACATCCTCCCTCCTTTTGGAAGCAATACCGACCACCGCTAGACTGCTTAGGCAAACAAAGTTTCGATGAAAACGTAGTTTTTTTCCTTGCACTCGCTTGCTTTCCCACACGCGCCGAGGTTCCGACTGATGAATGAGTCCCTTGATAAGGCGGGACACCCATTGCTGGTGCTAGTCGGAATGTTTGCTTTGCTGCCGGAGTGGAATTCCGACACGAACCGGACAAGATGAATGAATCCCTTTGGTCAATTATTGGGAAAACATGGGAGCCAGTCGATTAGATTTTGGTTGATCGATTTGGTTCGGGCGGAATTTACTGTTGATCAGGGTGCTGGAAGAGTTTGACGACGGGCAGGTGTTGACATAAATTACGTTTGAATGTTTGCCATGGGGGAATCGTTCATTTGTTTTGTTCGGAGTTTGTGTCACGTTTGATTCGAATACATCTTGGTCAACTCTTGCTTCTATTTTTTTAGATTCGCAGAAGCTAAAATTTATCATGGTTTTAAGAAGGTTTTCTTGTTAAAAATGTCTAAATTGGTTAAGTATTTTCTTCAAGGACTCTATTCCACTATGACCCTCAGTTGAAGGATGTAATAATTGGATTTATTATAAATTAGAACTCAGTTAGACTGAACGTTGGTTGGCAGGCAACGAGGGGTTTCTTCTAACAGCCATGACTGATAGTATACAGTCTGATATAACCTGAATATCGTTTTCCCATGTAAGGCGGTTTAAAATGGATTTGTTTGTCCATGCCCGTACCATATGAGGTTTACCGTGTCAATTAATATTGGTATGGTTAACGTTCTGTAGCGACCGTTTTGTATACTTGGTATTCTAATCGTAAAAATATATCCAGGTTGGTTGCCTCTCTCTTTAAGACTCGGATGTTTCTAGTTTTAATAGCTCCCTAAAAAATCTACATAGGGTATGGGACGGGTCATAAGCAGTTCATGCATCACCTGGGATATTTGATGACCCTATAATTAGAACTACCAATTTTCGTACGTCAATCCCTCTGCTTACGTTTTATCAATCGAAACTTATCTTCAAAAACGAGCATTAGACTCAGAAAATTTCATAGCCATGGAATAAATTCCCCAGTTGCAGTGACTTATTAAAAGCAGTGCTGTACATTTTCATGACGGTTATAAGACTATGACCATCATCTTCTCATGATCATTACAAGTCACGAATGATGGTCAAATACTATGTCACTCAAAAAACAGGTTGATCTCATTCGACCATTTGTGACAAAATCCTTCATGACTGCCCGAGAATGTGATATGAAGGGAGTAAAAAAAATCAATCACTCACTAATTATTTGTAAGAACGATATACAAGACAAATTATTTTCAGCATTATAGGTGTTTACTGCTGTGCATATTAAAAAATCTTCTTTTTATGTTGTCATTTTTTTTTAACCTTAGTCATTATTTTCATTTTATTAACCTTCTTCGGGTATTAAAAAAAAAACTGACATTAGAGTCAATTTTGATCCGGATTTCAACCCTTTCTAGAATTATAAATCTTCAACCTAGACACAATATTTTTACCCCATTTGAAAGACTTTGGTCTCAAAAATGCATTGGTGATGAAAAAAATCTGGTTCCAGTAACATTGGTCACCGAGAATCTGCACAAAAGGAACAAAGGGAACAAAGGGAAGGAGGTTTTGATTTAGATGTGTGAACGGAATTGCATACAAAACAATCCAGACTAGTTGTAGAGAATCTCCTTTTTCGAAAGAGTTTCTCACTATGAAATTTGTCGTCTTTTGACATCATCATATTAGTTCCAGATCATGACGTAGAGATAGCGCTGCAGTCTACATTTTCCACATAAAGCGCTAGAGAGTTGCTGTCTCGAACAAAGTTTTTCAGTATGTCATTTGTCGTCTTTTGACATCATCATATTAGTTTCAGATATTGCCGCAAAGATGGCGCTGCAGTCTGTATTTGCCAAATGAAGCTCTAGGGCATTGTCGCCATCGGCAAAGTTTCTCAGTATGCCATTTGTCGTCTTGTGAGATTACAGTCTATCTTACATTTACATGACGCTATAGAGTTGCCATTTTCTACAAAGTTTCTTAAAATGTCATTTGTCGTCTTTTGATAACATCATGTGAGTTCCAGATCTTTCAGCAGAGATGGAGCTGTAGTCTATGTTTGTCAAATTAAGCTCGGGAGAGTTGCCGTCTCAGGCATAGTTTTTCGGTATGTAATCTGTCGTCTTCTATAATTATCATGTTATCAGATTTTGCCGCAGAGATGGCACTGCAGTTTATCTTTGCCAAATGAACTCTTGAGGGTAGCCGTCTTCGGTAAAGTTGTTCAGTATACAAAATGCAGTCATTTGGCGTTAGAAGATTAGTTCCAGATTGTGCCGCAGAGATTGGGCTGTCGGTATCACATTAAAACTCTAAGTTAAAATTTCGAAATTTTACGAAGGGCCGAGATCCGGGTTAATATTGACTCTAATGTCTCTAATGTGTCCCTTCATTTGTACAAGCACCTCAAACTGATTAAAAAAAAATTACGCAAAAATAAAGCATTCTGTGAAATATTAACAGTCAGAAAAGTTCAGCCCGATTGATTCAAAAATAAAAAAAGATAGCGTACATTGGGTCAGATTGACTCCAATATCTTAAGAAGGTTAATAAACATTATTATTATATCAGCTTTGCACATTAATACACCCTGGGCACTGGCAAAACCATGAGGTAATTTAACTTCAACTACCAGGTCCCAGGGCTGGTCTGATTCTTTACCATTTTAAAAATAATAAAAAATAGTGTTGCCCGATCAGTGGTAATGCAGCCCAAAAGTGCTTCTGACATTTCTCCAATAGTTCTTATCGATGAACATTATTATTTGGAGATGGTAATCAATGCTTAAGTACAGTATTTGCAAATAGTTCAAATGTTGCATTTGATCATATAAACTCAGTTAAAAGGCTGAAATAGTTTATTATCACAAATCAGCACACTTTTGGAAGACATTACCACATAGGGGAGCTGTTCCATTATTCATCTCATGATCCATTATTCATACTGATCGGAAATTTTTTTTTTACAAAAAATAAATAGTTAGAAATCAGATGGTTATGCGTCAATCTTTGGTTTTCGAGTAGCACGAACCGAAGGGTGATGAGATGAAAATAGGATTGGTAACCCTAGATACTTTACTTGTATCGATGTCTTTTAAGGTGAAGCAATTTTGCTTATATTATTCTAGCAATGAAGTTTTGAAGAAAAATGCAGGTTTAGAGTACGCATCGGTAATGGACGATATGGCCAAATTGGAATTGGAACTATCTGAAGATCCAACAAATCAGCATACGTCGAGGCAGACCAATCTGAAGACAACAACCAACACAAAGGCAAGGGAATAAACCGAACAGAAGAATGAAGAAACAAAACATCGGTGAGATCGTTCATTTTTTTATAATGACATAATGACAACTTATTTTTGATTTGAGAAAACTACTCAAAAAGACTTTCAAAACAAAGACAAACAAAATACCCGAGAATTGCAAGCAAAATATCTCTCGAATAACAAAACTTGTTATTTCGGATACCTGGGAATACCTGAGAGGTATTATTTTGGTATTGTCTATTTGGTATTCGCATAACATTTTGGGAACAATTTTATGGTATTATCCTCAGGTATTTTACCTCTTAATCTGAGCTATTAAATACCAAGGCCAGTTATCAAGTTATTCGTTCTTGCTCGGGTACAAAAGCTCTCCACTTGAACTGTGGCTCAGAAAATTGGAATTACTAAAAGGTTTCATTCAAAAGTAAGACTTTATATCGGATTGATGTCGTATAGGTAAAAAAACCCATACAGCAATGATAAACAGAATTTTACGGCAAAATCAAGTGCTTTGAGATGTTTTTTCTGTGAAATTCTCGAGCTTTCTGAAGTAAACTCACCATTTAAAATTTCGTACCGTCTCCTCAGATACGCTAGGGATGGCGGTTCCCCATCTTCTTTGAAATCGTCAATCTCATTTGCTGTCTTCTTAGTTCCAAACACTTTCCGCTTACCCAGAGCCCAGTATTTTTCTATTGGCCAAAGTTCGCGAGAGTTAGGTGGATTGGCTATTGTTGGCACGAATTTGACCTCCTGTGCCTTATAACGTTTGCATTTAAAAAAATGGACAAAAATTGCCGATTTTTCATGGGTTTACCTTCACCCGCACTGACCCATGCAGTATCAATCATAGTAACCCATGAGTCAGCAGACAAAATTTGACAGCTCTATCAGTCGAACTCTAACCGTGATGGCAAAAACAGTGAAGCAACTCCGTTCAGAAGTGTGCGCATTCAAAGAACGGCACAGCCCCGCGTCGAAAACGGACATCGTGCGGCTTTTTGTCTACGCCGGATACGCTCGTTCTGGCATCTACAACATATTGGCATTATTAGACAACAATCAGAGCATCGAAAGAAAAACCGGTTCTGGACGGCCGATGACCCTTAGCGACAAGAAGCTCCAAAGGATGCTGAAGAGGAAGACATCGCTGCGTGCGCTTGACCGGGAGGTCGGTTCGACCGGCCAAACAATGAAAAAGTACCTGAAGAACAAGAACATACATGTTAGGAAACGGAAGTTGCGTCCACTGGTTTCGGAGCTGCAGGCTATGACGCAACGGCAGCGGCTGAATAAGATGGTCATCTCAATTTTCCCGGAGAATCTCGACGTGGTGGTGGTGATGGACGACGAGACCTATCTCAACCTGGATGGCAACGACTGGCAGGGCACTTCGTATTTTACTTCGCCCACGAAGGAAGTGAGCTTCGAGGTTAAGTTCATTTCACACACCAAGTTCCCCAAAAAGGTGCTGTTGTGGCTGACAATCAGCGGGAAGGGGATGTCAAAGCCGCTCTCCTTTCGCTCCAGACTTATAAAACTTATATTACGAAATGCCTGCCGGAAGTTGCGTCGTTCATCAAGAAATACCATAAGGGCGAAGACGCGGTGTTCTGGCCGGATCGGGCGTCGGCCCACTACGCCGAAGCGAAGTCGGCGAACCCGCCCAACGTCCCCCAGCTGTGTCCCATCAAGAATTTCTAGGCCAACCTGAAGCGTAAGATCTACTCCAACAATTTTGTCGCGAAAACTGAGGAGAAATTGGTAAATGAAACGAAGAAAGAACTCAAAAACATGCCTACACGCATGTTTTCGTCCGCCATGGCGAATGTTCTGGTTAACTGCTGGAAGGCCGCTCGCAAGGGTGTAGAATTTTTTTGCAAGTAGCTTAAAAAACTACGCACCATGGGAAATTTATCAAAAGCAATTATCTTTCTTAGCTTTTTTTTATCACCATCCGAACAAAGTCCATTTTTTTTAATGCAAACGTTACCATTCCAGGAAGGATACGCGATAGTGCCAATAGCTCCATAGCATATCTTTTTGCAGTGATAGTGCCGGCAAAAACGACTGCACGATAGTTAGAAGCCACGATGATATCAATTTGTTTTGGCATCGTGTCACTGTTTTTAAACCTTGATTGAGTGGTATGAAGCCAAAAAATAATATCATACCAAAACCAACCAATTCTTTCAATAGTCATGAGTTACGCCTAATTGAAAGATATAGGGCTCTGATGAAGCGGGCGCATTCCGGAAAGAAGCAGGAGGTTGAAAATGCCAAACATTTCCAACAAATCTGAACCAGAGCGGCCAGAGGTCTGTACGAATCCTTTTAGCTGGAATGAAGCGCAAATTTCGAGATTTCTATACCAATATAGAATAACGATGTTTTGATCGTCTGGATTCGTCAATCATATTCCAATATTATGAAATAAATAGTAACATTAGAAATGAAGTACATCATGCATGTTTTACTACAGATTTTTGGTGATATGATAATTTCAGATATAGACCTTATGATAGTTAAAGCAATACATGGTTCGACAAAGTTGTAAGTGGAGCGAAGCTGCTACAAGCTAATCATACACAATTTTACTGAAATGGGCTGTTGGCAATTGGCTCTTTCCGAGTCTTACTAAATGACAGCAAACCTGAACATATCAAAGATACTATGATTATTATCTCAACACAATAATCCAACAAGAAACAAAATCAAAATAGGAAGGTCAAAGAAGTAATTTTTTTCTGTTTTACAGTACCTATCGACTAGAATATATTGGGCCTCACGTCACTCCGTTTGATCTTGATAGAAATTAGCCTAATCATTGGTTAAGCTTCTCCTAACGTCCAAAAATTCCAAGGATTCCCCTTTACTGCTTTGAAAAAAAAACTAATTTATAAATCGTAATTTATTGAGAAGGTGAAAATTCCACAAATAGAAAACCTTGCTCCTTTCGCAGAAGTACGGTAGCTTTTTCACAGTTGGCCGCGTCCCAAACTGCATTCACCAAATTCATTCATCA
The DNA here is from genome assembly GCA_024533555.2 of Aedes koreicus. Taxonomy (NCBI): domain Eukaryota; kingdom Metazoa; phylum Arthropoda; class Insecta; order Diptera; family Culicidae; genus Aedes; species Aedes koreicus. The sequence continues at coordinate 33,056 of JAHHFK020005519.1, read as the reverse complement.
ATACATTTTCATCCCTCTCCTCCATTCGGCCGACCAGCTCTCCTTGCCGAGGAAGCAGACCACTCCAAAGGACTACGGTCATAATTCAAAACTAATCAAATAAAAAGTCAGATGAAATCCAATTCATACCTTCTTTCCCCCATCCTCCTCATCATCCTCCTCCGTCTATCGCGATTCGAAGATACGAATTAAACTTTGGAAATGACTTTTTCCTGGTTTGGAAAATTTGCTGAACGCGCGTTCGTTTTCTCTCTTCATTAGCAGACTTCCTTCTGTTCGTCGATGATGCGATGTTTGATTCGACACTTTTCACACTTTTTTTTTCGCTCAGAATAAAAACTTCTTCTTTTCATTTCTGCACTCGCAGATTTTTCATCCAATTAAAATATTGATTACTTTCAGAGCATTTTTTTTTTGTTCCTCAGGTTAAAAGTTGACCTGCCCTATGGGAGGTGATTGCAGAACCAGCGTGGCGAGTGATGATAATTTTAGAGGTTCGATTCAAGTTGTAGGAATAAATTGCTTTTTAATTTGATTTTTTTTTGCTACGTGGTAAGCTGTTGAGGTAGTCCAACTTTAATGTGTACTTTCAGAAACATTAAATTTTGTTGCACGGAATGTGGTCATTTGTTTTCTGGTTTCAAGATAAAATCTTGGGTTTGTTGGAAGTACACATTCAGCACATACAGTATGTCCCATAAAAAATGCGAAAGTTTTCAATACTTATTTTTGGGTAGCTTTAAACATAATTTTTACTATGTTTGTGTGTGTGTGTGTAATCATCTGACTGTATACTCTGAGAAGATGTAAACAAAACAGTGGTTCGCAAGCAACAAAGTTGAGAAAAATGTACGCAAAGGAGGCTAGTTTGCTGCTCGCCCAAAAGCCCGTAAAACAAATTGCAACGATTGTGGGATGCCACCTGGCTACCGTTGACCGTATCCAACGTTCACTCCTTGATGGACCACGTCCACGGAAGCCGGGAAGTGGCCGTCCACGGGCCGCTCGCACACCGAAGGTCATCAGATCAGTGAGAGACAAAGTGAGGCGAAATCCTATCAGATCCGGAAATTTGCTAAGGACAGGTATATTTCGCCGAAGGAGATTGAGGATGTTCCAAAGAATTTCATCTATACCACCATCCGTCTGTACCGGGAGACGAGCTCGGCTAAGGACCGTGCGACATCCGGGCAGCCGCGTTCGGCGAGGACCCCAGCAGCCATCTAGGTGGTGAGGGAGCGGGTTCATCGAAAAATGAACCGGTCGATCCGGAAGATCGCTGCTAACCTGAATGTGTCCATTGGGACTGTCCACACCATCATGACGAAGGACCTGGGATACAAGCCGTACAAGAAACGCAAGGTTCACGGGGTAACGGAGGCTACAACGAAGAAGAGGCTGGACAGAGCCAAACTGATACTTTCGTGGTACACAGGTCAGGAGTCCGTGTTTTCTGATGAGAAACTCTCCCACAAAAACATCCCGCGGTTCCAGAGCTCCACGTCGGTGATGGTTTGAAAGGCCGTATCCAGGCGTGGGAAGCTCCCACTGGTGTTTATCGAGAAAAAACGTGAAAATAAAAGCCGCGTGCTATAAGACCGAGGTTCTGGAGAAGATTGTGGCCCCGAAACATCGGGACCTCTACTGGAAGGATCATTACGTCTCACCGGCTCACACGGCGAATATCGTCTAAGCATGGTTGGGAGAACTTGACTGATTTTCTCGATAAGACTTTGTATCCTCCCAGCTCCCCGGACCTTAATACCCTGGACTTTTATGTATGGTCATACACGCTGGCCAAGCAGAGCAAACATCAAGTGAGCACTATGGACCAATTTAAGAAGCTCATTTCCAAGATCTGGGACGAGATGCCGATGGACCAGATGCGTGCCGCGTGCCATTCTTTTAAGAAACGTCTCAAGCTCGTCATAGAGCTCAACGTTGCTTCCATCTCATATGTCGTTAAATAAATATAAAGGTTCTTAATAAACATTGCTTTTATAAAAATTGACTCAGAAAGGAATTTTCATTTTTCAAAACATTTTTAAAGTGTATTCAAACTTATTGAACACCCTGTATAATAGGAAGCAAGCGGGATGTGAATAACTACAGGGTAATCACATCGCTAAACGCTGTATCGATGCTTATTTAACTGGCGGTAAGGAGCTTTTTGCACATTGTAAGCAGTTTTTAATTGCCGATCAGCACGGGTTTTCAGCTAGATGTTTCACAACAACAATTCCAAAGACTGTCTCAGAAAGTATGGATGCAGTCAGAAACCACTGTCATTTCACCAGACTTGGTTGGCTCTTTCGTTTGATCGTTCACACCACGGCAAAAGAGAAATTCCGAAGGTTTGCACTTGACCGCTTTCGTGTTTTGTAAGAGCGCGCTCGCCGAGCAAACGAGTGTGTTGCTCTACGTGCCTTACAACGTCCTTACTATTCGCGTCATGCAGTAAAAGCTCCGCTTAGATGTAACCTCTGTATAACCCGGTGTCTCCACTAGCATTTTCTGTATTTACATTTCTGTTACCGTCAAAGAAAATGGCAAGTGAAGGCAAATATTTTAGCTGTTACGACAAATCCGTTAACACATTTTTTTTTTAACAGAAATGAGCAGACATGTTTTGAAATGAACATGCTCAAATCCAAAATAATGCTGTATGTTGAAGCACGAGCCTGCAAAACTTCACACCCTAGTGTGAAAACCCTGAAGTCAACCATAACACGCACATGGCAGTCAATGTCGGAGGACTACGTCCAAAAGACATGCTCTGGCTTCCGGCGTCGGCTCCAGGATGTTATTAATAAAAATGGAGGACACATTGAATAAATTTGTTTAAAAGGACTTTATAAAGATAACTGCACTCGAAAATGTTGATATTATTGCTTGAATTAGTTGAAAATGGGATTTGAAAGAAATAGAATACATTTTCGCATTATTTTCTGCCGCACACTGTATGTCAAGATAGACAGTGCTAGTAGAGACACTCCGTAAAGATGATTGTGCTGACAAGCTGAATGGAAGAAAAATGTTGAATGAGAACACAAACATTACTCTCCGCGAATCTGCCTAGCATTCATCAAAAATATCGTTCGCCTTGGGTTGGCAAAGATTTTCCTTCTAAACTCTTGCGCATCATTAGGTTTATAAGAAATCTTTGTTTGATTTCATGACACCATCCATACTGCATCGCAGGCAAGATGTAAACGAAAGTTAATTTACGAATTAATTTGAATCGAGATTGTTTTGTTTGTTTATTAGTGACACTTTACACTAGCAGGGTGCATTTGTGTCATAATATATTGCATAATAATCCAATTATTATTTCAATATCCAAGATCCTAGTCCGTTGAGCTGCTTATTTTTACGGATTTACTTACTTGACAATTTACTTCTTCTATCACCGATCTTCTTCAATCCGTTTTTTTTTCTCTACTGTTTCTTTTCTTAACCTCTTTCCAGATTATTTTCTTCTCTACTCTAACTAGCCTTCTTCTGTTTTCTTCTCTTCAATTTCTTCTCTTGTTTCTCTTTTTACACTTATTATATGTTTACTCTTTTACTCATTTACCTCCACTTTTCTGTTCTCTCTTGCTATCTACTTTGTTTCATTTAGTTTCATTTTACTTTCCTGTATTCCTATTGATTTCATGACACCATCCATACTGCATCGCATTCAAGATGTAAACAAAAGTAAATTTACGAATTAATTTGAATCGAAATGATTTACCAGCAATGTTTTATTGTGAAAATCATTTAGTAGCACATGGTCATGGTGGTGAATACATGATCGTGGTTACCAAGAGAAAATTTCAATAATTAGAATTGGTTGAAACTGATAGGACTGTTTTAGAATTTTGCCTTGATTTTCTTACGATATCCGTGTTTAAAGGGTGTCCACGATTAAATTGCTCTAACTTTTTAACCGTTGGGAAGAATTTAATGAAAATTTGGGTGGACTTAGTTCATAGTGCATTATTTACATCCTGCCGGTTTTAAAGTCCTGTGATCAAAACTCGCGGAAATGGAGTCGAAAGAATAGCTCGTGCATGATAAAATCTTGCGCATTCATCACGAGAACAAGGATCTCTCGCATCGTTCCATCGCTAAAACGTTGGGAATCGCGAATTCCACGGTGTCGCGAGTGATTAAGCGGTTCGAGGAACGGTTGACCACCGATCGGAAGCCCAGAAGTGAAGGAAAAAGTATTCCGTACAACACCAAAAATCACAACCGCGTAGTTGGGGCCTTCAACCGAAATCCGAACGCCTCCGTTCGGGATGTGGCTAAGAAGCTGCACCTAAGCCGAAGTTTTGTCCAGAAGGCCAAAACTAAGGCTGGGCTTCGAACGTTCAAGGCACAAAAGGCCCCTAATCGCGACGAGAAGCAGAACAAGTCCGCCAAAACCCGTGCCAGCAAGTTGTACCTCAACATGCTGACGAAAATTGTATGCTGCATCATGAACCGCGAAACATATGTGAAGGCCGACTTCAAACAGATCCCCGGCAACCTGTTTTTCACGGCCACGGATAAGTTCAGCGTTCCGGAGCATTTCCGCACTCAGAAGATGTCCAAATTTGCGAAGAAATTCCTGGTTTGGCAAGCCATCTGCACGTGCGGGAAGCGGAGTGCACCTTTCGTGACCCAGGACACGATGAACAGACAGGTGTACATAAAAGAGTGCCTCCAGAAGCGGCTGCTTCCTCTCCTGAAGGCCCACAACGTCCCAACAATCTTCTGGCCGGATTTGGTCTCATGCCACTACTCCAAGGACGTGCTGAAGTGGTATGCGGACAATAAGGTCAATTTCGTGCCGAAAATGTTCAACCCTCCCAACACTCCGGAGCTCCGCCCCATCGAGAAGTACTGGGCGATTATGAAGCAGCACCTTCTTAAACGACCTAAGATAGTGAAGACAGTCGAGGAACTGAAGAAAGTATGGGTTTACATGCAAAAAACGGTTGATTCACAGGTTGTGCAGAATCTTATGGCCGGGGTTAAGGCCAAGGTGCGGGCATTTGCGTATGGACTGTAAATAAAATACGAGTAAAATGGTAAAATGAAGTTTAATAGTTATTTCTCAATCCCTGAAAATTTGATGGCAATCGGATGAAAACTCGAATTTTGCGAATCAATTTTGTGTGTGGCAATTTCATCGTGGACACCCTTTAGGTATGAAAATGCGAAAAAATGTGCACCGTTCATGAACAATACTTTTGGAGGAAATAGGGAGTAAAGGGACCGACAAAACTTGTTGCTGATAACGGATATTTATGTTTGAGCACGATGGTGAGGTAGAACAGGTGAGTCAGCAGTAAAAAAAACAGGCTGTGAATGTCATACAAGTTTAAAAAGCGAATAGCATCATTAAAACTATCACTTACTATAATCGCATATTAGTTACTTTCATAAAACGGAGGAATTGAGTCAATTGAATTCAAAAATTGCAATCCGCGCTAGTATGGATATATTGTCGGGTTTCATTTTGCACTGTGGGTGGAACACCCTTCGCCTTGCAATTTCTCGGATGGCCTGGTATTTATTTCCGTTTGGTTGAAATAACTTAAGATCTAGTATTGACGAAACCAATTCATATTGGACAATACTGCTCTCAAAATTCACTGAATTTACAAATTCTGTATAGAACCTGGAATATCACTGGATAATGGAAAGAGTAAGTCAGAATGCTGCGCGAACAGCAATTAGGAAGTATAGTGAGGATAACACGTTTGTGGATAAACTGAAATCTGGTCGAAAAAAAAGGTCCTGCTAACCCTCCTTGGATAAATGTATGTATAATGAAGGCATTCGAGTAAAAGGAGGGGGCTTCAGGTCGGGATGTGACCAAACAAGTTAGCACTTCGAAGTCCAATGTTCATCGTGCCAAAGAAAGTTTGAATCTTCAAACCTATAAGAAGCAGACCCAAGTAACAATTTTAGTTTTATTCCAGTCGTAGAGCACTCCACTCGGCTTTGTTGATAAAACTACACTCAAAGCTGTTTTGTCTACCAACTCCCCCTCTATGCTTCTTTAAAGCCGAAATTTGTACAAAATGGCCCACTCTACAGACGGTTGTGAAAACAAGTTAATAAAACCTTTATAAGAACATAAAGACTTTGAAAATGTTCTAGTGAAAGATGTCATGACCACTTGAGAAGCTTCATAAAACCTATTAGCTGCCATGAGAACCAGAATACGGCCAAATGGCCACAGCTGTCAAACTTCACTGTGATATCGTGGTTGTTTTTTGTTGTTCTGCTTTGTTCGATTCTCCGCTCTTCTGATTCATTTAGCAGTAAATAATATTCAAGAAAAAAGTCCTTGTTGTTGCTGGTATCATGCTCCAAATGATAAGAGCTGAAAATTAATGTGCCTCGGTAATTATGCGAATTTACAACAATAAAAACTAAATTAAAACAAATATATTCGATAAATTAATCATGAATTTCCTGAAAATTAATGGAATTCAATAAGGTTATCTAAAAGAATTCCAAAATTGTTCTCGGATCTACAGTTAATTTGCATTATATCTAAAATCAAAGGAATTTGAGAAAACCAGGTTTTAAGATCGTTGTAAACAAGCTGTGTAGGTTCTCATAAATCTGACTAAAATCTGAAACCTATTGGCACCTTTTGGTGCCATGATAAAACCAAATTGATTTCTTGTGGCTTTCATAAAACTTTAATAAAACGTAATTAAGCTGGTTGGTTTTGGCAATGTTACTTGGGGAAGCATCCGAAACGGAGTCCAAAACAAAAAGCATCGATCAGGCCCTTAGTGCGAAAGTTGTACGATACAATGCTTGCTGGAAATTCGAACTGTTTAATCATGTATGATGAAACCTACGTGAAATTCGAGTATTAATCCTTGCCGTGGCCAGAAGAAGGAGAAGTATTGAACCAGTCTGAGATATCCATTCAAGTCTTAACGTTTTCTAAGAAAGCGTCTTAACCGTCGCAAATATTCTACAAGAAATATTCGACTGCAAAACAATCCTGCAACAAGTCAACATCAATGTCCAACCAAGGCCAATACGCAACAATTTAATGTTAAGGCTTCCATTTCGCCGCATCAACTATGGGTAGAAAAACGCTATCCACGGGTTGCAGTGCTTCTACAATATGGTGGGGTCAGTTTTCGACATTCCCCTGACGCGGAATGCACTTCGTCGGCGATTTTCCACCATTTTTGGAGCAAGTGATGCTCGTTTTATTTATTTTTTATTCTGACTTGACTAAAGATATTATGTAATTGTATTATAGTATTTGTTATTAGAAAACTGTTATACATTTTACATTACAGATCAAGAAATTTAGGAAAATTGTATCATATTATTTATAAAAAAATTAGGACGATTGTATCATATATTTATAAAGAACTGCTTATTTTTAATTTTGAAACCACTGCTATCTACCCTTCAAGGAAATAAGAGCTCCCCAAGTTTCAACCACCAGACTCTTTAGCAATTCAATTCCATTCTCAAACATGTGAATATCATTTAGATATTCCAAATTCACCGCTAACCCTGCAATCTGCATCCATCTACTGGGCAATCTCCGGCTCTTTCACACGGAGCTCTATGTGTACCAGCAGACAAGTATATGATACTTTGAATGTTTATGAAATCGAACCCCGTAATGTTCAAGAGCTTATTGTTTGTTTAACCTGAGCCGGATTTGACACTACTCGTACCTGTATTTGTACAGTTCCTCCCCCAATACAAGCACAGCTAAAATCCATACTCTAAAAGCAATATAATACCAGGAGAAAGCACGCATGGATGCAGTAACCGTAGAACTTCGAAACCGAGCCCAGTCAGATATGTGCGGGATAGCTGCTGAGTCGGGTTCAATATTCATTTAATCTCCGCAGGAAATGCTATCCAGGTCCTTTGTATGCCACACGCAAACCCATCGTCACCTCTCTCGGCCTCAGCAAGGTCCTGTGGATGTGAATGGATAACGATGTGATGGCCGTTATTTCATCACATCGATAATAATTCAGTTCGAAGAGAAAATTTAATGCAAACAAATATTGGCATCAAACCGACCAAGATAAAATGTTTACAAAAAGATTCTCATAAATCGGTTCTCATAGAAAATAAATTTATTCAAGTACTGTCTAGTTATATTATGGATAACTGCATGAATTGAATGAGATGGTACAAAAACGCTCGTTGGTGGTGGCGACGGGAGAATAGGGGACAGGAGGAGATATGGCGACGACAGTAGTGGAAAAATGCGTGCATTTTCAAAGCTTTATCGATCAGACATATGTAGTTTCATTACATTTATGGACATTTTCATTATATTCCATAATTTTTTAAAGTTTGTTTACGTTTGTTATTTAATTATATGATTATAATTTATTTTATTCAACACATCTTTAAAGTTATGCCGTATTTTAAATAGTAATTGCATTTAATGGTAGGATGATCGAAATATTTTTCAGCAGTAGTGATGTTTTGAATTTTTATGGGAATCCCGTTCCCCTGGACGCCATTACTTATTTCCCGGGACTCCCGAATTTCCCGTGAGGTGATATTTTATTCATGGAAAATATCAATTTACCATTAAAACGTTCATCTTTTTCGATGCATTTACTTATTTTCCAAATCTTAACGAAACACTAATCATAGTGTGTCGTTAAGATTAGTAACAGTGAGTAGATTTTAGTAACAGTGTATGTATTTTTCGCTTTTAAATCTATTAAATCCGTCAAAAATGTGCTACCATTCTGCTATATTCAGTCTTTTGATATCGGATATTACAGTCAATAACTTCTTTATTCATCTTCACTCTTCAAACGAGGAAAAGATAATCATGGCGGTGTGATGAACTCCACTTTTCTCTCTACAACTCTAGTACTTCAAGCTCATACATACATATGAATTCAGAGCTACAAGGGGTGCGTACATATTGTAACATCCTCCCTTCCCTTTCGCCACCGACGCCGTTGTTGTTGATTTTACTTGCACACGCGGCTGTTGTCTTGGAGATGCGAGTGCCGTCGTTGTCGTGATTGTTGTTGTTGTGGTTTCAGTAGGAAATTGTTCGATTGTAGCTTCTTCTTCAGTTCGAGCCAATGAAGTCGCCGAGGAACTTTCGTTTGCTCTCTGTACAAGCGTTGGAAGTGGAACGTTTTCACGTATTGCTGGACGGTCAGGATTATTCGGCAAATAGCGGTCTGGCATCGTATCGGATTCTTTACGTGGCACCAAGTGCACCAGAGAACGTCGATAGTCGGATCCATTAGCGTGTACCAGGTACGAACGGTCGTTGAATCGATCTGATACAGTTCCTTTCGTCCAATGTTTTGAGGCTTCCGGATTAAGTTGCACGTAGACTGGTGAACCTATGTGCAGCTCTGGTAGGTTGCGTGATTTCTTGTCGCAATGAAGTTTTGATCGCTTATGGCTCGCTTCAATTTTAGCCGGAACATCCTCCTCCACCTTTGTTGCCGTGGTTGGCACTCCGCAGCGAGTCGAACGGGACAAAAATCGATATGCCGGGCTAGATCTAATGTTACTTGGTATGTTTCGCCAATGAAGCAGCGTATACCAAAAGTCAGCATCACTTTCGTCTGCCTTTTTCATCAAGTACTTGGCTATCTTCACTGCAGACTCTGCCTTACCATTGGCCTATTGATGATGCGAGGCCGACGTTACCAGCTCAAAATCCCAGTCGACAGCAAAACTGGCCATTTTCTTATTAGTTATTAGAGAAGTTGGTTCCATTGTCGGTAACGGTAACAATTCGTTGAGGTGCTCCAAACCTTGCAAAGTTTTGTTTGCATGCCGCGATGACGGATTCAGGGCTCAAATCCTTCAGTTGGCTCACTTCAAAATAATCCGAATAGTGATCCACTGTTACCAGGAACTTTTGCTTGACGCCTTGTAGCTCACAGAAGATTACATCCATAGAGACCATCTGAAATAGATGAACCGGTATTTGGTGACTCTGCATGGGAGGATTCTGTTGGGATGACGAAAACTTTGCGCAGACGACACAGTTCTTCACGACTTCTTTTATCTGAGCGGACATTACTGGCAAAAAGATCTTCGCCCTGGCCAGCCTCAAAGTAGCCAAGATACCATTATGGCTGGCATGACAGCATTCGATCAATTTTCTTCTCAATGCATATGGAACCAGGATACGTTCGTTACGGAATACTAATCCATTTTGGGTCGACAATTCATTCCTGTAGCCGAAATAGATCTTCACACTATCTGGAAGGCAGTCAGCACTTTCAGGCCATCTATGTTGTATGTAGATTAGCTGAATCGAATCATCTCTCTCGGTTTCGCGAATAATTTCTGCCAGTCTTGCACTTGATACGCTAAGGAAGTTACTCAGCTTCACTTCCTTGATTTCGTCAAACACCTTGAAGATACTCTGCTTCTTATACTTGTCGCTGGGTTGAACATCTAGAAGCGGTGCTCTTGAAAGTGCATCGGCGATAACGTTCTCCATTCCGGCGACGCACTCAAAGGACAAATTGTACCGTTGCAGATTGAGCAGCATGTGCTGTAAACGGCCAGGCGCCGAAAATTGTGGCTTTTGAAACACGTTCAGGAGAGGTTTAGGGTCTTTTCGGATAGTCGTTTTTGCATTGACGACCCTCAACTGGTCAAATCTTGCACAAGCGAAAAGATCTTTCTATCTGTACGTAATTTTTCTCGGTGGCTGCCAGTGTCCTTGAGGCGTATCAAATAACTCCGTTATTCTGGATGACGGCAAAATCCAGACCAATGCAACTAGCATCACACTCGATGGTAAGTGGTTGATTCACATCGTAATAGCGCAATGACTTCATATCAGCTACCAACGTCTTCACCTGAATAAACTCCTTCTCTTCAATCAGCTTTCGAAGGTATGACATGTTGGCACTGAGGTTTCTTATGAAGCGACCAAGATAAGTGACCATTCCCACGAATCGGTGTATCTCCTTGCGGTTTATTGGTCGCGGAAATTCCCAGATCGCTGCTATCTTCGAGTCATCAGCTTGCAGTCCTTGGTCCGTGAGCACGTGGCCATAGAATTTCACTGACTTTTCACACAACTTCAGCTTCGATCGATTAAGTTTCACATGATGTTGATCAAGTCGGCACAACAGTTTCTCCAAGCACTCGTTGTGATTTTGGAGCGCTTCTTCCATAGTATCACCAGCACCGAACACAAGAATGTCGTCAGCAATACATTCGACACACTTAAGGTCTTGAATAATCTCCTCCAACTTAAGCTGGAAGATTTCCGGTGCTGGTGCCACCCCGAAAGGAAGGCGGGTCCACCGGTAGCGACAGAAAGGCGTCCAAAAAGTGGTCTACTAGGCTCGTCGAGGACCATGTGCCAGAAATTCTTCTTTGCATCCACGGTGATGAAAACTTTTGCCTTCCCCAGTTCCGGTAGAATCGCATCCAGAGTCACGAATTGTAGGTTTGGCCTCTTCAATGCCTTGTTTAGGAAGACCGGGTCTAAGCATCTCGTACTCGGTTTCCGATTCCTTTGATTCCGACTCATTTTCTGGCGACGTCTAATCCGATGTTTCATCTTCTTACTTCACCAGCTTTACACGTTTGAACTTTCTACTCTTCTTGCACACTTTATCAAAGTGATTTTTATTCTTACAGCGGTTACAACGTTTACCCCTGGACACAGGCTCCCTTGACGAATTCATGGTAATCGCCGCAAAACTTGCAGCGGTGTTTTTTCACTGACTGACCTTTGGCTTTGAACACTTGATTCACATCCGAATGCGAAGGAAGACTTTCCAACTCCAACGATCGTCTTGCAGCAATTTCCTCCGCGCGACAAAGATCAACAGCTTTATCCTACGTGATATCCGTGATAGTCAGCATCTTTGTTCTTAGGAGTTGGTTCTTGTTTGCCGTCACGATCTTGTAAGCAATCAGCTCACTCTCCAGTTCTCCTAGTTTTGCCACTTTAGCCAGCGTTCGGAGCCGTGCCTTAAAGTCATCCACCAACTCATTAGGAAATTGAGCGGCCGTGAAAAAATCCAGGCGGTCGATTTTGATGTTCTTCTTCACTAGCACTTTCGCTTTGATAGCTTCTAGCACCGCTACCGGATCTGCTAGCTGCTGGTCGTTCAACTCGAAGTTGAAATACTTTTTTCTGGCTGGCTCACCAATAACCGATAGAAGTACGCTTACTTTTCTTGCGTTATTTGCAGCTTGCCACTTGTCCATTCCAATTGCACTCTCGTAGTTTCTCAGATTACGCTCGAAAAACTCAAAATTTTCGGCCACTTTCCAACAATAGCGGTTGACGGTTGAGGCACTGGTAGGTCTGGTACACTGGGTGCCGCTGGCCGGGCTGGTTGCTACTGTTGCCCCTTTGACACAGTAGTAAATAACTGTGAGAAAATCTTCGACTGCTGTTCCACAAACAGCTGGAATTGTTCCGGATGCATATGAGGATGTGGATGAGGATGTGGATGTGAACAATAACTGTACAATCGCAAAAATTTTCCGGCGATTCAAAATGGCCGTCGACGCTACTCAATTCGTCCGCGCGCAACTTTCTTACAGTTCACTCGAAAAAAAAACTACGAATTCCGCAATTTCACTCCATGACGCTGGAAAAAAACACTAGAAGCACACGATTGCTTCTGACACCATGTTATATTCAGTCTTTTGATATCAGATATTTATTACAGTCAGTAACTTCTTTATTCATCTTCACTTTTCAAACGTACAAAAGATAATCATGGCGGTGTGATGGACTCTACTTTTCTCTCTACTACTCTAGTACTTCAAGTTCACATATACATATGAATTCAGAGCTACGAGGGGTGCATACATATTGCAACACATTCAACAAAAGCATTCACTGTTCTCATCGAAGATTACAAAGAATCGCACCCGGTAGTTGATAAAGGATTGCTGTTTCGTGGAGGAGGATATATCATTGATTGTATTTGGAATTCAGACGTGCAGACGATGAGACATCAGAAGAATCTTCGTTGCCTGTATCAATTAACTTTTTGCGTTCGGTACCAGTTTCGAAATGACAGCCGTTTGGCGATACTTCAAAAACTAAAAACATTCAGCCTAGCGTCCCGGATTGCAAAGCTGCAAGAGTTACATTTCCAGACGGTACACCTTGTATGTTTTACAGGACTTCAATATTTTACTTCCGTTAATCTACTAGCTGATTTATTTATATCATTTGAGAAAATTATACACAACCACATCTACCGTCAACCTTTACTTAGAATGCAATTCTAGATACTCATATCAGATGGTACAATATGCTTTGATTGGTTGTCTTCACTGACTTTCGTTTTTGATCACCATAGCAGAGCAAACTAGCAGGCTAATTTTGCAGCATTTCTATCATTGTAAAGGAAGTTCTCATCTACTGTTCAGCAAACCGAATATGACTGTGACTAATGTTGGATGATGTTTGAAGGGAAGAATCAACGTAGATAGGGCCCTTTGACATGTTCCTCTAGTCTTTCATGAATCCCCATAGGCATCCGGAGTTTCATGCAGCATCCACTTCATATGGAAACATCTCCAAGAACGACGCTCTTTTCGTCGGTAGAGTGAGTTGAATAGCATTTCAGCAGGATATGGATATTTCCTTGGGTGAACCCACCCACAACCAGAGCACCACACTTGGCATGTTCGAAGAATCAGCGCCGGAGGGAGAAGTGCAGTCAAGTGAAAAATCGTTTACAAACAGCGCAGTTTTTCCGGTTCTTCTCGCTGTCAAGTGCCGCATTTTTTTTTTTCCAACGAAAGGATAACGAAGACTACCGACGGCAGCAAAAATCATCCTCAGACGGAAAGTCCTGATGGAACTTGACAAATTCCCGAAAGGAAGAAAAAATACCGAGTGGCAGGAAAATATTGACTCGGCTGATAAAATGACAAATTTCATTTACAAAATGTTCATACTGTTGCTGACGATTGCACTGGAAAAAGACGAGAGAAGTTCTTTTTTTTGGCTCCAGTTGCAGCTGAAGGAAGAGCAACAAAATGCAAACGAATACAGAGCCGAGAGGAAAGTTGCAAGTGTTGAAGTTTGCATAAGAGGCTACGGAAATTGCAACTTTTTGGGATTTACATTTTTCCCCCGTTATTCAATGAAGGCAATTTTTTTTGTTGGAGAGATAATTTTCAGAACAACTTTCTGCTCACAAAAATGGACCGACCGCTTTCAATTATCAACATAATTATCACTGTTGTGAAGTGCTTTGAGTTTACTTTTTACCAGCGATTTAATATTTCCGAAAGCGGACGACTAATGGGTTGGACGGAAGCAACCCTTCTTGGGTAATTTATTTATTTTTTCCGTCACCCTCTTGGTTATTTGACACAATTTTACAATGAAATTTTTTTTCTGCCGCTTCGGGACTCGGTCCAGTCTGTTCAGATATCAGATTTTTAATTAAGTAGGAGAACTGGGTGTAATGTTTGCTAAACGGTTGATCAGTAAATCGTGCTTGATAAAAAAAAGTTCATGACGAAATCCAATTTGCCCCATTTTCCGCTATACCTTGGATTGAGAAGATGTTCGTTGATGGGAATGAAAACTGAGCCAAATTATCTTTGAAACGAAATGACCAATTAGTGTTTGAAGCATTGGTGTAATTTTTATGAGCACCATGATTGGGTACTTCAGGATATGCGTTTTGTTTTCTGTCCTATTGAGCTGAAGCAAATTATTAGCAGCAGTTGAAAAAAAAGGACACTGCCTTATTCCAATAGAAGTATGAATCCTACGCTTTCACTTTCAGTCCTACAGGGATATATGTGAGGCATTTCCATCGTAGAATTCCGCTGCTCGAGCTAGCAGAATTGAATGGCTTTAAACTTTTACCGAACAGTGTTGTAGTTTACATTTGCATAATGGAGGAGGCCTGAATCTGTTTAGGGCCTTTAGGTCCAGTACCATTGCACATTGGGGCAGCTCCACACAAAAGCTGGACGAAAATATAAAAGTAGATGAAGTGTTTTGTGTGTGTGTGTGCGTGTGTTTGTACAACGCCCACCGTCCGGCATTGCTTTCATGGAAAAAGGTTTGCAGTTAAACGAACTGTTGTCTGATATAACATTTTTAGCCCAGGAGTTAGAAGGTGATAGCTCTGTTGGGTTCCAGTGACCCATTTCAGAATGCCTGGTTACCTCGTCCATTCCGAGGTCACTTTTACTAACAACAAGCCCCGCATAGACACAATAAAAACATCAAATAGATATTAATATTGTACATACACTTCAATCATCAAATCATATTGTTTTGAGGATGGCACGTATTAAGAAGTATCGTTCAAATTTAGTTATAATCAGATAGGTCTCACCGCAAATTGTTGCTGATGTTCAGTCTTCATTCAGGCTTCCCTGTGATGCTTAAGAATGCATTTATGTCTCTTTAGAAGGAGCACTCCACTATTCCGCAAAAATTTTTCACCTCATTCTTTTCGAACATCGAACATCACGAATACAATTAGTACTTCAAACAATCGCGTACAAATGCAATACAATTTAAATCACAGGAAAAAACACTTTTGAGCTGAAAATTAACTTGGAAAATCACAATCACTGTGCAACGAACTTGACAGCTCTCCCTCTGTACACTACGTTGTGAGTGCGTTATATTCTAGCCATCCATGTCTTCGTTCGTTGCTTTTGACCAGCAAATGGCCGTTTTCTACATTGCACTGGTTTTCTTTTTTTTTTACTCCACACTTTGACCCGCTATGAGGCGACTGTATATCGACTTTGAAACTGCTAATGATCATCAATCCACTCGCGACAGAGCGGAAAAATACTCTAAATAAATAATTTATGTCCGGGTGGCACAAATAAACAAAACAATGCTGATGTAACTCTTCTTGCGCGGGCGAAGCACACAAAAAATGGGGAAATACAACCGACCATCACACATTTCGGGAGGGAATTGATTACATTCACAACGTCTTACAGAAAGAATGCGAAGATTTCATGATTTCACTGTTTGTTTAAGTTGAATTACGTATTATTTTTTAATTTTTTTTTTGCGAAACGACGCAGAAAAAAACAAAACACGTCAGTTTCAAAACACGGCTTGTTGCGATCCCAAAATTATAAAAGTAGTTGAAGTATGCTAAAAATGTCACATTCGGGTAATTTTAGGGTGCTTCATTCAAATTTTTCATGAAAATCATCCTAGCCCAAAGAGAAGAATGACCCGGATGTTTCCAAAAAGTATTTAATTAGAAAAAGTTTAGCACTTTTTAAAGTTTTTTTGAAAAAGCCTTCTAAGAGCAATTTTCAAAATATGAGACCCATTTTTTGCATAAAAATATTTCTATTCAGAAGGAAGATAAATTCTAGGGTGGTCCCAAAAATTGTTGATTTCTTAAAAAATAGAACGTTTCTGATGTATTCTTTCCTACTAAAATAAGCCAACAAAGGTTTATTCTAGGTTGTTGAATCTCTTTTTTTCATCAAAGACACTCATACACAAAGGAAAATAATCCCAAGGTTGATTTTGTACTTTAAGTGCGTACAGTATTATTTTAATTTATTTATTTTTTACTGTAAAAGGATATCGAAAGGTGATTCTGGTGTGCTGAATCCAATTTTTGCATCAAACCTACCTTCCTTAGTTTAAAAGTTATTGCAAGTGTTTTTTTTTTTAAATGAAAACTTTGAAAATATTTTTTTAATCACTGGGTTTTATTCAGTTTTAAATATTTGAGATGGTGTAAACATATTTTTCTTGTGTAGGTTCGAGAAATTAAATACATTTTTGTTCATTTCACTTTATTCGAAGTCATCCTTTTCTATCTTCTACTTTAAGGTAATTCATGGTTTTGATCGGTTTCCTTGCGATGCCCAGAAATTATAGGATCCGACGAAACAAGCAGTCCGTAAAATACGTCCCGTGAATTCATCACTCGGGAATATTTACGAGAATGGTCCTTTCTCAACCGCCGTATTTCCTTGTTCAGTCCTATGATCTCGAGCTTCTTCTGACATTCGACCAATTGGAAGCTTGGCTTTGTCGATTATGTCGTGCCCATGCATCAAAATTTTATGCAGTGTTGTCGGCATCCGATACCATCCATACAATGCAACTTATTGCTGTACTGTTTCATAGGCGTAGCTTTCAAATATTGTTTTATCGATTTCCTTACCGGAAGAGTTTGCAATGAATAATGTACGTTCCGAGACGATTTAGCTATCCTTCATTGATTCTTGTGATTTCCGACGAAATAGCTGTGTTTGAGTAAAACCGGCCGTGTTGCCATCGTTGCTGTTGCCACACCTTGCCCGAGGTTTATCTGCATGAAGACCCATCTTATCGTGAAAGTCGTGTTGAATCCTCAATCTCGGTGCTTTGAATTTGTCTTCATGCGCTGTTTGGGAATCCAACCGATTTGCGTTAAAGATTGTGAAAAAAATGCAGCAGACAAAAATGATTACCAAAAATTCATTTTAAGTCGGATATTTTTGAAACTTTCAGGGAATAAATAAACACATATGAGCTATGTTTTTGCAAAGTTGGTTTATTCAACCTAGGCTTTCTCTAGGCTCAATTCCCGCACCTTGGACTTAACCCCATCAAATCCTTTGCAACACTTGCGCCATCGTTCTTACACACTTTCATCCACTCTTTCTTCAAATCCTTGTCGTTTTTGAAGACCTTTCCGATTTTCCAGAGCTTGCCCTTCAAAATCACCCAAAATTTTTCTATGGGGCGAAGTTCTGGCCAGTTTGGCGGATTGGCCTCTTTCGGCACAAACACAACATCGTTGGCTTCCTACCACTTCATCACCAGTTTTGCATGATGGCACGATGCCAGATCCGGCCAAAACAAATTTTCACCTTCGAGGGACTGGAGGAAGGGCCGGTGCTTCTTTATATATTGGACCATCGATGGTGCCCGTCGTTATGTATGGCTTGCTGAATTAGCCGCACCTACAGATAGCCTACCACACCAAGTACTTCTTGGCAAATTTATCAATCTTCTTCTTCCGGAACTTCTCCGGAACATCCAGGCGGGATTTGCTGACGAAAGATTCCAGGCCGGGGATCTGCTTGGCGTCCGCTTTAATATACGTCTCATCGTCCATTGCGATGAATTTCGGCTGCACCAAGCATTAGCGGTACAGCTTCCTGGCGCGGGATTTGGTCACCATATTCTGTTTATTGGTTGGGTTATGAGCCTTCCTTACCTTGAAGACATAGAGTCCGGCCCGCTTCGTAGTCTGCTGGGTGAACCAGAAGGAAAGATTGACCTTCTTGGCCACGTCCCGAATCGAATGGTTCCGATTGTGCTTGAATTAACTCCTCACCTTCTTTGCGTTCACGGGGTCGGTCGTCTTCGGGTTTCATCCGCTGCCAGCTCGCCGCTGGCTCGTCTGGGTCTCCGTGAACGATCTTATCACACGGCACACGGTCGAATTGTCAATTCCCAACTGTTTCGCGATCCACCTGTGGTACTGGCCTGGATTTTCCACGACCACGCCCAAAATTTTTAGTCGAAGCACTTCTTGCTTGGAGGCCATCTCGATTACCACTTGAAAGATTGTGACAGATATTTTGGCTCATGCAAACATTAAACTTTTAACTAGTTTTAACTTCAAATGTCATCAATATTGACCCATGCAGTAAAAAGTTATACACATATGAAAAAGTTGCATTTTTTTTCGAGCACAATCTTTAAGTAGCATACATCCAAAAATACGGATCTAGCAATGAAGCGAACTTATACCGTACTGGAGCCATTTACCCTGAATTTTTCTGGATATCATATCAGAATTTTTTTTTCAATGCCGCCAAGGTTACTCAGCATAGATAACACCACAGCGCAGAAGATGTGCTTATAATGGCGTTAACCACCTTTCCTTCTATTATGGTATCGAGCGATTAAATTTGAGGCTAAGCTCAACTCCATCCAGCAATATCTAAAGTCTGATAAGTTCTTAAACCCTGTAATCATCCGTTTATGTTCCTCACGAATTGTATCTGCAGTTTATCTTTTTTAGTGAAGATAAATTCACCAACAATATCGGGTTAAAGACGATCTTGCGTTGTTCCAAAGTACAACATCACTTGCAGCAAATCTTAGAGGTACGTATGCTAAAAATACACGACTGTCAGATGAATCCGAATTATTTTTTTTTTGGTTTATATTCTGGCATTCCAGACGATCCATCACACCCTCACTTGAAAATTCATGCTCTCTATGTCTTTTGACTGCTAACTCTTTCAGTTTGTCCCTAAAGCGATCGATAAATCTTGAAGATGTTCGTTTGCATCGTTCGCAAATTTCGTCAACATTTTTTGATGGCCGTTCTCGCTTGTTGATGGTCCTTCGGAAACTGTGAACGCTTCCAGCCAGTCATTATTATTCCGCAGAAATCGCTCCATTTTGCGTTGAAATATCTGCCAACAATGCTGGAATTCATGCCAGAACATGTTAGTAGAAAATTTTTCGGGGGGATCGAAAGCCGGACTCCACAGCGACGACAAAAAAATTGCCCGCTGTTTCGAGTGGAACCCCAAACTCTTCGTGCGAGGTGTTTCAAAGCAGCTGGGAGTGGCGCCTTTAACCGTGGATAGAGCTAAAAAACGAGCTGGACTGTCGACTTACAAGAAAGTGATGACTCCAAACGATAAACAAAACACGTCGGCCAAAGCACGATCGCGAAAGTTGTAAACGACGATGCTGACGAAGTTTGATTGTGTGGTACAGGACGATGAAACTTACGCCAAGGCAGACTTTAAACAGCATCCTGGACAGGAATTTTATACGGCAATCGGACGGGGAAAGGTGGCAGATATTTTCAAGCACATTAAACTGTCAAAGTTCGCGAAGAAATATCTGGTGTGGCAGGCCATCTGTACCTGTGGCTTGAAGAGCAACGTTTACATTGCGACCGGAACCGTCAACCAGGAAAATTATCTGAGCGAGTGCCCACAAAAGTGCCCGTCTACTGCCTTTCCTGAAGCGACACAATTGTTTTGTTCTATTTTGGTGGGATTTTGCCATTTCGGAAAAAAGGCCACGGAGTGGTATGCTGCCAACAACGTTCAAGTGGTGCCCAAGGACAAGAACCCTCCCAACACGCCAGAGCTCCGCCCAATCGAACAATATTGCCATCGTCAGCGACCTTAAGAAGACTCAAAAAGCTGTTGTGAGCGAGAAACAGTTCAAGGCAAACTGGCGTTCTGCGGCGAATAAAGTGAACAAGGAAACTGTACAACATATTTTGGTAGGTGTTAAACAAAAGACCCGGCAATTTGCATTCGGTAAAAATGAAGCTAAGCTGAATATTTCTCCTGTATTCTGTATTAACTGAACTTGAAAAAGAAAAAGAATTTGACTTAATAATGAAAACTTTGATCGACTCGCACACATTACTGTTTGACCAAATTTTGATCGGAACACCCTTTATTACAGAAAATGAACAGTAGGCAATACAAATTAGGATTTTCATCTGGGGGTTTGTTAAAAATAGGGTTAGCAAACTCACTGTAGACTGTCGGTTACGAACCATTCGGCTAAATGACCAATTCGGCATTACCGCCCATTCAGCTTAGTATTCGGCCTAATAGCGTTCAGTTTAATGGCATTCGGCCTATTGTCCCATCACTTTTGCATCAATGTATAGACTTGATATTTTATGTAGTTTTGCGACAAAACAATTTGTTTGATTCACGGCGTTTTTTCATGTTGAGATTTACACTGATAAACAAAATAAAGTGCCCATCTAATTAACCTTATAAATTTCTCTCATTTATTTGTTTCAAATTTAAGTAAATACACTTTACACCTTTTTATATTCTTTTCAAAATTCACTATGCAATACTTAAAACTAGGTTCTTCAGGTGCAGTGTATCGAACTCATCCCAGGTGAACCCCAGTTTTGGCAACCCTGGCATCGAGAATCACACAAATTTTCAATGAGGTTAAAGCACGGGCTTTGAGGAGGCCATTCCGGCGGTTTGATCCAACAAGACTTGGATACAAACTTCTCTCAAAGGCCCGTTTGGATCATCAAAACCTCCAGATTTTCCCGTAGGTGTTTGAAGAAGGGTACTGCCATAATTATCCCGTCTATTTTTACGAGGCTTCCCACTCCACCTCACGAAAAACACCCCCAGACCATCACATTTCCATCCTTTTCCGTACGTTGGATGTGGTGGTCTTGAAGATCCTCACCCGATCTGAACCATACACAAACCCGCCACTTTCGGTCGAACAGCTCGTATTTCAGTTCGTCCGTCCAGAATTATAAGGACATAAAAAAAGTATATATGTATGTAAGGAATGTATCAAGATTTGTTTTCGAATAAACGAGTGAAAAAAAACATATTTTGTCTTCAGCTTTCGATAAACGGGAAAAAATAACGTTTTGTTGTATTCATCGTTTAAATTAAAAGAAATCTTACTTATTTTTCAACGCTCGCGCTTTGGAATTGACATTCTTCGTTAAATTCTGCACAGTTGCTTCAGTGACTATCCTGGTGGTTGCTGTTCAGTTTTTCAGGAACTCCTGCATGTTTTGGGACACTGTACCCTTCTTCCGAGAGTGCCGCTTGACAATCGCCCAGTACCGTTCGATTGGCCGAAGATCGAACAGTTCGGCGGAGGGATGTCCTATTTCACGAATTGTACATTATTGTTTGCCAACCACTGTAGAACCGACTTGGCGTAGTGGGCGAAAGCCAAATCCGACCAGAAAAGAGGAGGCGCCTTATCATTCGTGTACAGTGCACTATGGTCCAGATCACGAATTTACGAGGAAACATGCTCCCAGCGCCTAAACTTGAAACTTTACAGCAAAGTGATGTACTACAACATGGTTCGTATCACTAAGGCCCATTTTTTTAAGTTGATTAAAATTAGGGTGGTCCCCATTTTCACGGAAATACAAAAACTTACTTTTTTATTTGCTGAAATAGACGTTTACATTCTTGGGCAAAGTTGTAGCGCAGAAAATTTCATGGAATTTTCATATATAAATTTTTTGTAGCTTGAAAATTGACCAATTTAGAGCAATTTTCCCTCATCAACTTAGGGTGTACCATAAAAATATGTTTTTTTGCCCTAACTTTTTTATTTCAATTCCCACTGTAAAGTTGTGTTCCGACGAGTTTAAGAACTAAACTCCAATAACTATTGATTGGTTGAAGCTAGCGGCAAGGTTAATATATCAAAATACGCGCCTACAACTCGTTTGAACAATTTTACGATCGAAATTGAAATAAAAAAGTTAGGACAGAAAAACTTTTTTTTATGGTACACCCTAAGTTGACGAAGGAAAAGTTGCTCTAACTCGGTCAATTTTTAACCTTAAAAAAAATGGTGGTGAAACTTGAAATAAAAACGCAAAGGCAAAATATATTATTTATTCTACATTTTCAATTCAATTAGGATTCCTATTTTTGTTAACCTTCGAGATCGAAAATTGTTTATCCGTGAATTCTTTATTCCACCAAGGAACCTTACAAAACCTCAGTTTGACAGTTTGACAGTTCTTCGATGAGAAACCCGTAAACGGGTGTTATTATAAAAAAATGCAGGTTTCACGTGAAGAAGTAGTATTTTTTGGATAAACGGAAAAGGTGTTAAAGATGTTATTGAACATTTATCTAAGAGAGGTCAAAAAAAAATAAAAAAAAAAAAAAAAAAAAAATTTTTTAAATAGGTTTTAATTATGTTTTTTTAACTCTCTTTTCATTAAATTATATTAAATTTTAATTTTTTTTTTAATAATCATTTATTTGTACAGGCTCAATCGAATCAACTTTACAGAGCCAAATTTTCAAATTTTATACATCATTTATCTTAAAACTAAAGTTAGGAGGATAGAGCCGATTACTCGCGGCCGTCTCGAGGTTAATAGGAATTACAAATTACGGATGGGAAAGAGGGTGGGAATTTAAAGTATGGTTTATATAACTCATTAAATTTAAATTCTAAATTATCTAAAAACTTATAACTATACAGTTTATGGTTTTCTTTTGACTTGAACATTTTTTGAAAAAGAAAAAAAAACACACACATACGCACATACACAGATAACAAAAAACTTACAGTAAACATACAGGTTAAACTAACTACAATCTAAGGCTAATGTTAGTCAAAAACACATAAATGAGTTTCAAGTACTCCAAATCACGTACAGCCAAAATATCTCGAATTGGCTTATTGGGTTGTCTACCTCGAGCCCGAAGGGAATCATAAAGCTCCGATCTGACTCCACGATGCTCAGCACAAGACCAAACAACGTGATCTGCGTCCTGATAGCCTTGTCCACACTCGCAGAGATTGCTGTCGCTCAGCCCAACCCGGTATAAATGAGCGTTCAAAGAATAATGATTGGACATGAGGCGAGACATGACGCGAATGAAGTCTCGACCCACATCCATCCCCCTAAACCAAGATTTCTTCGACACCTTTGGGATGATAGAATGTTGCCATCGCCCCAAATCTCCTTTACTCCATTTATGGTGCCAGCTGACGAGTGACTGTTGACGAAAAATAGGAAAAAAATCGTTAAAGGCAATTTGTCGATCGTAAACATCGCCTTCTATAACGCCCACCTTTGCAAGCGAGTCCGCTCTCTCATTGCCCAGAATTGAACAATGAGATGGGACCCATAGAAAGGTGATGATAAAATTACGCGAAGGTAAATCACTTAGAGGCTCCTGTATTTTCATGAGAAAATACGAGGAGTGCTTTTCCGGCCTCAATGAGCGGATAGCCTCTATAGAACTGAGACTATCCGTGAAAATGAAGTACTGATCCGGTGTTAATGAGGCAACAATTTCTAGCGTAAAGTGTATTGCCTTATTCAGCGACATATACGGAACAAGGAGCTTGAAGTTTACGATTGGCGCTATAAATTTCATTAAATATACCAAAGCCTGCTGACTCCTCTATCAATGATCCGTCAGTGAAGAACGATTTAGTGGTATCAACTTGGCCAAACTTTGCAGCAAATATTACCGGAGCAATCATAGGACGATGATGCTCTGGGATTCCATGAAGCTCCTGCTTCATCGATAAATCAAAATGAACCGAATTGTCGAAATCGGAGAAGCAAACACGATTGGAAATGTTCGGCGAAGGGCTGACATCCTGTGTTATGTACAAATGGTACAAGGTCATGAAGCGGGTTTGAGTATTCAACTCAAGGAGCTTCTCAAAATTTTCGATCACCTGGGGGTTCATAACTTCACACCTGGTGAGGAGCCGGAGAGATAATTCTGAAAACCGATCCGAGAGTGGCAACATGCCAGCCAGCACTTCAAGACTCATGGTATGAGTCGAGTGCATGCAACCTAACGCGATACGAAGACACCGATACTGAATACGTTCCAGTTTAATGAAGTGCGACCGAGCCGCTGACTGAAAACAAAAACTACCGTATTCTATTACCGACAAAATCGTTGTCCGGTACAACGTTAGAAGATCTTGCGGATGTGCTCCCCACCAGGTCCCGGTAATTGTGCAGAGAAAGTTGACCCTTTGCTGGCACTTTCGCTTCAGATACTCAATGTGGGATCTCCAGGTGCACTTTGGATCGAACCAGACCCCAAGATATTTAAAGGACATAGAATGAGTTATCGGTGTACCCCAAATTTGAAGCTTCGGTTGGGCAGGGTTATGCTTCTTAGAAAACCTACCAACTCAGTTTTCTCCGTAGAGAATTCGATACCTAGCTCTAGAGCCCAAGAAGACAAATTGTCTAAGGTATCCTGTAAGGGTCCTTGCAGATCGACCCCATTGGGTCACGTGCTAAATTAAATTTTAATTAGTTGAATAAGTTTTTTTGTAGCTTAAACATTGAACGATTTACAGCAACTTTTCCCTCGTCCACTTAGGGTGTACCATAAAAAAAGTTTTTCTGTCCTAACTTTTTTATTTCAATTTCCATCGTAAAATTGTGTTTGGGTGAGTTGTAGAGCTTTTAAAGGCAGGTATTTTGATGTATTAACTTTGCCTTGCTTTAACCAATCAATAGTTATTGAAGTTTTTCTTCTAAAACCATCCCAGATTCAAATGTAAGTTTCTCAAGATACAGAAATAACATATCTCTAGTTTTCACATATGTTGAACAATATTAATTGCCCTTTCAAATAACGTCTTATTTTTGCCCCAATCATAGGATTATCGTATTTTTTTTAGAAAAACTTCAATAACTATTGATTGGTTGAAGCTAGCGGCAAAGTTTGTATACCAAAATACGCGTCTTCAAAAGTTCTAAAACTCGTCGCAACACAACTTTACGGTGAGAATTGAAATAAAAAAGTGAGGAGAAATTTTTTCTGGTACACCCTAAGTTGATGAGGGAAAATTCCTCTAAATCGGTCAATTTTCAAGCTACAAAAAATGTATACATGAAAATTCCATGAAATTTTCTGCGCTACAACTTTGCCCAAGAATGTAAACGTCTATTTCTGCAAATAAAAAAATAAGTTTTTGTATTTCCGTGAAAATGGGGACCACCCTAATTTTAATTAACATAAAAAAATGGGCCTTAGTGATACAAACCATGTTGTAGAACATCACTTTGCTGTAAAGTTTCAAGTTTAGGCGCTGGGAGCATGTTTCCTCGTAAATTCGTGATCTGGACCATAGTGCAGTGGCTCCCCACCTTCCCCTCTCTCCCCCCCACACACCACCACCTACACCCCCCTTCTTCATTTCCCCTCCCTTCCTCCTCTTTCTCCCCCCCTCTCCCCCAAAACACAGAAAAAAAACCAGGGACCCAATCCCCACAAAACAAACTAACTCCTCACCACATCCCTTTTCACCCCCACCACCCTTCTAACCAAACCATCTTTCTCCCACCTACCTCCCCCATAAACACAACCCCCCCCCCCCCCCACGTCCCCCCCTTCCTCCCCGGCTGCTGGAGGCCGTTTTCGAACGGCGTAATTACTTCACCAAATCCCCCCTTTTTTCCCCTTTTTTCCCCTGTAGTTCCTTTCACCCGTTTCGCAATTTCGTCGTATGTGACACCCTTTTCCGAGCACCAAATGTTCAGAATTTCCTTTCGCGTATCCAGATCAATGCGACTCATCTTTGAAACGCTCCACTGTACTGAATCTGAACGATTGCATAATTTTTATTGACATGTAAACAAACATGTCACCGCAAAACAGAATAAAAAAATTTAAGCAATTTTATAGCAATCACTGTTTGAATGTTGCTAACTACTTTGCGATACACTCTTTATCAGCATGTTGATAAGCAAACTTAAGCCGGTTGGCTTTGTTTGCCTTGCTGATAAATGGGTGCTTCCGGGCAACTTTGCTATTCAACCCCCGTGCTTCGAGACGGCGACGCTGGAGCTGAAAAGTCTCATGGATCTCGCGGACTGTTACCTTCGGGTTTTTCTGAACTTCACGCATGATTTTAGTGACCGTTCTGGCATCGATTTTGGACCTCCTGCCTCTGTCAGGGCAATCCACCACTGATCCGAACGTTTTGTTTTTGTCGCATTTTATGTCACCGTTTTTTTTCAACACAAATTGACATCTTTTTATTTTACTTTAGTAAGTAAAAAAAAACTTGTCAAGAATATAAATGAATAAAATATCAGAAAAGAATACAGTGTGTGAACTTTAATTTGAATTAAATAAATGAGATAAATTCAAAAAATGAAGAGGTGGGCACTTTTTTTGCCTGTCAGTGTATGAAGAGCTACATTTTTCTGTACTGCTGGTTTGACTGCTTATAACTCTGACTCTGATTTCTGACAACTTTTTTCAGAATATGGGGAAATGTTTCAAAACCTTCAATTCATTATAAGGTTTTGTTTCAAAACATTGTATTTGATACTTGGTTATTAAAATTCAGTTTGATTTCGATTCAACAAATGAGCCAATTCAGACATTGAAATAAACCATACATACTCGAAAAGGCAGCTAATTTCAATATGCCTGCAATGGAATCACTGTTTCACTTCTTCTTTCTTAGCGTTTCAAGCTTATTGCTTTCGCAATTAGCTTATTGTTTGCTCTAAACTTAGTTTTCTAAATGCACTTCCACAGTTATTAATTGGGAGCTTTCGATGCCAGGTACCATCTTTGCATTAGTATGATTGTGTGGCAAGAACAATCATACCCCATATGCCCAGGGAGTCGACAAATTTTCCTTAACGAAAGATTCCTAGACCAGACTGGGAATCGAACCCAGTCACCTGCAACATGGTATTGCTTTGTAGCTGCACCTTTATCGACTGAGCTAAGGGAGGACCCAACCACTGTTTCATATGAAATTTAAATATCTGAATAAAACAGGGGCAATCGACAACTCTCTCGACAATCAACTGAGAGTTTGACGCTTAAACATTTCCAAGCAGCTATGAATAATTATGTCGATTGTAATAGCAGCAAATAAAGGTAAACAACCAAAAATGTCAGATGTCTTTAAGACGATGCCGATAAAAAAAAGAGCAAATTCTTAGGAATATCTTACAACGTTTAGACATCATCATTTTCGATTTAAACGAAACTTTAATTTTTTGAGCGCAAACATTTCAAGGGTTGGATTGCAGATATCAAATCGATGGAAGCTTTGCTAAATCTAAGCTTTAAACAAACCAAACGTAAATTACCATGCCCATTTCAATGTCTCTAGAGTCAAATTCTCGTGTTTGTTGTTGGATTCAGTTATTCGCTCCGATGAGTTCGTTCGTTCCAAGCAAACAAAAAAACGTCATAGAGATACTAGAAAAACAGCGAGCCATAAAAAAAGTAAACGGTTGCAAAACCTAACCGCGTGCTGACTGAGACGTGTGGTAACGAATACCTTCACCTAAACGGGGGACAAACATCCACTCACATGATACATGTTCCGTATGAGCTTGGTTCGAAGTGATACGGTATGATTCTAGCACTGGTAGCATATTCCAAGTCGGTGCAGTTTTTGTCGCGCGCTTTAGTCCTATCAAACTATCAGGTAACTTTTTCTGTACACCTACATGTGGGTGGCTGCAGAATATGGTGGAGGTTTTAGCTCAACCCGTCATTTTCTTTCTCTCGGTCTGTTTGCAAGCTTTTTGGTTTTGCTGCAGCATAAGAGAGTACACTTCGTTGCTTTTGGTTGTCGATGACTAGGGTGGCAGTAGCGGACCCATTTTTTTTCACTAATCGTGTGCAAAGAATCAAGTATTTTGGTTCAAATACGACTAAATTAAAGCGACGATTGACGGAAATGGGTCCGCTACCAAAGTTGTGCTCCACCCTACTGGTTGCTACCGTCATTCATTTTCTGCATTTTTGGCATTCATTTCTGTGGTTGAATGATCGACAAGCCGTGTTATTCGTGACTGTGTGACAATGTGGTAATTTCTTATAGATCTTGTTTCGTACATTTTGAATTAATGTACGAGGCGAAAAAAAATAAAAATGTTACATTATTATTTCACCTGAAACAACCTGTTTCACAAGAATTTATAAAGTTAACTAAGGCTAATTATTAAACTTATTCCCGAGAGCGTTTTCGACTGAGAAAAGTGATAACATCTGCAAACACCATGAACAAACACATAGTGGACGAGTTACCAGTATGCAGAACATGCATATTGCATGTTTGTACAAGATGTGAAGCTACGGTTAGATTGAAGCACTCCGCTCAGGTGTGATGACTCTTTCCGAAGAGGGTTGATTCCATGGAAGTGCAAAAAAAAACAATCTATCGGATCTAATCAATCTTCAGTCCCGGCGTTGTGTTGGCAAAAAGGAATGTTGCCAGAGTTCCTCCATCTGAGGTCGGAATAACAGCTTGCGCCAAAAAGTTCAGCCAGTGATTTATTCAGCCACAATCAATCCCATGTGGTGCGAACAGTTGAAACTTTTTGCCCTATAAATCCTGCAAATTAAAGCTTGCGAGCAGGCGAGAGTAGAAGGCATAGCATGTGGCTTGGTTTGTTGGTATTCAGATGAACGTGTTGAACACAAAAATCAATAAAATGCGAGAGTGTGTTGCCTTTATTTTCTTAATTTAACTTTGTTTTTTGTTTGAGAAGAAACAAATATCTTTCAAAGCTACACATTAAATTTCCATATATCAGTCGGTAAAAAACCAGTTCTTATAACTAAGAACTTCCAAGTGAGTCATTAATTCAAGATGCCGGATATATCCCTTCTTTTATGATAAGAATTTTTCAGATTCGTTCAAATTGCATAGAACTTATGTTAAGTGGTGTGGATTATTGGCACTCTTTTTACTTATCACTTCAAAATCATTCCCTGAATTTACTTAACACTTATTGGTTGACTTTATTGCACCAAAGCTTGAAATTAACCTAAAAACTGAGAACTTGCCATGTGCCATGTGCCATGTGCCATGTGCCATGTGCCTGGAAAAAGATTGAAACCAAAAACAAAAGTATTTGGTCTTCACGTTGATTAGAAAGTGGATAAGGAATACACCGAGTCCAATAGCGACGGATTGCACGCCAAATGACCGATCGACCAAACCTCATGGTCGTTGATTGGAATAATATTTCGCACATATTTTCGGTGTAAGAGACTGATTATTTTCCACTGATAGAAAAAAAAATTGATTCTAGAGTAAGTTTTGAAAAGGTCGTAGGTCAAACAATTTTAACTTGAAAACTATTGATTGCATGAAAAAACTGTCTGAGTTGTAGGGAACGAATGTGAGTTTAAGGGGAGAATATTAGACTGGTCGAAAAAAAAATGTTGCGTAGCAAAACCATAAAAACTAGACGTCATTTCTGAAAACCGCAGCAAGCCGTGCTTGGAAACTGAAGTGTTTTGTTTTTGCTGCATCCTTTTCGCGAAAAATAAAATCAAAAATATATTCGTAATTCAACCTAATCGAACAGTGAAATCATAAGATCTCCACGTGTTTTGTGTAAGATGTAGTGAATACAATCGATTCCCTCCCGAAATTTGTGATGGTCGGTAGTTTTTACCCGGAGGAAGAGTTAATACCAGCTTAATTGTGTTTGTTAGTGCGGTTAATATTGTGCCACGCGGAGAAAAATGATTAAATTAGATTATTTATGATTATAAGCAGTTTAAAGGGCGATACGGTCAAAATTTGGTCAATATCAACTTGACGTATTTCTTTCAATTTTGCATTTAAAAAACCTGAACACCCCTCATTTTGAAGGTGTGTGTGTGTAGAATGTTGCTCCTATTTTGATTTTGGAATTCACTCTTCAGTTGTCAAAATGCCGTCCAAGCAAGAAGAGCAGCGTATCAAAATTTTGCTTGCGCATCGCGAAAATCCGAGCTACTCGCACGCAAAGTTGGCAAAATCGCTAAAAGTTGCTTAATCAACCGTTACAAATGTAATTAAAGTGTTTGGGGAACGTTTGTCGACAGCCAGGAAGTCTGGATCGGGGGGAAATCGAAAACCGGAAGCCGCTGAGACGACAAAGAGAGTTGCCGGTAGTTTCAAGCGAAACCCTAACCTATCTCTCCGAGATGCCGCAAATAAGCTGGGTGTATCGTCTACAACCGTGCATCGAGCCAAAAAACGAGCCGGACTATCGACTTACAAGAAGGTAGTGACTCCAAATCGCGATGATAAACAAAATACGACGGCCAAAGCGCGATCCCGGAGGCTGTACACGACGATGCTGATGAAGTTTGACTGCGTGGTAATGGACGACGAAACCTACGTCAAAGCCGACTACAAGCAGCTTCCGGGACAGGAGCTTTATACGGCAAAAGGAAGGGGAAAGGTAGCAGATATTTTCAAGCACACGAAACTGTCAAAGTTCGCAAAGAAATATCTGGTTTGGCAAGCCATCTGTACCTGTGGCTTGAAAAGCAGCATTTTCATAGCTTCCGGGACTGTCAACCAAGAAATTTACGTGAAAGAGTGTTTGAATAAACGTCTGCTGCCTTTCCTGAAGAAACACGGTTGTTCCGTACTGTTTTGGCCGGATTTGGCATCTTGCCATTACGGTAAAAAGGCCATGGAGTGGTACGCCGCCAACAACGTGCAGGTGGTTCCCAAGGACAAGAACCCTCCCAACACGCCAGAGCTCCGCCCAATTGAGAAATACTGGGCTATTGTCAAGCGGAACCTAAAGAAGACCAAAAAAACTGCTAAGGACGAGCAGCAGTTCAAGGCAAACTGGCTTTCTGCGGCGAAGAAGGTGGACAAGGTGGCTGTACAAAATCTGATGGCAGGGGTCAAGCGTAAGGCCCGGCAATTCGGATTTGGAAAAGCGGAAGCCTAACTGAATATTTTTCCTGAATTTTTATACTAATTGAACTTGAAAAGAAATTTAATTTGATTTTTTAAATAAACGATTTCACCGATTTACACGCGTTTTCCCTTGACCAAATTTTGACCGTATCACCCTTTATCCTCCCCCCCCCCACCTTCATTACGATTCTCCCTCCCACCCCCACACCACACCGCAATTCCACTTTCTCCCTACCAATCATCCATATCACTATATTATTTATTTTTTTCGTTTTGTTTTTTCTTATCCCCCCCCTCCCCTCCCAACCCCCCCCCCCCCTCTCCTTTTACTTTTTAACGTCTTTTCATCGTCCACTAATTGCAACGTTTTGCAATTAAAAAGCAATTAACTGTCATATGCAAATGTCAAGCAGTAATCTGTCATTTACGATCTATTGTTCACGAGTTTTTGACAGTCGATTTGACGTTGTCAGATGTTGCAATGAGCGAATGCCATTCGCTCATTGCAATGTAAACATGTTGCAATGAACGAATGGTCACTGTATTTTGTTTTTAGCTTTAGCTTTAGGTTCTGTTTTTGTTTCCTCCGTTGCTCACGTGCTATGCGAGGCGAGCGAGAAACGGAAAAAGTTTCAAGTTAGAGTAAATGGATGCCTGCCATTTTAAGCATTTAATTTGAAAGTAGATGTGTTATGGTTGTATGTCTGTGATAAAATTATCGAGTTTAATTATGATATTAAATGCGTTAACAAATGAAGACAGGTTGTAATTTTAAGCATAATACTCAACAAACAATCACTCATTCAATAAACATCAGTATGGCGATTTAATTCAGCAGCGTGTTGAATAATCTCTGAACTATTTTCCATCACAGCTTTTGTTCAGGCATTATTCACACAAATTTGGAGAAGTAATTAAGCTGTCGCCAAATGCTTTTGAACACTGCCAATTGCATATGCTTAAGAAGCAAGTTTGCAGCAAAGGAGTTCAGCTGATAATTGAATAACTGCTGTTTTAATGCTTTACAGAACTTGAGGGTAATTCCGAGAGTCGAAGAGACCTTTGTTGAGCTAAGAGAGTGTTTGTTAAGAATAATATATTTCTCTTCAACATCATTGAGCATATTAAAAAAGCTGTGGTGTCTTTTATAGAACTTTCGTTCAACTTTTTTAAATATTCATATAACTTTGTTGGGGTTTTTGTATGATTTTCCAAATGATACAAACATTTTTACTTGGATTTCGTATTGTGCATATTTAATTTGATATTATTATGCATAGACATGAACAGAAACATTTTGTAACATTGTTTTATTACCATTAAATAGCGAGATTTGAACTATCAACTTTCGTATCCTCAACTACGTGACTTACCAACTGCGCTATTCTAGAATTGAATGAAGTACAAACGAATCGGCTATATAAGCTCAATGTTATATATTGAATAGTAGCAGAAGTGATGCTCTTATTGAGCTACATTGATATTCTATTTATAGCGTTGTCTGTATATAAGCAATATCAGTGCTCAAATAAACCTTCTAAATGCTGTTATTAAACATCTGAATTACCAAGCTTTGATGGTTGATGTTCGGTTTTACTACGTGCATTACTGGCAAGGGCATATTGAAAAAGAGACGATTAAAAGATATGACAATGTTTTCTGATGTTATTTGTAAACACTGCGCTGTTTTCTATTCTGATGGGCAATGTAAAGAAGGGTAGCCTTTGAGGTATTGGCTTCAAGCAATTGACTATAATTTCAACTCTTGAAAACAGGTCAATACTTTTTCACCAGTACCAAAAATCAAACTCATAAACAAAAACATAGGAATTAACTGAATTCAATGAATATAGCATCATTTATACAGCATAACTATAAA
>JAHHFK020005518.1:0-251141 GCA_024533555.2 Aedes koreicus | reverse complement strand
TAAGCTCTTCTAACTATGCTTGTCTCGGCTAGCGGTACATGTCCCTACGCGTAACGAAATTGCAAGGGGTAAGACAGCTCCTCATCGCGAGCAATTTCAGAGTAGCTTTTGAGGTACCTCGAGTAACTCACGTTGCTCAGCAAGCGAGCACTGTCATTTGTTTACTCTCTGTTTTGCATACCAGCTGTCAAACGAACCGCTCCCTGGTATATGAGCTCTCGAATGTGCACAATTGGACACAAGCAATTTTCAATGGTTCCAATTTTCTCTATTTAAGTCTGATTTTGAAAATAACCTATATTATCTCAAACTATATATCGTATTTACTACTATTAATATAAACCTTTACCTTCTTCGAGTTGGAGTTATTCAATTCTGCAATTAAGTCATAAACTAGTTTCGACAAGTGCTTCTGTTTGCTATTGCAGTATCATTTCGCCATACGGTCAGACTATGAACTTAACCCGTTGCACTCCGACCCAACCTCCAAGCTTCTTAGAATCGATGTTTGGCAAATTACCAAACTATACATACTGTTTCTAAACCTGCTCATTGGACTGAAGAGACGCCATTCGTATCACGTATCCTACATTAAATATTCCTGGAAGCCTCATAGTCGTAGAATAGGGCTCACAGTTTTTCCATCTGATATTTCCATTAGCAAAATATCCTTAAAATTTCAAATCCCCTTAGAAGTCAAAGTTTTTGATTCATCATTAGATTGTCTGTGGAAGGTAATCAATGATCCCCATGGTAGTGATCACTTACCAATAATTATCTCAATCACAAATAGTTTTCACAAAACAGACCAGCCAATCCATGTTCCTTATGACCTCACGAGGCATATCGATTGGCAACATTTTGCATCGGCGGTAACCCTTTGGTATTGATTCTACCGATTCTCTTCCACCATTAGAAGAGTATCGTTTCCTTTCCGACCTGATGTACAAAAGTGCATTAGAAGCTCAGAAACGACGTGTTCCAAGTGCATCCCTCAAAAGAAGACCCGCCACCCCTGGATGGGATGACGAATGCACTAAGTTGTATCTTGAGAAATCCGATGCGTTTAAAGATTATCGTAGACATGAAACATGTGAGATTTTTGATAAGTACCTCATGCTTGAAAAAAGGCTTAAAAACTTACTCAAAGCAAAGAAACGCAATTACTGGCGTTCGTTTGTAGAGGGACTATCTAGAGAAACCTCGATGACAACGCTTTGGAGAAAGGCTCGTTACATGCGAAACCGCTCATCCTCCAATGAGAGTGAAGAATA
This sequence comes from Aedes koreicus, assembly GCA_024533555.2. NCBI lineage: Eukaryota > Metazoa > Arthropoda > Insecta > Diptera > Culicidae > Aedes > Aedes koreicus. The sequence continues at coordinate 249,867 of JAHHFK020005518.1, read as the reverse complement.
CTCCATGCAGTGGATATTCGACTTCGCTAAAAAGGTTTGTCCAGACTCTGTCCCAACACAACCGAATTTACGGGATACTACCCGAAATAACGGTTCTCTGGACGAACCATTCACAATGTTGGAATTTTCAATGGCACTTCTTTCATCGAATAACTCTGCTCCGGGAAGCGATATGATTAAATTCAACCTTCTAAAAAATCTTCCTGATATCGCTAAAAGACGATTACTTAACCTGTATAACACTCTCATGGAATTAAATATAGTTCCACCCGCATGGAGGCAGGTTAAAGTAATAGCTATTCAAAAGCCTGGGAAACCAGCGTCTGATTACAATTCTTACCGTCCGATCTCTATGCTATCATGCTTAAGGAAATTGTTAGAAAAAATGATCCTATCAAGACTTGACCGTTGGGTTGAATCAAACAACCTACTATCAAATACGCAATTTGGTTTCAGAAAGAGCAAAGGAACAAACGATTGTTTAGCGTTGCTTTCATCTGATATACAACTGGCCTTTGCACACAAGGAGCAATTGGCTTCAGTATTTCTGGATATTAAGGGCGCATTTGATTCAGTTTCCATAGATATACTGGCAGATAGTCTGCACAGTAGTGGATTACCAGGAATTTTAAACAACTTTTTGTATAATTTACTGTCAGAAAAACAAATGACCTTCAATCTGGGTCAACTGACAACTTCCAGAATTAGCTACATGGGCTTACCCCAAGGCTCATGTTTAAGTCCCTTGCTTTATAATTTTTATGTTAAAGATATTGATAACTGCTTGGAAAATAGATGCACGCTAAGACAACTTGCAGACGATGCTGTGATCTCCTTTAGAGGTCCACGTGCAGAAATCTTGCAAAGACCATTGCAAAATTCCCTAGATAATCTGTCCATCTGGGCCAGAAATTTGGGGATCGAGTTTTCACCGCATAAAACCGAATTGGTAGTGTTTACTAGAAAGCGGTTCCCTGCCCAACTGCGTCTCAAGCTTTTGGGAAGAGACATTACCCAATCTTTGACCTTCAAATACCTTGGAGTCATGTTTGATTCAAAATGCACTTGGAGTAATCACTTTGCGTATTTAAAACAGAAATGCCAACAAAGGATCAATTTTCTAAGATCAATTTCCGGGACATGGTGGGGTGCTCACCCGGAAGACCTCATTAAACTCTACAAAACAACTATTCTCTCAGTTCTCGAATATGGCTCTTTTTGCTTCCTCTCGGCAAGAGATAGCCACCTCATCAAATTGGAACGCATTCAATATCGTTGTCTACGTATTGCCCTTGGCTGTATGCATTCAACGCACAATATGAGCCTGGAGGTTCTGGCAGGAGTAAAACCCTTACAGAACCGCTTCTGGGAGCTCTCATCTAGAATACTGATCAAGTGTGGAATCAGTAACAACCTTGTGATTGAAAACTTCGAAGAAATGCTCGAATTGAGAACCCAGTCTAGATTCTTACGAATCTATATTAACTATATGTCATCTGATATAAGTCTTCCATGCTATATCCCTCCTAGTGTACGCTTTCCTTATCACAGTTCCTCCATTGCTTATGATCTCTCCATGAAACAGGCTATTCAAGGAGTTCCAGATCAACTTCGACCTATTTTAACTCCCCATATTTTCATCGAAAAGTACCAACATGTCAATTGCAATAGAAGAATTTTCACTGATGGGTCGCGCATTGATGGATCCACTGGTTTCGGTGTTTACAATGAATACTCATCTGCCTTCCGGAAACTTCAGGAACCTTGTTCCGTATATGTTGCTGAGCTGGCAGCAATCAATTTCGCATTGGGGATAATTTCCGACATGCCCGTAGACCATTATTTCATCTTCTCGGATAGTCTCAGTTCTATTGAGGCTCTCCAGTCGATGAAAACAGTTAAGCACTCATCTTACTTTCTTTCAAAAATAAGGGAGCAGATGTGTGCGTTGGTCGAAAGATCATTTAGAATTACCTTTGTATGGGTCCCCTCACATTGCTCAATTCCAGGCAATGAGAAGGCGGACTCTCTAGCAAAGGTGGGCGCACAAGAAGGCGAGATTTTTGAAAGAAGAATTTCACATGATGAATTTTTACCATTAGTACGTCAGAGTTCTCTTCAAAGTTGGCAAAACGCTTGGACAAGTAATTCTCTTGGGCGGTGGTTACATTCCATTATTCCAAATGTTTCGTCGAGATCGTGGTTCAAAGGTCTGGATGTAAGTGGCGGTCTCAGTCGTGTGATGTCAAGACTTATGTCCAACCACTACTCGCTAGACGCACATCTCTACAGAATTAACCTCGTCGATAGCAATGTATGTAGGTGCGGAACCGGTTATGATGACATCGATCACGCAGTTTGGCATTGCCCGGGTAATGATGCCTCCAGAGCACGACTATTGGATACCCTTGTGGCCCGGGGTAGACAACCCTTCCGCGAAGTAAGAGATGTTTTGGGAATGCATGATCTTCCCTACATGCAAGCGATTTACGAATTCCTTTGTTTGTCTGATCTAAGAGTGTAATGTCATCACCCCCTCCCTTTCACTCTAGTAAATTCCCTGCCATTGTGTCCCAGTTATATTATCCTTTTGTTTCCGTGCTACTTGTACCTGCCCAGCAAGCTGTGATCACCCATCTGCGGCTTACTTCCTGAAAGGGACTACAGAGACCGAGAATTTGGAAGATGTCGCAACCACGAGCAGCAACAAATACCTGAAATAAGTTACCTGCCTAGCCCCTTCCAAACAATAATGTGACCCATTAACCTCGAGCTAGCCACGAGTAATTGGCACCCCACTTTACTAAAATTGAAAAATTATACATTGTAAATAACAATATTCAATATCGGCTCCGTAAAGTGTTACACACGCCTGAGCCTAACAAATAAACGAACTGATTAAAAAAAAAAAATAAAAAAAAACCAACCCCAGCAAAAATTTATTACTTTTCCTTACCTTGAAACCCCCCTCCACCCCGTTTTAAATTTAACAAAACCCACACACGATTATTAACCCAAACCCACAAACACACCTCGTTTTTTTTTAAAACCCCCCCGATGTTTCCCCCCCCCCCCCCCCCAAAATTTCCTCTCCCCTCCGTTCTTTTCTTTAATTTATAGAGTTGTGTGGTGCCCCCCCAACAAAATTGATTACTACGATTATAGCAGTCCACAAAAAATTTTTTCGTTATTTTCCCCGCCGTCTCCCGCCGAAAATCCTCCCACCCTCCCTCCATACCAGAATCGTTCCCCCCCTTTGGAATTAAAACAATGGAACAAAAGCCGACAATCATTCAAGCAGTTTTCCCAACAAAAATGCTACTAGGTGAAACTGACTCTCCCGGAATTCTGGCCGAACTATTTATCTACGCTCCCGAACGAGTTCTGAGAACAAGAAATTCTCTACAGCTCGGAACTCGTGCTGCAAACTACGGCCAACACGATCCAATTCGATTCATGTCATCGCGCTTCAATGAACTCTACGCTCTGTTTGACTTCAACTGTTCCGCAGAGACCTTCCGTCACCGGATTCAGCGTAGTTGGATGGAGAGCCGCTAGTTCAGAAATGGTGGCATTTACTACGTACTGGCATTAATGGCGAAGATACTAGACGACTATTTCCATCACGATAGCTTATTTAAGTATTACTGACAAGTTTTGTGTGTGTACTAGAATTAATGTTGTTTTGCTTGCTTTGTATTCCTTCTATTCATGTTGATTTCTGTAGTGTACGATTTAGAAATAGGAGGTTTTTACGCCACATGGCTTTTCCCCATTACATTCCAATAAGATGTTGTCAGTTGGAATTATGTCAATAAATAAATAAATAAATAACAGCAATGTACACGTTATGAACTCTTAAAAAATTTAAATAGCTCATCCTCGTTATCTCTGATGGATCGAGCATTCCAATTCAACATATTTTTAAGGACATACGGGATCAAGTCCTTATCACTTTGAAGTGTTCTGAGCACAAACCTTAAATACTATTGGGACTCCTGGCGTGAAATTTTCACAAATCGTTTGCTCCACTGGAGCATCCATTGGTTAGCAATTTGAGCGTTGTTTGTTTTGTTTTGTTTGTGATTTTTAGTCTCAAAAATCGTGAAGTGATAATTAACCTAACCTATAAATCATATGGAAAAAGGACTCCCTCCAGTTTCACCCTAATGACTTAAAATCCATGACTGAATTTCAATTAACAACGATTGCTGTAAACATTCTAATTTAGGAGCGGAAATGCTACCTAAATCAAAATCGTCAGAATTGCCGTGGGAGTTTTGGTTTTGGTTCCTACCCGCTGCAACGGCAGCATAGGTAGGTCCTTTTGCATGTTAAACATTGTTAACAGCGCGGTTAGGTAAGAATGTAGGGTTTGCAGATTGATTGGTGCCTACTATCGAAGATGTATTTGCTCCTCGTTGAGCGTTTGAAGCAACAGTTACGGATGGAAAAACCTGTCCGCTGTCTCTACCAACGATTTGGTAGGAATTTGTTCTTCGCCGATCAATGTTACCAGCAGCAGAATGAGTGGTAGCTGGTCGGGAACGTGTATTGTTTCCTACCTGGCGTTTAGCGCGCGACTGTAATATTGCTTTGCGAGTCTTGCACTCCCAAAAATTTGATTTATGGTTTTCACCACAATTTGAGCATTTAAATTTTTTTGGATCTTCCTTCACAGGGCAGTCGTCCTTAGTGTGCGAGGAACCACCACAATTCATGCATTTACCAATCATATGCCAATGCTTTGTTCCGTGACCCCATCCCTGGCACTTACGGCACTGGGTGAGGCTTTGGATGTTTGCTCCAGTCTTCTTGAAATGTTCCCACTTCAATCGGACATGGAGCAAAAGGCTTGCCTTTTCTAAAGCCTTAAGGTTTGTTACCGTTGGGATGGAAAATCTTTTGTAGTTTGCCCAATAAAAATAGTTTATAATTTGATTACTTAGTAAATAATGAAATATATATGTATTTGATGTTCAGTTATTGTTATTTGTTAATATTTGTTAGAACTATAATTTATCTGTTAGGAGAAAAATAGCATGCACACTTAAATAAAGCCTAGAATGACTTAACAAGAACAAAATTTGTAAAATCGTAATTTTAGTACACACACAACAACACAACACACATTGAAATCTGCTGCATGGGAAAGAAAAAACAGTGTTTTCGCAAGTTACTGTACAACAAAGAGTAAAGGAGAAAATGTAGGAAAGGGTAAGCTACTGGGTACATCGGTCACAAGGCTTGGTCTCTTTAATACCTTGACCACCAAAGCGAGCAGACCAGTTTAGCCAAAGTACAATAAGAGCTAAAGCTTCCAAGGTATACTAATCTAGTGAAAAGTAACCAGTGTACATCGTGATAACCAAGAATCAGGTATACTTTTAGGCATTTGTGCCTGCGATTGTTATTAACCGACCCAGTAGCTCCTTTAGTTAATTAACGCAAAATAACCGTTATACTGTTGTATGACTAGGACCCAATAACTCTAGTTTAGAGTATATCGGCCCACGTGTTCCGACGTAGGCCGACAGATTCCCGCCACGTAAGCGACACGCCCAAACCCACCACCAGAAAGTCCACCACGAGTCACGAGAACCAAACCACGAACTACTCCAGAGTCGGACGAAGCCAATTCCCGACGAAAGTGCGGAAGTAGACCACGCGCCCAGATCCAGCAGCAGCCGGCCGGCCCTCACACACCCTACACACACAAACACAACAAAAAAAGGTAATAAAAAGAAAATATATATATAAAGAAAAGTGACAGTGTGTAGTTATTTGTTCCCTTGATTAGCCTCAACCTTTGAATAAAGCCGACCCTGAGAGTAAGAAGGCCTCAAGCTCGAGCTAACCGGTCGAAACAAAAGAGGCCTTGAGAGCCCACCATCAATGGTCCCCGTGGCTTAGACCAGGGATCGAGGGCATTGAAGGAGGGTCCGTCTGACCCCCTAGTAACAGAAAAAAAACAAAAAAACCCACGCACACCCACACAAAAAAAAAAAAAAAAAAAAAAATTAACAAATACGAGGGAGGGATTTCATTTACAATTTAAGTACTTCAACTTGCTAACACCAATACATAATTTTAACTACTTTTTTTTTACTTCCACCAGAGCTCCCCCACAGGCACCACAACAACCAAAAAAGACGTTAAGATTTGGTGTCGTATGAAAAAAAAAGGTGTTTCTTCAAAAAAATTTTTACACCAAATTTTTGAATTCCCCCAATTTTTCAGCAAGCAAACCGCACTCCCCCCCCCCAAAAATTAAGAGAAAATTTCACACCCCCCCCACACGTTTTATTATTCCTTCACAAAACATGGAAATCCGAATTTGTCACCACAATAGGGGGAACTTGTTCCTTTCTCAATCGAGAAAGTTTATTCAAAATTTTGTTAGATGATGGATCACATAAATTTGATTTGAAGGCGAATTAATAGATTGCCCTTTGCGTTTACGTTTATTTGCCATAGTGGCAGAAGAAATTGCTCCAAATCGACGTCCAGGCAGATAACTTTTAGAATCCGAAGCACCGAAGTGGAATTTTCCAATGCGATATCCAAGCCCGGGTTTGCTCGAAGGGCCTAAACAAGGATCGAAAAAAGGAATAAGGGCCTGTTAATAAACCACGTAGGCTCATTTTTGAAAATCTCAGACCCCCCTCACCCCTCGTAGACGTTTCTCCATACATTTTTTTTAAATTTTTTTATGGAGCGTAGACTTTGGTGTAGACTATGGAAAACTGGCTAAGGATTGGTACATTGCTAATGGTGTAAATATTGTCCCAAATTATTGCAATCCGCCAAATTCGCCAGAACTCCGTCCGATCGAAAAGTATTGGGCTCTGGTCAAGAGGAATCTTCGAAAAACGAATAGCGTAGCAATTGATGAGAAAAGCTTCAGGCGTAACTGGCAGAAAGCTGCAAAATTGGTGACGGATGACACTGTGGTGGTGTCAAACGAAAGGTGCGGGCATTTGGATATAACAGGTCAAATTGACTTAACTGTATGTGTTTTATATTTGTATTTTTATGAAGTCTTAAATAAATGATTTACTTTTGATTTTCTCATATTTTCCATTTAATACCACTAATTTCCCGTTGACTACTTTTTGGTGTGCACATTCTTTAGCCCCTAAGAGGAAGTCTAAAAGTTGTAGGTAGTATTTAGCACTGAAAAATGCTGTTTAAAATTTGTTGTAGCGTTAGGTAGCAATAGCACTTCCTTCAGCAAATAGAAAATAGAACCGCACGGCATGAGAGCAGAATGCAGACTCAAATTTGTTTTGCTTCTAAAAAAAGGAACAAAAAGATCCGAAGAGAAATCGATTGCGCCTTGTTTCGTTGAGATGTGGTGACTAGAGCACAAGCCACTAGAACAGAGGATTATTATCCAAAGAATTTGGAACCACAGTATTCACGAGACGGCTTTTGCTCTCGAAATTCCGCGTGTGGCGTATTGGACGTGGCTGGGTAGCTCTGTGGTTGCCCGTTCTGCTAACTGAGCAGATGGTCGGGAGTTCAATCCCAGGCCCGTCCCCTTCCTTTAAACCCTGGCCAAGGATGAAGGGTTTGACGATGATTCGTCATGTGTCGATATAATCAATCTTGATTAAAACTAATAATTATAGCTGAGAAATTTCTATTAATTTAACTTATTTATTTTTTCGAAACTTGATTTATCATACCTTTAACATAGCTATAGAAACAGTTGCGCATGATTTAACTACAGCTGCCTATCATTATTGTTAGAGGGACCGCCAGGGCTTAAGTACGGGTCTATACTAACAATTCTAGCACTAACAAGACCCTGAAACCAGCGTTCATCCGTGTAGATTAGTTATTTTGTAGTTATGTATTATTACTAACTTTTCTTTTCTGCTTTATTGTTACTCTTGGTGGTAGGCGGAAATGTCTATTATAATTATCTTCATCAACTCACATTAACAATTACTTTGTTATTGTTTCTTTTCTAATTTCCTTTTTCTTCTCTTCTCTCTCCTGTTTTTGTTGCCAATAACGCATTATTATTATCTGAACTGCCCTTTTATTCAGTAAGGAATTGGGTGTCGTTCCGCCAGGTTGGTCAAGGCGGAAGTCAAGTAGGAGTAAGTGATGACATTCATCATGTCATTGTTATTTGAATCCTTGTTCTAGAATACTGGGCTCTTTATTTAACCTCATCTAGTTCAAAAGGGCCTGAATAAAATGGGTGGCTTACGCAGATCACTGGAAGATGTGACATGACGGAACATTTTGAATATTAGCATAGAACATGAGTCGATGTTGCATAAGTTGATTGAGTTGCTTTATTGAAAATTTTTAATAACGCATGGTTGACAAATCCATTTGAAATTGAATTAATCATCTCGTTGTTTCCCCCCAAACATGCTGAATTCCGATGTTCCTTCATTTCACATCCGTTGAACCATGCTGAATAGCCATTTCGTTTTGATAATATCACTTTCTAATGACTTTATCTGTTTATTTTTTTTTATTTTTTTTTGTATACTGGAGTCAACAGGAAAGCTGGATCTCCATCATTGAACGTATCTCTTCAGACACTTGAGAAGTGGCAAATGCTTTCAAAATTGTAATCAACAATCAGTGGATGAGATCGAAGAGCAAGTTGGATGAAAATAACTTGCGGTACCAGTGGAGAAGAAACAGATGAGAAGTAATTCATACTTAAACTTATCAATTACAATAATCTCCAAACTATTATTCCGTTTTCGTTTCAGCAATCAAACGCCGCTTTCTTGCTTCACTTTCTGCCTCTTACTATCCTCTATGTAATGTAACTAACACGTCATCAATCTCTGGTTCCTTTTTCCATCTTTCACGAGAATTTCCTTCACTCTGACTATCCCCTATTTTCAACAGCCCCTTACTATCCGGTATCTTAAGCAGGATTCACTTGACCCCTGTGGTTATTATTCTGTGATACCAAATCTATACTTCTTCCCTGGTACTGTATGGACAGTGATTTTCATCGCTGGAGACTTGGCTCTATGACCCCCTTCTGTACTTGAAAATGAAAAATGAAATGAAAATGAAATTCCGCGTGTGGCGTATTGAGCGAACGCAAAAGTCATCGGTAAAAAACCACTATCAACCTACAATTTCAGCGCTCTATTGAATTTATCTCATTTCATTCGGCCCTCATTTGTCAAATTCCTATTTAGCAACTGGCGAATGTGAGGCACGTCACCCAAGCCAAAATTAACAAAATCCAACAACAACAACAACACATTTCTAGTTTATCAGAGATTAGGCATTTGCGCCAATGGAGGAATCCAAGTAACGCAAAAGTGAGCTTAAACGTCTTAGATGGCGCTCGTTAAAAATGGGGTTTCGTGCTGTTGAAGCATAGTAATTGGTGATAAAAAGATAAGAAAATCGACGATAATGCCAATTCCGACCAATTCCATACAGTTTGAAAAATAGCTCGAAAGTTATTATCAATTTCAGTTTTAGATACTACGATGTTTAACATCACTTTTGCTTTACTTGGATTTCTCAATTCTTCAAAAACAACCCAACGCGTTGCAACGCCTCAATACGAAGGTAACACCATCGGAGCTGGCTCGGGAACCCCAGTGTCAAGTTCATTGCAAATCGAAGCTTGTCAGTAGATTACCAGCCGTTCTCCTCGCTGGTGGTTTCCGCTATAAACCTCTTTCTTCGACGTGAAAAAATGGTATCAACGGTATGTGCACTATAATCACTAATCACAATCGAATAAAAATGACAAACCCAACCCAGAAAAGATCGTCTACGGCGTAATAACACTGACCGCAATATTGCTTTCACGATCAGCAAATTACATCAGATTCCCTATTTCTGTCTTATCGCAATCTCACACCACGACATGCTAGTGACCCATTTTGAGCTCTTTTTGCGTCCCAAGCTGGTAGCTACTCGCGATCGCTGGTGTGCGAGTGCAAGTTCACTTCCATCCTTATCTCAGCTCTGATGGTCAGACCTCCTCATCCATCGTGACGTCGGTGGTCGAACCACAACACAACAAACAAGAATGAGCACTGACTGATTAAGGATTTTGTTGTTTATTATACTCCCACAGGTTAGGCAGCGGCAATCGTCGGGTAGCTTTTCACCCCAGCCACCGGATGTGTTGTCGGAGATTGCGGCTGCGACGCAGCTTTTTTCGCTGGATCTCAACGGTGACGACAGCGGCGAGCTTGGTAGTCTGACGTTCAATGCCTCCGGTTTTGGCAAGGATTTTAAGGTGGAAGGGAAAGCCAAAAGCTTCCTGCTGATGGACGAGAAGGAAAATGTACAACTCAAGTCGACTGAACACTTTTGCAAGAAGCTGGGAGCATCGTCGGAGGCAAAGATCAAGGTGGTGTCTATTTTCGGAAACACTGGCGACGGCAAAAGCCACACCATGAACCATGCATTTTTCGGTGGAACGGAAGTGTTCAAAACTTCAGCGGAGCAAAGCTCGTGTACGATGGGGATCTGGGCGTCGTTCCATCGGCCTTACAATGTCCTGTGTTTGGATACCGAAGGGTTGTTAGGGGAAACAATAAACGAGAATCGACAGATGAGGATGTTACTGAAAGTGCTTGCCGTATCGGATATTGTAATTTATAGAACCAGGTCGGAGCGTTTGCGGACAGATATGTACAAGTTTTTGGGGACGGCATCGAAAGCTTTTTCCAAATATTTTTCAGGAGCACTGCAATCGTTGGGTTTATCACTTACTCCGCAGTCTCTTGGTCCGGCAGTTATCATTTTTCACGAAACGCAGAATACGGAAGTTCTGAAGGAAAATGCCGATGGGAAAACCGAAGAGGATATTTTGAGAGAAAGTTTTGCCAAGCAGAAGTTGGAACTTCAAGCGTTCAGCTCTCTGCGGTACGTAGGAATACAGACCAATCAACCACCGACGAACTATGAACCGCTGAAAATGGCACTGGAGAAAGAGTTGCGAAACACCACCGTTAGGTCACCCCGACAGCCCAAGGTGGTCTTCGAGGCCCTGCAAGCCTTGAACCGGAAATTCAACGGAGAATTATCGTCACTTCCGAACAACGCTTTCCCGGAGCAGTATTTTACCTGCACTACGTTCTGTAAATCCTGCGACGTGCGGTGTCAGCTTTCGATGGGCCACCTGGATACGAAGGAGGATCACAAGTGTGCCATATCCTGCAAATATCAGCATCAGTACGAAAACAAGGTCTACCTATGCAACAAGTGCCATGTGAATGGACGGCAAGTGGTCGTCAACATTAAAACCCAAACCAGCAACGATTCGTCCTGGCTGGGACTAGCCAAGTATGCCTGGAGCGGATCGGTAATTGAGTTTTCCGACCCTCCCCCCCCCCCCCCCACACACACAATCCCCCACCCCCCACACCGACAGGTGAGATGTAAAAAAAAAATATTGGTTTTTGTTCTCCCCGCTCATCTTACAAAACTACTCCATTCTCCCCCCCCCCCCCCCCAACCCACACACTACATGCACCACACGGCGGTCGCCCTCTGCTCTCCCCCCCCCCCCCCCCCGCCCGCCCCGGGCCGGGCCACGTCCTTACCCTTCCCGTCCCCCCCCCTGCAGCCCACCCCACCAAAAACAAAAAATCCTAACCAAACGAAAAAAAACGCCCCCACTTTTTTGCGACCGGACAGCGAAATTATCGTAAGTCATGCATACCTATGGAGGAATCCAGGTAACGCAAAAGTGAGGTTAAACGTCGTAGATGGTTGGAAAATGTTTTTTCGAGCTGTTTAAGCAAAGTAATTGGTGATAAAAAGAGCAGAAAATCGTCGATAATGACAATACTGACCAATTCCATACAGTTTAAAAAATAGCCAGAAAGCTATTATCAACTTCAGTTTTAGATACTACGATGTTTAACCTCACTTTAGCTTTACTTAGATTCCTCAATTAAACTGATGCAAATTTTGGAATTTTCCCTCCCCTATGCTGAAATGATTTCAAATAACGTCTTTATAAGCCTCCCAAAATTTGAACTCAGGTTGAAACTGGCCCGGGATGTAAGGCAAAGGAATGCCTGCTTGGTTCGAGTACTGCTATATCCAAGCCCTTCGCTCAATTTTCAATACTTCTATTTTAATTTTCACCACCTGCCGTACATTGACGGAACTATCAACACTTTCTCTCTTTCTCTTTTTTTTTGTTTCTTGATCATCGAGATTTTCAGCCTTGGGCTGGTTCATCTCCCGTCGTAGTCACTCAAACACCGGTTTTGGGCATTTTCGTAACTTTTCCGGGGGTGAGATTCGAACTCGTGACTTTGGCGTGAGAGGTATGGATGTTAACCACTACGCCGGGGTTGTCCCCTTCTCTTCATATCTTTCATTCTAGCAAAACATTACTGTCCACTCTTGGGGCCTCATGGTGATGAGCGAACATTTCCTTCAACATCATAATCGTTACTCCTCGCACGGAGAATACAAACATAACAATTATAGTCAGGAATGAAGACTACTGGAGATTCTGTGAAGACGATTCTGTTACAGGAGGAGTTATCACCGAGTGGGGTTTCATTGTCAAAAGGTGAAAAAATCCATGGACGTTACCAAGGTAATCAACAACCGAAGAAGCAATCGAACCAGCCGAACGGCCCTAAGTGCAGGAAGTGCCACAGGTTTGGTCATATTGCAAATTTTTGCCAGGAAAGCAGGAATGAGAAGACAGCCGAATTGTTCTGTACGGTATTGTCTATGATGGGCGTTTCTGATAACGAATGGTACCTGGAATTCGGGGCCACGAAGCATTTAACGGAGGACTTCGAGCTTCTGGAAGACGTGAAACATAGGTTGAACAAAGGTTCAATGCGGATTGAAGCCTCTCTAACGGCAAAATTGTACCCTGAATGTTGTCAAGACGGCGAGAATCGATTGCATTCCACGATGTTCAGTACATTTCGGATCTTTCGACGAATCTGCTATCTGTTGTTCAAATCGTGAAGAAAGGCTATACCGTTCTGTTCAAGAAGGATGGTTTCGGAATTCGTAACGGCGTAGGCAAGCTTGTAGCTACACTGCCGTGAAACGCATATCAGTCCCATCTTTGCTTGATTTCCTATTCATATGGGACTGATATGTGTTTCACGGCAGTACAGGTGTGATCCAAAACGATTTGTTCAAGCTGTATCAATCTGTTCCGGCTGGGAAGGCTATGTTTAGTTCGACTGATGCGACATTGGACACTCGGCATCGACGAATAGGGCACCTGGGTATGCAGAACGTGAACTTGCTGGTGGAGTTGTAATTGGAATTCAAATTAACACTGAAAGCGCTGGAGATTGCTGTATTTGCCCGATGGGGAAGCAAACGAAACATTAAGCAAGCAAGGATCAAGAGCGACAGAGCTTGTTGAAGTCGTTCATACCGATGTTGCAGGACTGATGGAAGAAGCATCACTTGGAGTAAGCAAATATTATATCACGTTTATTGGTGATAAATAGCGCCGAATTTTCGTGTACTTCTGGAAGTCTTAAGAAGTTTCAAGCAATTTCACGCATTAGCTGAATGCCAGACTGACGGTCGATTGAAAACGTTGCGCAGTGATAATGGTAAGGAGTTTCAGCAGACGGCCTGTTTCAGCAGAACTTAACGCAGGTAGGCTTCAAACAACCAACGACTATAATACGCCCGATCTAAATGGATTAGTGGAACGTGTGAATTGAACCATTGTGGAGAAGGCGCGCTGTATGTTATTCGACGCCAACTTGCCAAAAACATTTTGGGCCGAGGCTGTAGCTGCTGCAGTCTATTTCGTAAATCGGTCAGCAACCCGTGGGTATGACTCAACACCGGACGAGGTATGGAGTGGCAGGGAACAAGATCTTTCGCAAGTTCGTGTATTTGGTACGAAGGTCATGGTACAAGTTGCAAAATTCGAACGCAGAAAGTGGGATCCGAGGTCATGTGAATGTATGCTGATTTGATTCGAGGAAGATACCAAGGCCTATCGCTTGTATGATCCCCGAACAAGGTGCATTTACAAGAGTCGGAAGGAGATTTTCATCGATGAGGCTGTTCGTGAAGATACTCCAAGAGCGCAATTTGAGAAGAAGCCATCTGTTGTTCCCTGTCCCTGTCAATCTACCGAAAGTCGGCTAACCTGCTGCACCAGAAGAAATCATCGAAGACTCTGAAACGGAAGATGAATGCGAAGATAGTAATGAAGGCAATACTTTGACTAACTCGTTGAAAGATGTGACCGTGCTCCCTACGCAAAAAAACTTCAGAACCGTCTTGTTCACAGACGTTGAGGCGCAGCGGGCGGAAGCACATCCTACCCGGCAGGTATAAAGTTTTTACTGTCCAGTGATTTAAAGCGATATCTCCAGCAATTTCGATGGTTTCGAAGTCGATGATGTGCGACTGGATTTCGGTGGTGTGGCTACCACTGACATAAGCAAGACTTTCTCCCAAGATCCTACAACGAGACGATGTCATCACCCGATGCGGAACACTGGAAAGCAGCTATGGCAGACGAGATGCGTTCGATCCGCAGCAATGAAACGTGGACCTTGAAAAATCTTCCGAAGGATCGGAAAGCTGTTGGCTGTAAATGGGTTTACGCTATAAAACGAGATGCGGCTGGCCAAATATTGCGTTATAAAGCTTGACTGGTGGCCCAAGGTTTCAGCAAGCAGTACGGAACGTACTATGACGAGGTGTTTGCACCTGTGGTTCTACTAACTATCTTCCGGACATTGATAGCTGTGGCAGCGAAGGAACGCATGGTGGTCAAGCAATATGAAATCAAGACCGCCTTTCTTAACGGTGGTCTTGAGGAGGAGATTTATATGAAACATGCGGGTTCATCTCCAAAGGAAGGAAAGCGAAGGTATGCAGATTGCGGAAAAGCTTGAACGGCCTTAAACAGGCGGCTAGTTCCTGGAACCACAAGCTGCATCAGGAGTTCGTTCAGCAAGGTTTCGAAAGAGGAAAATCTGACTTTTAACTACCACGTAAATGCACAAAAGGCTCCTGGTGCTACACTTTGGTGTACGTGGGTGGCCTAATTGTGGCAAGCAAAAATGTTGCGGCATCACTCCGGCAGAAGTTCGAGATCAGCGAAATAGGAAAAAATCATCACTTGGCATGGAAATCGAGCAAGACGAAAACGGAGACTATTTCCTGAGTCAGAAAATTCATCAATGACATTATTGTTTCGAGTGGATTGGATGAAGCGAAGAAATCCAGATTCCGCTCGATCCTGGATATGTGACCAGAGATGGAAATGAGAGCGATCCAGTACCGGACAACAGAGAGTACCAAAAGCTTATTGGAAAGCCGATGTAGGTAATACGAGTTAACACGGTTAATACGGAGGTTAATACGAGACCCGGTTTTTCGACTGATGTTTCAATATTGAGCAGAAACAATTGCCGACCAACTCAAGAAGATTGGATCGAACTGAAACGGATCATCAGATACCTGAAAGGAACCAGCAACTATCGGTTGCGATTAAGCAGAATTTATGATTCGGCAGGAATTGAAGGATACTCTGATGCTGATTGGGCTGAAAGCAGATAGGATCGAAAATTGTATAGCAGCTGTATCTTCAAGATATATGGAAGAATAGTTAGCTGGACCTGCAGGAAGCAAAGTTGTGTATTTTTGTCCACGGTGAAAGCGCACCGCACTATGGCTGAAGCAGTTGTTACGGGAACGGAAGGGAAATTCGGAAAATTATGGTTATTCATAAAGACAATCAAAGCTGCTTGAAGATAATTTACACAGAGAAATTAACATTGAGGACCAAACATATAGCAAGAAAGATATATTTTGTTCGAGATCAAATTCAGAAGGGCCAAATATTGTGCAAGTATTGTCCACCGGAGACCATGGCAGCAGATATTCTTAAGAAGTTTTTACCCGCAATCCGAACAGAGAAACTCACCAAGATGATAGACTGACCACTGCCGTCTAGGAGGGTTGTTGGAGTTCAGACGACATCGATCTTAGTACACTGAGTTCATCATAGAACGCATAGAAATACATTGTCAAATAAACTTGTTCATTCTTCTACCGTTCCGTTCAAGCTACCGTCAAATACAGACCTACTTCTTGTTAACTGCGTATTATTACTATTACCAAGAGGAAACTCTTTACACAGCCTTAAGCAAGCGCACCTGATCGTATCGAGATTCCAATGCTACTTTTCAAGATACAAAAACAAACCTTCTGAAGTGGATTGAATCATATTTAACAAACCGCCAACAAATGTAATGGAAGGAAATCAAATCCAATTCAAGTCACTTCAGGTGTCCCTCAAGGCTTTCATTGGGACATCTTTCCTTTATTTTGTTGGATAATGGCATTTCCTTTCTACTTAAATAAAACTAAAAGTACTAATTTAAGCCGGCGATATGAAGCTCTTTTTGGAAATAAGAAATGAAGAAGACGTCCCTTTGGCCCCATTTCTCAAGTCATTTGCGTCAGTCGAATACTTCCCAAGTCTGTTGCATTGAACACTGATTGCTCATTTAATACTTGCAGCACTGCAAGGGTTGCACCGTCAATTTCGAACGACTGGACCTCAGAAAGCATCACTGCCGTAGCTGCGGGGAAGGATTTTGCAGCAGCTGTTCGAAGCACCGAATGCCCGTGATCAGCCGAGGATGGGACAATCCCGTTCGGGTGTGCAACGGCTGCCGCGATGAGCTTCTGAGGGCACAGAGGATGAATGGCGAAGCGAATGGAATTCAAGGTAGGTTCTCAATTTTCGGCAGACATTCGGCTCAGATTAACCTTGACAAATTCCTTTCGTTCCAACATCCGTGATCAACCGTATTTGTCTCGGAACAAAATTAAAAATTGATAATTCAACAGCCGTTGAAAGTGAAACTGAACAAGATATGACGTCTTCTGCAGGCAACAACAACCCCGGTGATGGGGACGTACTGGCACGAAAGTACGGCGAAGTGGTCATCAACACATTGAGCAACCTGGGGGCAGTGTTAGAGTATCCCAAAGGTAATCGAATGCATGCAAGGTAACACATATAAATAACCGTTAACTGCCTTCTAAACAGACCTCATCAAAGATTCTGCCCGGCCCTCGTACTGGGTTCCGGATGCCGAAGCTCCACGCTGCCACATTTGCGAGTTGGTTTTCGGTACACCGGAGGAAATCAATTCAACCACACCTTTGATTCAGGCTGGCCCCACTGTTAATGGAAGGCACGTCCACCGTAACCGCTCGTCGTCGGGATTGGATGCTGGTGACATCGGGGCTGCCAATTTTACCGTTACAACGGTATCACCCTCACATTCACATAACAATTCCTATCTAGTTACTGATCGACGGCGGCACCATTGCCGAGCATGTGGCAATGCCGTCTGTGCGACCTGCTCGGAACATCGGCGGCCCGTACCGAAGCGTGGCTGGCTGAGCGATGTCCGCGTGTGCAACGGGTGTTTTTCCAGTGTAGATTGAATAGGTGGGGGTTTTGTTGTTATTTTTTTGTTTGTGACGCTTCTGGAGGATTGCGATTCGGAATGAGAAAAGGAACTCGATTGTGATAGTTGGTTTAGTGACGTTTGTATTTTTTATTTTTCTTGTGTTTTCGTATAACGCAAAATAATGCTCGTAGGTAGCACAAATTCTAGACGAAAAAAACACGATTTGTTGAAACTTTGAGAGACTGTACGATTTTGGTTCTTCCTTACTAGTATGTACTGATTAGCTTGCTGCACGACAAAAATTATTACTTTAGGCATGGAAATCTAAATGAACGAACATATTACATATTATAAAAATAGGAACATAAATGTAGACATTGTATCAGACGTAACAGAAGGAAATGTAATTCTCCGATTGGATCACTTCGGACATAAAAATACAAGTATCGTTGAATTTAAAATAAATATAAAAATTTCTGTAAAATAAAATAATTCCTTTACATTTTTAAAACATGCTTTAAGTTTTTACCCGACAGGCCATAAACGCTGAACATCGTTCTATCAAACATTATGTTGGGCATGAAGAATCCCGATGTAAATTACACTCAAAAAAATTGACACGTTGTTTCCACGTAAAATTTCACGTAACTTTCACCTGAACACGTAACCAAATCTACTTTTGTTTTTTTTTTAATTTCTATTCATCAACAGATTATGTACAAATCCCAATGATGTTACTTAAAGCTAAACTAGAACGGTACATTAATGGTCATGACATAAAACAAACTAGAAATTACACTATCGATGCGAATTATAGAATTAGACAGGTCTTTAAAAAATGACTAAACTTACGACGAAGCATTTGGCGAGTCACGTTAAAATCAAACAAGGCGGAAACTTTATTAAAAAGTCTTTGTAAACCGCCAATTGCGCCAAACATACTGTAATTGGTTCGTCGTGAAGGTAACCGCAGCATCGAACTATTCCTCAGGGCTCGGGGCTGCACGTTGATATTGATTTGCTCCAGAAGATCAGGACAGTCGATGCGGTCTTGCAAGATGTCTGCTATGAACAAAGCCCTGGCTGTATCTCTACGGGCTAACAGGGACTCCAGGTTAATTAGACGGCAACGGCTTTCGTAGCTTGGCAAACGATAGGGATCCGTCCACGGTAGTTTACGTAGCGCAAATCTCAAAAACCGTCGTTGAACAGCCTCTACTCTAACGACACCGTTGTTGTAATGAGGAGTAGATTGTCCGTGAAGTCTTTAGGCAGTAGATGTCCGTGAAGTCTTTAGCAATCCGAAAGATGAACCCCAGAACGCAGGAGGCTTTGCCGACAGCGTACGAGATATGCTGCTTGAAGGTGAGTTGGGTGTCCAGAATTACTCCTAAGTCCTCGACTTGACTGACGCGCTCAATTTCGGTGCCCAACAACACATACTTGAATAAAATAGTCTGTTTCTTGTGCGAAAACGAGATAACAGTGCATTTGGCCGGGTTGACATCCAAACGATTCAAACTGCACCAGTCGGCAAAAGCATTTAGCTGACGTTGAAGAAAGCGACAGTCGTCGAGTGAGTGCACTCGAAGATAGAGTTTTAGGTCATCTGCGTATGATAGTCGTGGTCCTTCGAAAGCCAAATTTACGTCGTTGAAGTGGATCAAAAAAATCAACGGTCCCAAGTGACTTCCCTGCGGTATACCAGACGTGGCTTTGAACATGTGAGACTGACAATCTCCTATGACTACAGCCAGATGACGGTCAGTGAGGTACGATTGAAAACATTGCAGCAGGCATCCGTTGACCCCAAGCCTGTCCAGTTTGGCAATAGCTATGCGGTGGTTCAATTTATCGAAGGCTGCAGACAAGTCGGTGTAAATGACATCCGTTTGGGCGCGTTTCGCCATACTGTCAGTAACGTAGGAAGTAAGGCACAGCAGGTTAGTAGCAGTGGAGCGACCAGCCATGAATCCGTGCTGGTCGGTACTGATATACGGTTTGCAGTGAGCGAGCAACGGTTCCATAATTACAAGCTCAAACAGTTTAGCAACAGCGCCAAGCGAAGTTATGCCGCGATAATTGCCAGCGTCCCGTTTGCTACCCTTTTTGTGTACTGGAAACATTTGCGCAAATTTCCAACAGCGAGGAAAAATACCGACAGTCGCAGATAGTCGAAAAACGTGCAGCAGCGGGGGCAACAAACTATCCAAGTGCAGTTTGAGAAAGGACGAAGGAATTCCATCCGGCCCGGGATTTGAGTTTTGAGTTTTTGATTATCATCTCTGCATCGATGTCGACTTGGCCCAAGATTTGACCGGCAAGGGTAACATAGCTGGCCGCAAGTCTAATGTGGTCATCGCTCAATGTCTCCTCGGTGAAAACGCTAGAAAATTTCTCGGAAAATAGCTGGCAAATACTCTGGGGGGTGGAAGCCTTGTTGCCGTGGAGCGACATAGACGACGGAAGGCCTACTTCGTGGCGTTGTTCGTTTACAAATTTCCAGAATTGTTTAGGACGTGACTTGAGCTTTCTCTGTATTCCACGCCGATATTGAAGAAAGCAACGTTTCGCGACTCGTTTGTATTCGTGATTCATTCTTACATAGTGACGACTTAGAATTAGTGTCCGGTGCTTTGTGAATTTTGTGAGGGCCTGAGGCTCTCTTGCCAGATTTCAAGCGACGAAGTTCGCTCGTTTTCCAAAGTGGACGAGACGTATGACGATGGATTTTCTTTGGAACGTGTCTGTCTATGACATATTCCAGAACGTTGGAAAATGTTTGAGCGGCTGACTGGACATTGACTGTATCCAAAATGTTATCCCAATCGAAAAGCAAGAGTAACTCGGCGATATTACGACGATTGTCACGAACAAAATCGTAGGAAACTGTGGCAGGTGAGATTTCGAAGTCATGTTCCAGCTTTGAGCGTAACGTGACCAGTAAAGGCGGATGATGAAGAGTTAGTTTCACTAGAGGAGAGGGAGCTTCGCATAAGAGTGGAGCGGTGTCTTGGGCGCTCACGAAACAGAGGTCCAAGCTGCGTGTGTTCTGGTTGGTGACATGATTGATTTGGGGGGGGAGTGGCTGAGCTGTAATTGTCCAGAAGGAAGGAAGCATTGGAATGCATGACAGAATGATTGGCATCGGGAAATAGAAACCCACTGTCAGTTAATTTCCATGAAATCCCAGGCAGATTAAAGTCGCCTATCACCATAACTTCGTCGGTTGCTTTGGCATTTTCCAAAATTGCGAAAACCGATTGGCAATGTGTTGCAATTAGGTCACGCTCGCGTATACGGTCGGGTGGAATGTACAGTACGCAAAGGAATAATGTACGATCGCCCAATTTTATCGACGTCCAAACTTGTTCCAAACGAATCCAAGAAAGGTTTTCATGAGCCTTTGCTTTAAATTTTGTACTTATAGCCACTAGTACGCCCCCACCTTTTGCTTTATGGCTATTATCGGCATTCCTGTCACATCTAAATACCTCGTAATCTTTGCCGAATACCTGAGAAGAGAGTGTGGTGAATCCAGCCAGGTCTCCGTGAAGACGATGATGTCGTAGCACTGGTCCGAAGTAGCTATGCGGAAATCGTCGACATCGCTGTTAATACCACCGACATTCTGGTAGTAAATCACGATCTCGTGTGTGGCAGCCGAAGTACCGATGACATAACTAGAATGCGAGGCAATATCAGGCACAGGAGAAGCTAAATCGTGAATGTACTTGCCTGCTAAAGCAGGTTGGAAGACCCCCGGTGTGCATCTGGCCTCAGGGCCGAGACGACTATGACCAGTGTCGAACGAACGAGAGAATAATAGAGCGATTTTAGGCAGTGAATGTCGCTGAAGTTCTTCGCAACCTTGAATATAAAACCGAGTGTCCTTGAA
Organism: Aedes koreicus; assembly: GCA_024533555.2. NCBI lineage: Eukaryota > Metazoa > Arthropoda > Insecta > Diptera > Culicidae > Aedes > Aedes koreicus. The sequence continues at coordinate 228,552 of JAHHFK020005518.1, read as the reverse complement.
GCTTTGTCAACAACATACGATCAATGTTGCGTGTACGTCAGTTTCGAATCCAGCTGAACACCTAGGTCTTTAACGCACTGCGTTCGTTCGATGGTCGTACCGAGAAGATGGTAGTTGAACAGAATTGGTTGTTTCTGACGTGAGAAGGTTATGGCTGAGCACTTAGTTGGGTTGACCACCAACCGATTTAGAGTACACCAATCAGCAAAGGCATCAACCTGCGCTTGGAGGAAATGGCAATTGGCAGTTGAACAGATTCGCATAAAGATTTTCAGGTCATCAGCAAACGACAGGTGGGGCCCTCCGATAACATAGTGTACGTCGTTGAAGTATAAAAGAAATATCAACGGTCCCAGATGGCTACCCTGCGGTATCCCGGACGTGGCGCAGAAATTCCTTGAACGAAAGTCACCCAAGGCAACTGTCAATTGACGCCCTGTGAGATATGATCGAAACCTTCTTAAAAGATTACCACCAACTCCTAGTCTGTCAAGCTTAGCGATCGCGATATCATGATTCAACTTGTCGAAAGCTGCGCCCGATACGGATGCTCTAAGGAATGTATCGAAAATAAGCTTTCCGCACGTACATTTGCGTTGTACGCGTGTATTTGTGTTGGTTGACTGTCATTTTTCGTTTGTTTACTTGATTGCCCGGTTTAAATTCTTCGTTTTCAAAATGTCGCGCGTTGAATAAGACGTGATAATTAAGGTTTTGGACACATGGCTATGTGAAAAGGGTGTACCATGTCCTGCCCTAATTCCGCGCAGCGCCTAACACCGTGCCTTCAACATAAAATAAGGAATATTTTGAGATCCTTGTTGATTATTGATACCAATGATTACCGCAAATGCTAGAGAATATTACCAACTTCACTAAGGCATCACTATTTTAAGGTCTAGTCACACGCGCACGAATTAAATAAATCAAATAAAAATTCTTGTCATGAACTGCCATTCTTATGCTCAGGCTTAGCTGCGTTGTTATGGACGTGAAAAAACCTTGGTTTGTTTTTTTCAATGTGAAAATCATGTAAAATAAAGGTAAAATGCAGGTATGGATAATCGATTTAACATAAAACTCACTCAATTATTATTGTTTTCGTGCATTTTTTCAAAACCACGGATAAAGGGCATCGTCAAATTTATGATTTCCTAATTCCGTGTTTGAGATTCTGTTCCAGAATGGCTCTGAAAAAAAAAAAATGAATTCAGTACACTTTGGATCGATTTCACAACACTTTAGACCTTGTAAGAAGTGGAGCCACCATTCGTGCTGTCTCTCGCCTGTTCAATGTGCACCGGATAGCACAATCCGCGATAAAATCAAGACCCGGTACTGAACTCTAAATACGACAGAAACGATTTTGTTTCGCCACTGGTCGATGACGATGCGACGCAGAACCATCTTACCGTTTGATGCGTAGTGATGTTTTTGACTGTTTCCGAAAGTAACCAAACACGCGATGGAATTTTGAACAAAGGAACCAGGAAGCAGTGAAAGTGGACATAACTGTGAACTCCAATGAATGGGACGGCGGTACTCATACTTTCAAGGTCGAGTAGCAGTCCACAAGTGCTAGTCGCTCACTTAGGTTGAATAACTGTGGGCAATACACAGAAACCACACGACAGTTCTTCAAACGAAAGCAATATAATTTTGACAATAAAGAAAAGGACGAATGATATTGTTGTTCTGATTATTTGGGCTTTTGTAATAAATGAACATTTTCAATTCAAATGCTTATAGGGTAGGGAACGGCTTAATCAGGGGTCACTATTTTAATCAGTTGTTAGGAAATAGGTCTATAACTCCTACATTTTCCAAATTATTTCATTTTTAATGATACGACATAAGCTTTATCTATTGGGCCAATGATTCGATGTATGAATCATGATTGATTACCAATTTATTACTGTCATTTTGAAGGTTTAAAATACATCATCTAGAAACCATCAGTTTCTGACCTGCTGAAGAAGTTCGCTCAAATTTTGCGTTTTGTGTAATTTGCATTTGCATCGCGTGTACCGGAGAGCATGTATTCATCAGCTCTCTCCTACAACTAGGCTTGTTGCCAGAATGTGATGTTGAACATTGAGTTAAATTTATTACATATTTAGATAATCCTAAATCGCTATTTATTTCATGTTTCTTCCAGTCATTGGAGGTTGATCTATGCTTATGATTATATTGTCCATCATCTGGCACTATCATTTGCAATAAAAAATATGTTTCGGAGCTGTCCAATAGTATCCAACGATAAATAATGCTTCGCTGTTGAGCTGCAGCTATGGCATCACTGTTGCTTTTGAGAGAGCCCACGTTTCCTCTCTTCTTTGTTAACCATGGATATAGCGCACCGGTAATGTAACGTGAAGCCTGCTGTCTCTCGCATTTGTTTGTTTTTAAACGAAGCATCCCGTTTGTCGTCACAGTCGCTTTGGCTAAAGCTTGTATTACACTGTTTGTCCAATAGCCAAATATTTGTCATAGGCAGATAGGCATCTGACAAACATCTATGATATCTGTCCGCTGTCTAGCTGCCTATGACAAATATTTGGCTGTTGGACAAACAGTGTAATACAAGCTTAACATTTGCGTGAGAGTAAATGAAATAAGAAATACTCATTACCAAACTACAGATCAATGACAAACTAAAGGGTCACCCACAATAGATACGTTTGCGTTCCGTTGACGTTAATTTGACAGAAAACCCTAGGGAAAACTGTCAAATCCACGCAAACGCATCCGCAACGTATCAATTGTGGGCCAGCCTTAAAAGTTTGGTCGTGTACGTCTGTCTCATAACCTGCTAGGAGACGAGTTTGTGGTCGTAGCAATCCACATGTTTTGGTTGATTGTTTTCGAGAGCAGGTAAAACGAAGGAGCGAGTTGAGGAAATCGACGTTTGCAGCAAATCGTCAACTGGCCTATTTCATTTTGCCTTCGCACACATGCACAGAATCGCACTCATACAATATTGTTAGTTTATGTACAGATTGAGGAGCTGAAGAAAACATTTTTTTTAATCGGAAAGCAATCCGCATGCGTTTAAGAAGTCCCTGCAATTGGGAACTTTATTCCATGGCTATGAAATTTTCTGAGCCTAATGCTCGTTGCTGAAGGTATGTTCCGATAGACCAGACGTAAGCAGAGGGAGTAATGTCTAAATATTGGCAGTTCTAATTATAGATTACATGCAGCTTCATCAAATGTCTTAGGGGCTGACTAAACTGCTTAAAACCCGTCCCGTACCCTATCAAACGACCATTTGAAAAAAAAAAAAAATCGTATGACATATGGCCTTATACCAACAATCAATATGCAACTAGCGATTTGAAATTGGTTCACTGTTGTAGAACCCCTTGGTCCGAAGTACACCTTGAAGCCAGCACCTAACTATACATATTTGCGCCTTTGTTTTGATTTGCTGTGTTATTTTGACAGAATATTTGAGAGTGTGTTCGTGTGAGTTCATTATGAGGGGCGTACCCAGTACCCAACAAACATCGGTGTTGAATTAGAGTTTGTTCAAACAAATTTGGAGAAGCTATTCAGCTATTCTAGAAGAAACAGCTGAATAGCTTCTCCAAATTTGCTTGAACAAGCTCTAATGCAACACCGATGTTTGTTGGGTAATCTTAAGTTTGGGACCGAGCTTGGGACCGATGTGCTAGTACTGACTGAGCCAAGAAAAAAATCGTATTTGTTCGGGACCTACTGGTCTTAGAGTTAGTCTATGCTTATACGATCTTTTGGCTTCATTTTTGGAATAAGTTCGTAGAAATACATGAAATTATCTACGAAAAATAGTACATTCCGGAAAGCAATATCGATTTCTGGTTATTAGTTTCCAGGGTATTGTCAATATGACGTTTCATTCTAATTCGTTTATCCTTAGAAGCAGCAGCAGCGATGTGGGAACAATCCGGTATAGATTTTTACTCTTTTTTTTTTTTTACAAAGTATGGTTTAACGATTGCTTGATAATTCCACTTTCGATCCAAGTTCTGGGGACCATGAGTAATGCCTGGGACAGACATACAACGTACAGCGTTGTACTCCTTTAGTCTAGTACGTCCCAAGTAACACCACTTGTCATATTCATGTTAATAATACACGTTTTAAACCAAGCTAATGTTTTTTTTCTAACGTCAATAACTTAATTTCATACACGCATCAAACCAAAAAAGCGCAATAAATGTGGCATTTTTGAACATCTTTTAGGTCATACCAGATGTTTTGTAAAACATCCATAAGACAAATATTATGTTCTATGGATGCTTCCAACAGCATGCTTATAACATAATGATATGTTTTGTCAAAGCAAGCACGGTATGAACAAAGAAAAAAAAATATAAACAAGATTTTTTAATGGCGAAACGATATCGTAGCTAATGGTATTTTACGCGTTAAAGATGATTGTTTATAACTTTTTCAAATAGGAAATTAAAAGTGCTTTACGCATGGAAGTTGTATCAAAATTGTATATGCGGCTTAAGGTTAGCAGTGCAACTTTCCGTTTTACCTTCCCTAAATTCATGCGCCATTGATTGGATTAAAAAACGTAGAAGGTACCCCGAATAAATTATTGAATTTTAGTGATATTTCTTTGTGGTATTCACAAAAACCAACATGGTGATTTTCCAAGTCTACAGTCCTACAGTACAAGTCTACAGTACGGGTAAAAACATTAGTAACACATTTGATTTTCAAATGTTCGTTTTTTCTTTTCTGCGTTTTTTGTTGTGAATTTGAACCAAGTAATGTCAGTATGAATGAAAATACAAATACAATTTTTCTATTATGTTGTGCGTAGCTACATCTCAAAAGACTCCCCCACGAATTAAGCGTAACAATTTATAAAAAATACTAAACAATCTCCCAAACTGTTGCTTTATGTTACATTTTAATAAACCCCTATGCCCAATTTGGCTTCTATATGAATCAGTGAGTGGCATCAAAATCGTACAATTAGGTAGTGTTTTTTTTTATTCCAGTATTTCAAATAAACATATTTTCAGCCGTCACTGTATTGGATTCACAATCTATTCTGAATAATTTCACTATTGCATGAGGATGTTAAAAACATGTTTAAAATTCATCTTGAATGCAACCTATCAACATATTTACAAACATCTAGCATACACGCTATCTCCAAACAATCCAAAATGAAGTACATTTGACTTAAATCAGTCAAAAATATGGATACTCAAAAGTGAGTAAAGATAGTTCGTAGTAGTAAGATGACAAACAGTCACTGATGTTTTCAAGAAGTAAAATTTAAGTTGATCGAACAAAAATAGAACAAAAATGTGTTCGCTGTTTTGGTACCATGTTTGAACCGAATGTGTGTGGAAAAACATCCTCAAAACTTTTTCAAGACCAGACATGTTTGGTATTTCATCCTCATGACTTTTTTACAACAAACTTCTTATATTCTTGTCGAAGAAGATGTTTCTGGTGTTACTTGGGGTGTTTTTTGGTACTGGATTAAAGTATTTGACAGTTCGTACAACGATCAGCGTTGTATGTCTGTCATAAGTATAATATTCTATTCGATTCAGTTGGACAAGATCTCTGAATGTTTCTATTTGTGTCTGTGATGCTAAAAATAAAGCGTGTGTCTTAGAAACCGCAACCACAGAACCAATTCGCTGAAACAAACACCAAATAGTGGATAATGGATAGATTTTTTTTGGGATTGGTCCACTTTCGGAAAAATTTCATGCATCCGTTCCGGGGATCTATGCGACGCATCAAATCGCAGAAGAATGCCAAAACAAGTGTAATGGTGGCTATATATAGTGTTCAAGACCACATTGGTCACATATAACTAGTACTTTTCCGGTAAAATTTATTTCATTTTTTTTTATAAATATTTTTTTGTCTTTGGTTTCAAATTTTTCTCTGACGAAGAATATTGTTGATTAATCCTCCATGGAAACAGGAAACCTTTCTTAATATTTATAAGTATTATATAAGTATACATATGCATATTTTTGTTATTGCTTTTTTTTGGTTTATGATTCTCCTTTTTCTTTGTTCAAATTATTGATTAATCCACCTATAAGTGGATATAATCTCATTTTTTTAATTTTTTTATTCTTTATATTTTTTTCCTTTTGATAGGAGCTGTGTATGTGGATTTTTTTTAGGCATGTTTAAGGTGAATATAATCGCTGCAATAAAATAAATAATTAACCCACCTATCAGTTACGAAAATCTTTATTGTGTCCTACATTTTTGTATTATATTTTGTTTATTATTTTTCTCTTATATTGAATTGAACACAATTGTTTTACTCTCCTCGTGGGCGTTCTAAGTCCCCACGATGGATGAAAATAATCCGAGCCGGGGTTCGGAGGAGTTTGATAGCTCGGATGATGATATTCTTCCTATTCTACAAGCTTTTCCTCATTTTTCTTCAATGGAGACAGAAAAAGTTTCGGAGCCAAATTCAACAGAAGCAAATTCTGGTACATCCTCCTCCGAGCTCCCCCGCCGGAAAGCTTATCTAACCAAAACTAAATGTCCTTTTCTGGTTTTTTTTCGGCCCAAGAGCAAACCGTTGAATTAATTCCAATTTGAAAAAGATCTGGCTAAGTCGTTTGGGAGCATTCAGGAAATAACCTCTCCCAGTAGCAGTAAGCTTCGCATTACTCTAAGTGAATTTCCTCGTGTTGGGGAAGCTTTGGTTACCTGTTCGCCTCTATATACCGACGGTCATGCACTGTGACAAGTGCCAGCAGTTTGGTCATACTGCACCTTACTGCTGTAACAAAGCACGATGCGGCAAATGCGGTGAGCAACATGTGGAGGGTCCCTGCAGTACGGACCCCAAGTGTATATACCCCCAAGTATATAAGCTCGACATGATTTCTCTGCATGCCCGAAGTATATAGAGCGGGAGAAACATGAAATTCGTTCATTGCAGCAGCGGTCAAAGCGCTCTTATGCAGAAATACTTAAAAAGATCGCACGGGCCGCTATTCCACCAGCCCAACCTGACAACAATATCTTTTCTTCCCTGCCCATTGATGATCATGGCTCAGACTTTGAAGATGCTGAGGAGTACTCTGTTGTTCAGACGGGAGCGAAGAGAAAGCGCGCTACCGCAAGACGTCAACGGCACCGTCAGCAAGCATCTCAAAACGCGCTGACTGTTGAACAGGCTCCCCACCCTCCTCTGAACAATTCAAGAAGTGGTGGCAATACAAAAAAAGTCTCTCCTCCAGGTTTTAAACCACTGGCTGGTGAGTTGTTCCAGTTTTTTGCCCAGAACGCCAACAACCAAGACATCTGGAATCTCGACCTTGTCAAGTCGAAGAATCCGAAAAAATGTCTCTTTCTGGGATTGTGGAATTCATCTTCACCATTTTCGAGGTCTCACTAACAACGAGAAACCTCATCAACATGATCCTTACATTTGTAAAACCTCTCCTAAAGAAACCTCTTCAAAATGGCCTCTTCTTGATTCGATCATATCTTTCGATGGATAATTTATCCAATGAGGTCGGGAATATGAGGTTGGAATAGTAGAAGTATTCTAAAAAATTTGGACGCTTTTAAGTTTTTAGTTCACAAGTCGCATTGTGACGTATTTGCTCTCTGTGAAATATGACTCTCTTCGGATAAAGATTTCTCTTTCCACGATTTTAACATTATGCCTGGGACAGACATACAACGTACAGCATTGTACCATAGACTAACTTTAAGACCAGTAGGTCCCGAACAAATACGATTTTTTTTCTTGGCTCAGTCAGTACTAGCACATCGGTCCCAAACTCGGTCCCAAGCTTCATAATACGCCCCTAATAATGAACTCACACGAACACAGCAAATCAAAACAAAGGCGCAAATATGTATAGTTAGGTGCTGGCTTCAATGTGAACTTCGGACCAAGCGGTTCTACAACAGTGAACCAATTTCAAATCGCTAGTTGCATATTGATTGTTGATTGTTCTCCTTTAGTCTAGTACGTGTTTTTCTGTACTGGATTTAAGTATTTGACAGTTCGTACAACGGTCAGCGTTGTATGTCTGTCATAAGTATTATTCGGCAGGATCGAGGGGACTCATATGGAGCGGTGCTGTTGGGGATTAATAAGCTCCACTCCTTTTATAGAATTGATCTCCCCTCGATGACAGGCCCTGAAGTAGTTGCATGCCAAGTCACTATTCGAGGCAAAAGTTTTAGTATAGCCAGCATATACCTGCCGCCGAATACGGCAATATCCCGCAGGGACCTTTCAACTATTTGCCTCGCAATGCCAGAGCCACGGTTGATCTTAGGAGATTTTAATTCTCACGGTACAGCCTAGGGGTCACCGTACGACGACAACCGTTCTGCATTTATACTAGACCTCATGGACTACTTCAACTTGATTATTTTGAATACTGGGGAAGTAACACGCGTGGCTCCACCTCCAAACCCTGGAAGCAAATTAGACCTCTCAATCTGTTCGAATTCATTATCATTGGATTGCACGTGGAAAGTGATTCAAGATCCCCATGGTAGTGATCACCTGCCTATCACCAATGGTTCGTGTCAATCTCGCTCGATCGACATTGCGTACGACCTCACGAAGTGCATCGACTGGGGTAAATACGCTGAAGCGATCATCGATGGCGAGCAATCGGTCGAAGTCTTTCCTCAGTTGGAAGAGTATCGGTTTTTATCCGGGTTAATCCTCAAATGTGCGATCGACGCACAGCGCAGACCGGTACCAGGATCAACAATTCGCCGACGTTCGCCCACTCCGTGGTGGGATGACGATTACGGAGGTCTACCGAAAAAAATCAGCCGCGTTAAAAGAATACCGGAAGCGCGGTTCGCGAGATAACTACGAACGGTACATTGCTCTTGAGCGTAAGTTTAAGAGCCTCGCCAAGGCCAAGAAACGCGGATATTGGCGTCACTTCGTCGAAGGCCTATCGCGTGAGACGTCTATGAGAACTCTTTGGACCGTCGCACAGTGGCCGAAAGCCGGTCATAATCTATAAAATTTGGGTCTTTATTTTTGGCATTGTATATTTTTCTTAGGTTTCTCATATATTGAATTACATTTTCTCCAAATTTCGTGCGGATTGGATGAGTTTTCGATTTTTGGCAGCACTTTGAACATTCCTGTGTCGTACAATTTTGGTGATTTTCATATCTGAAAACCACAATATTTAGGTTTGCTTGATATGCCTGTAACTCTTTCAATTTTCAACCGATTTGAGCAAACAAAGCTTCAATTTGAAGGAAAATGATTGAAGTTTATTTTTCATACCAATACATTTGTTAAAATGGCTCCAAACTATTTTAAATTATTCGTAATATATGCTTAAAAATTACAATTAACCTACATTTCTTTACAAATGTTCACTGTACAACCTGGTGAAACAGTACGAAAAGGTGGGATAGTGTGAATTATATAGGAAATTATCTCTACTTTCCGAATTGCTAGGCCCCATTTTGCGCATCGTTGCGCAAATATGCTAAAAAATGATTTTAATTTGTTCGGCCGTTGGTGGATATGGAGACGCATGGTGATCAACATCATCATCATGTTCATCAAAGATTAATAAATCCCGACCTTCTTTTGGCAAATAGATTTTCGGTTTCGGCTTGTTGTGTCTGTAGCTAGACACAACCGGATCCGATGCAACCAACAATCCACGAAACACGTCTCCGTTTGTCCTTTCACGTGATCCTTTCCAAGCATTACTTACGCGCGTTCGTCGAATCTCCTTATTCATACTTTCTTGGGCTTCTTCTGAGAGCTTTCCGATGGGAATCGAAGAGCGATCGATAATGTCACTTCCGTGGATCAACAATTTGTGAACCGTTGTAGGCATGTGAAACCAGCCATATAGCTTCACGTAATAAAAAGCGGTTTCTGTAGCATAAGATTTGAATTTCGAAACATTAATCCTTTTACCACTAGAAATGGCTGTTAGTAGCGTACGAAATCGGACTATCAAATCCAAATCAATGCCCGTAATTTCAGAAGAGACTTCCGCATTTGCAAAAAATCGCCTTGCCGTGTTGCCGTTGTTACTTGTGCCGAGACCAGAACGTGGCTTGTCCACGTGTAGGCCCAGTCTGCTGAAAAACTCCTTTTGAATGCGTTGTTTGGTGCTGTTGAACAGCTCAATATGAGCCGTTTTCACCCATTTGCAGAATTCCAGCCTATATGCAATATGCAGCAAACACTCAAAACATCTCATCAAACAATGTAGACTGCTCAAGCCATGATCCAGAAAATCACTGTTCACAGATTTCTTCAACATTTTTTCAACGTCATTAAATTCTGCGGATGTTGATTTGCAAAGATAACACCTTTGCGCAGATGATGTGTTTGTTATGGCGTTTATAGTTTTACCATCAACCATACTCATAACAAGTTCAAATTTGACGTTAAGACGTGAGTTTTCCAAACTTTTAAATGTTTGATTGTACTCACTTAGCGTAGTTCCATCCATCCCCCATTTCAGAACAAGCCGCAAATCGTCATTAGGTAGATTAGTAAAATTGAACTGCACAAGACTAATTAATCTTGAAACAGTATGATTTAAAAGTTGCTGTAAATCAATTCTGCAAAGACCTTCTGAAATTTCGAAGTACTGATCTGGAGGATAGCACTTCTTTTTAGCAGCAGAGATTGAGTCATATGGTGGGTATATGGTTTTTGCAGGCTCTCTTACGATGTTGTAGCTACGCTTAGATAGCTTTGCATCAACAAATACAGCTAAAGCTTGTTCATCAGATAGCCTTTGCGTAGAGACACCAGTCTTCAGAATGCCTGCAACTTCCTTCTGCCCATCAGCACGCAAAGCCACCTCAGTAGCAAACTTCAACTCACCTATTATAAAGTTATAAAGAAAAAAAAAACATTTAAGTTAAAGAGAAAAAAAATACAAAGTAAGAGCAATAAGAACGTACTAAAGCTACATGTACGACGCAATTCTTCCGTTCTTCGTCGCTTACTTCGGTTGCTGCAATCACCGAATTCTTTTGAAGGTCGACCACCTTGATTGACATTTGCTTCTGATGTTGATGAACTAGGTTCAGAAAGTACAAAAAAATCGTCGAGCCAATCACCATTTTCCTTTAAAAAGCGATCCTTTTTCCGTTGTGATTTGCTTCTCATATTCTTCATGAATGGTTCCTCCTACAAATCTTTCTATGTAGTTTTCAATAGCAGTACGTTTATCGTTCGAACTCGCTATATCAAGAACCGGATCCAATATATTTTTTCTTTTTAAGAAAATTTCTAATTAAATAAAAAACGAAAGCTTAAACACATTTAATGACATAGGAGAAAAAATATTGATTACCGATTGGTGTCGAGCACATCTTTGATGAGAAAGAAAACTTGTATTTTTTTTTTAAATTGACTTCCGTCCGATTAAGTGCACCGGACCTTTTCAACTTTGTACAATTTCAAAGTTCATACACAAAATGCAAGTATTGGTGTTCGAACGAGCCTGTCGAATCCAATGAGCATTTATACAGGGTGAGGAAGAAGATTAACTGCAAGCGTATTAGTAGACCGCAAAAAATTTAGTGATGTAATTATTTGCATGGGCGCTTATGGGAGCTCGCTTGTATGTAGTTGTGACACATCTTGTATAACGAGCTTCTCTTTCTCCGTGGCTGTTTGCCATTCGGGACTACGAAGGTGCTGATGTTTGCGTGCAGAGTTGCCATATATATAGATTTATCTGTATTATACACCCCCCCTTCAAACTATATGCAATTAATTTCAACTTACTAGATAACCCTTCTTTTGTAGCAATACAATTGACGGTTTAATTTTTTTTTCATATTGCTAAATCTGTTGCGTATGCATTTCCTACTACCCACCTCCAACCTAGAGAACAATAAATAAAATAAACTCAACCCACTCCCTCCCCCCACCCCTTATGCTCTAGAGTGTAGACTTAAAATGAATAAACAATTTATGACTGACTTCACACACTTAATAGTCCACTGGCTGACGATAATAGGTTAAAGTATTACTAAATCCGTCAATTACCCTATTAAAATTATTTTTGATTACGTTGAAATTCTACTGAAAAAGGGTTTCAAATTTTGTATGAACTGAAAAAATATCATACTCGTAAGAAAGGTTCAGTTGCACTTTAGAGAGATTATCTTCCATTTAAAATAATTGTTGATGTCAAAAATCAACTCAACACCCCAAAATTTACTAAATATGTAATTTTCAGGCCGATATACAAACATTTTAGGTTTCGTCCGACTTTTATAAGAACAGCCGCCACTGTGCGTCGGGAGAAGAATGCGAAATGCGTCGTCGGTGAATGAAGACAAGGAAAGCTCTTCCCGGTGGGTCTACGCGTTCGCCAAGAAAGTGTGCCCAGATTCGGTTCCGGTGCAACGAATTGCTCGCGATACTCAAACCAATCGTAACGAAATGGATGCGCCCTTTTCTACGCTTGAATTTTCACTTGCTCTTCTATCATGCAACAATTCTGCACCAGGAATGGATAAAATCAAGTTTAACTTGTTGAAAAACCTCCCAGACGTCGTAAATAGGCGCTTGCTAGTTATCGTCCAATTGCGATGTTGTCGTGTATACGGAAGCTGCTAGAGAAGATGATTCTCCATCGGCTCGACAAATGGATTGAATCTAATGGCTTTCTATCTCATACACAATTTGGTTTCCGCAGAGGCAAAGGAACGAGCGATTGTCTTGCGCTGCTCTCGACAGAAATACAGCTGGCCTATGCTTAAAATGAGCAAATGGGTTCAGTTGCCAAGGTGGGCGCTATGGCAGGCGATATTTATGATCGACAAATCGCCTTCAACGAATTTTTTGCTATTTTCCGTCAACAGGCCTTGATCAGCTGGCAACAAAAATGGGATGCAGGAGATTTGGGCAGATGGTTACTCTCCCACAGTTATTGAAAAAATCGTGGTTCAGAGGGTTGGATATTAGCCGGGATTTTATCAAGGTAATGTGTCGTCTAATGTCCAATCACTACTCGTTAGGCTCTCATTTCTATCGAATAGGGCTCTCAGACACCAATCCATGCGGCTGTGGTGCAGGTTATCAGGACATCAATCACGTTGTCTGGTATTGCCTCGATTTCGAAATTGCCAGATCTGATCTTTGCGCATCCCTACGGGACGGAGGGAAACAAGAGAAGGAAGATATCAGAGACGTGCTGGGTAAGCTGGATTTGGACTATATGGGGCTAATTTACAAGTTCTTGAAACAAATAGATGTATTCGTTTGATCCTCTCTTAGCTGTCGCTTTAACATGTCCACATCGTCCCCTCCCCCGTAATACCACTTCTATTGTATCGCTACAGCTTAACGCAATGCAACATCTTCGCCAGACCAACAGCAACAAAATCGCATCGCCAATCTACTGTTGAAAGCCAACGTTAAGATCCCTACTTCCCCATTCCTACCCGAATCATTGTAATCCCTAACCTCGACCAAGCCGCGAGTTTTTCGGCTTTCCAAAACTAACCTAGTTAGTAAGTTATTATCGTTGTAAAAATGAAAAGAACTCGGCTCCGTTATGCCTATGATGGCACTTGAGCCCTATAAATAAACAATTAAGTTAAAAAAAAGGTAAAGCGTCCACCTTGGACAAGCTCGTTGATTGCTTCCAGTAGATGATCCGCTTTAGGTATGGGATATACCGCGTAACATACTCCCCCCAGGAAATTCGGAGATTATTCAGTTTAACAGAACAAACGGCTCAAAAAAAAACATAATTTTTGATTCTACCAATACACAATTTAACAACCTTATCTCTTAAACCCTCGTCCCCCCCTACTTGAGGTACAACCGTAGCGTATTCGGCACCTCGTATCGGTTCACCTCGAGCAAATCGACCAGCTTCCTCGCAAAGTCCACGCTGATCTTCAACTCGTCGTCGTCAGCCTGCAAGCGATTGAACAGCTCCACAGCCGCCTCGCAATTATTATCCCTGACGTACTGTTGCATGATCACCGCAAGGAAGTCTGCCTCCCGCACGTTCGCCAGTCCCCGGGAACACTTGGCCAAGCGTAGAACGACGTCCAGCTTTCCCGAATTCACCAGATACTCACACTGTGTCAAGATATATCCATGGTTGACGCGCGTTTCCGGATTTATAAGGATTCGACGGAGTTGTGCTTCTGTGCCGGCCTCCGCTAGGGCTACGATCAGTGTGTTGTTTGTGTTAACCGATCCGTGTATTTTGGAACCAATCTGAATAACCTCACCCAGCAGTGCCTTTGCTTCTTCGGGTGGAATTTCCGGATCGGTTGCATTAGTCAAACGGACGAGGTTGGTGAAAATTTCCAACTGAAGCGGAGTTCTCCGCTTTTCGGTGGCTATTCTCCGGTACTCGCTGACGGCGTTGCGAATCTGATTCTTAAGAAGATATTCACGAATTACCGGACCGAGAAGAGCGTTGTCGAATGTGCAGTAGCCTAGGTCAACTATGAAATTGAGCATTTCATTCGTGTGGTTTCTGTCGGATTTGGAATCATTTGCGGCGGACCATTGGGCTGTGTTGGTCAACAGATTCCAGATGTTTTTGTTGCAGTTTCCGGGTCGGAGTTGTCCGGCTGATGCTCGCTGTTTGAGAACGTTCTGAGCGTTTGTGAGGAAGCCGTTCTCCGCTAGAAGGGCAGCAAAATCTATCACCTTGTGTTCGTCCACCAGAAATCCTGGAAACGTGGTTTTAATCTGCTCAAAGGTTTTCCCTGCTTCTTCTACATTTTTTCGCTTGATGTATAGGTCGAACACGGAGGAAAGCATACCGGAGCTAAGTTCAACTTTCAAGGCGTCACATTTTTGCTTGATTTCCAAGGCACGATCCAGGCGATTTTCACGGACGGACACCTGCAATAGTCGCCGAAGAACTCCTCGAGAATTGAGTTTCTTCTCCTCCAACTCCGCCAGATGGCATTCCAATTCTTCGTAATTCATATCTCTCGGATGTACGATGATCGAGTCAAACATTTCCTTCGACGGGATCGTAAGTTTATCGTCTGTTATGGAGTTAATCAACTTTTCTATTCCTGCGTTAATTGTCTTGGACTTCGCGAAGTGATTTTTCAGTACATTGGCACTCATTCGGCTGATTCGAATATCGCATGTTGAGAACTGGTCCAGCAGGGACTTTAGGGTGGAGGAATCATGCTTAGATTTTTTGTTGCTCATCAGTTCCATTAGCAGCTGACCGGCTAGATCATGCATTGGGTTCTGAGCCTTGTTCTTAAGCTGACGAACTATTTCCGACATAGTATGGAAATATTCGGCCGATTTGTTGACTGTTGTTTGCAACACTAATGGATGAATTAATGCTTCCGTGTCCACCTTGGATGTGTAGAGCTTTAGAATATTGATGGCATCATCGAATCGGTTTTGATACAGCAGATGAGATACCAACGGAGTGATCAGAACGGACATCTTGACCCCACGATCTTCTAACTGTTTCAACAAAATTCGCACGTCCTTTAGCGAGATGGCCAGCTTCGGAAGTACAAATCCGGAAATCGTCTCAACGTCGAGCTCCGTTTTCAAACGTTTCATAAGACTGAGAACGTCCAAAACCCCGGCTTCACCAAGTTTCATAAAATTATGAACAATCAACGGCCAAAAGTAGTGCGGACGCAAATCTTCCTGCTGTTTCAACATTCCCAGCAATTCCGGATAGATATCGATGCAGTGTTTGGCCGCACATTCGCAGGCCACATGCAAAGCTCGTGTGTTTCTTTCCGTTTTTATTAGTAATTCCACCAACAGGACTAGTTCCTCCAATGGAGCACTGCCTTTGATCATCTCGAATATAAGTGAAACAGCGTAGGTATCGTAGTTTTCGTTTAAATTAAATGTCGGCACCGGAAGTTCGACGAGCAATGTTCTGATTGCTGCGAAATTACTTTCGCGGAAAAGTTCCGAGCAAATGTTCCGAATAACTGGATCAATACTCGAATCCTGAATCACATCCAGCGGAAACAATCTCACCAACAACTTGATAGCTTCTTTGTGTTTCCTCACCAGTGCTTCCTTCAACGCCTCTGCCACGTGATTCTCCTTCAGTAGAGTTCCTTTCTCCGAAATAAGTTTCAGTGCTATTTCCATTTCATTGTTTCTCATCCATCCAACAACTAATTCACCGTACAATCCCTCGTCCGGTTCGATATTTCCAGCACTCATCGTATCCAGCACAATTCTCATCGCTTCCAGGTCACCTGCTTTTGAATGACCCCGCACCAAAGAGGCCGCAATTGCCACATTCAACCCTAATCCTTGCTTCTTGAGCATCTCCATAACTTCCCACATCTTGGGAACGTCGCCTCGCTCACAAACGACCGCCAGAAGCAGTTCGTAAAACTCCTGATCCTTTTCAACTTCTACGCCCGTCAGGAACTGCTCCAGACCACCTTCGAGATCTACTGCATTCTCGCGGTGAATCCGCAACCACATCTTCCATCGATCGAGTGGAATTGTTTCAGCTCCACGGTTGACCATAAACCAAACATTCCGGAACAACTTCATCCGAGCTTCCACCGGATGGTCCACAAGAAATTTTCCACAGCAGCTGAGCAG
Organism: Aedes koreicus; assembly: GCA_024533555.2. NCBI lineage: Eukaryota > Metazoa > Arthropoda > Insecta > Diptera > Culicidae > Aedes > Aedes koreicus. Next base: position 211,979 of record JAHHFK020005518.1, on the reverse strand, counting down.
AAAATCGTACGCTTCAGCCGGAATGTCTTCTGGATTCCTCAGGATCTGGTTCAGTCGATCCAGGTGAACGCGTCGGAACGAGAGCACGTCCGCCTTCAACTCGTCTAACGGATCAAGTGTTTTTGCTGGAATTTATTGATGAAATTGTTTTATTTCCTGAAATAAGTTTATCTTAATTTTCCTCACTTTTTTTGAACCGGGGATTAGCTTGGGAGGCTAGTGACCTTGAACCCCATTTCGACGAAGATGACTCGTTTAGCGTAAGCAGCTGACTGGACTGAATGCGGGGTGGAAAAGTTCGGATGGTGGCACTCCGACATAACACCAACCGGCACTGTAACTGGAGCAGGTTTCGCACTATGTTCATCTTTTCACGGTGTCCCGTTTTCAGCAATAAAATTCTGATTTTTTTTTTAAATTCACGACACCGAGTTCGCGATAGAAAAATTATGTTACATGAGCACGGCGCTGAGCTGCGAGGTGTTTTGTTGTGATTATTATTCGCGTGCCGGATATTTTGACAGTACAACGAATTTGCCTCATCGGCCAAACTTTTGTTAAACACAATGTTGCCAGATTTTTCTCTCCTCAGGAAATGCACAAATCCGTGATGCCCTGTATTTAAAAAAATCGAATTTTCTCGAATAATTTTAAACCAAAATCATTCATTTTATTGTATTTTTAGTATCCAAAATTTGGTAACAATCGACTTTGTGGGCTGAGCATTATGGCGACAATAAAGTCATTTTAATGGAACTATTCAGGTGCAGTATGATTTATTGTCCAACAACAAAATTAATCAATTAATCAATTTTCCAGCAGGACAAGCAATAATTAGGTGAGCGCATTCTTGGCGTATTATAGGACCTAAAGTAAGATGTGTTCGCATTTTCCGTTACGCGTCGTCCGGAAATTTAGCAATATTTTTTATGAAGTTAAGAAATCCAAGAGAATGATGACGAGGAGAAACGATTATCAAAGATAGGTCCTTCGCAACTTTGGTTTAGATTAATTTCCACAGAGATCTTGTCCTGTAAATGACCTATCAGTTTCAAAAAACTAAAGTGAAGTATCGAGTAAGCTACAGGAAATTCTAAGAGTAGTAGAGTTGTAAAGTAAAAGTGGTTATATAAAATGAAGAATGTTGAGTCATTCACCTTGTAATTGTAGTATAACGAACCTGTATTTGCGTACAATGAATTCATTCGGCAGTGTGAAGCGCCAAGACGCCAATGTTGGATTTGGCAACTGGCGGTGGCAAGAAACCCTGGAGGGTTCACTAACGATCAACCATGGCTCAGCAGGCTGTTGCTAGCAAGCCGTTGGATAGGCAACCGTTGCTAGGCAGCCATTATTGATGCAGTCGTGTGCAGGCAGTCAGTTGCCCAAGCCAGTGATGTATTTGTAGCCAGCCGGTTGGCGCAACCACGAGAAGCGAAATAAGGTGCTAGTGTGGGATCCAGTTGGTAGTTATCTTTTGGTAAAGCGTAACGTGCAACAGATGAAATAACCTGCCTCTACAAAAGACCGAGAAGGTTTTAATTCAAATGTGGACCATTTCAAATCCATCCTTTTCAGGACGACCAATTAAATTTTCAGAGAGTTTGTTTGATTGGAATTTATCCCACATCTCTTCCAATTGGCAGCCAGCGGTGGCTAAAACAATTATAATTTGATGCATACCTTAAGCCTTGTGAACAATTTCTAAAACGGCTCGGAAATTTAAACGATCTCTTTATTATTCCTAAGCGCAAATATAAAGCAAGCTTACGGCTCAAGAGTTGCATGCCAAAGGGAAAATTTAAAAATGGCTATCATCACGACAAATTGAAACACCGAACGCTAATAATTTGATCGTTTCTTGATTGATTTTGGAGATATTCGATCATATAAACTAGAGGTTTTTACCACTGCTACTTTATTTACTCAAGTATTTAAAATTTTACATATATAAGATGAATATATTATATGTACATATTCTTCCATCGGTGTTCGAAATTTTAAAGAATTTTGCGTTCCAACAAGTATCCAGAAATTCCCTATCACGGACAAAATTTTAATTTTCATACATGATATTCCGAATTGAAAAAGTGTACATTAGAATTTTCTTACATACTTACTATCTAATACTTATGACAGACATACAACGAACTGTCAAATACTTTAATCCAGTACACAAAAACACGTACTAGACTAAAGGAGTACAACGCTGTTCGTTGTATGTCTGTCCCAGGCATAATGCTGGTCTAACGATCTATTAGGACCAAACTCACGCTATTTTGATCAGACTACGCCTTACGGCAACAGTTTGAGCGCTATAGCTTTATAATTTCTCGAGAGAATTTTGAGATTTTTACTTTAAACAGTTGCAGTTTTTTGCGACTGTCGACTGTCAAAAATATCATTAATTATTGACTTTGAATTCCCAAACAGGCCCTGAACAATCTATAACGCGATAAGGATAATGGTCTCCAGTTGGTCGATCATATCAACACCATCACTACAATCAGAACAACCGTTGTCCTTTCATCATACCAACATTCAAACCAAACGTCCCTTTCCAGGGCCGCCCAATAGTTTCTAAGAAGCGAATCATAGAATGTTTAACATACTTACTCACTTACTTATGCTAACCCAACGTCCTATTAGAACAGTACCTGCGATGCAATGTTCCGCTATGAAACTAACGAAACTAATCAAACGGTTTAAGGTACGGATAAATACAACCCCACTGATTTTTACCCCACTGAGTAACAAACCAGCGGAAGCCATTTATATAATTTTTTTTATAAAAATTTTGTACAAACATATATGATATCCTATTGCATATACATTCATATAATTGAGATATGGGAGGGACTATCAGGGCACCCGATTGAAGCGAATTGGATGGAGAGAATGGTTATGCCAACTTCCTGTTGCTAACAGTTTCTGGATAAATAGTGGAATCTTTTTCCCACTCATTGGGGCATTGGGTTAGATAGCTTGCATATTTAACCATTTGTTAAATAATATAATTCCGTGGATACGTATAGGTGACGTTGCCTATCAATCCATTTAACCCGTTTTTGGTCCTCCATACACTGACATCATGAGGAAAAATTCTGTCGAATCGCTATACGGCAATCAACAATGTTATATGTCAAATACTTTCCACAATTACTATCGAGACGGCGGTGCAGTTGGTAAAATTTGTTGGGTCGACTGGAAACGTTTATTTTGTATTCAACTGCTACTGCTGCGACTGATACCCGTTAGTCCTCGGTTAGGCAATACCAACTGCAAGACGACCTCGCTCACTCGGGACCGGCAGCCCTGAAAAGAACTCCAGAGAAACAACTCTTATTTGAGCAACGACGCCACCAGCAGTGACCGTTGGAGCGCGGTGCGCTTGCTTTTATATATTCATAGGCGTGAAAGAAAACAGGAGAACAACAGGGTGCGGCAGAAAATAATGCGAAAATTTGCTCTTTTTTTTTTCAAATCCCATTTTCAACTAATTCAAGCAAAAATATCAACATTTTCGAGTGCAGTTATCTTTATAAAGTCCTTTTAAACCAATTTATTCAATGTGTCCTCCATTTTTATTAATAACATGCTCGAGCCGACGCTGGAATCTAGAGCATGCCTTTCGGACGTAGTCCTCCGACATTGACTGCCATGTGCGTGTTATGGTTGACTTCAGGGTTTTCACACTAGGGTGTGATGTTTTGCAGGCTCGTGCCCAAATCAAATAATCCAACGGATTAAGATCTGGACTGCTTGGGGGCCACAAATCCTTCGGCCAAAACTTCATGTTATCGTTCAGCCATTGTTGGGTTCGATTGGACGTGTGACACGGCGCTCCATCCTGCTGTAGGACAACGTTTTGGGCCTCGGAGAAGTTGGCCTTCACCTAGGGAAGCACTTGGTCCTTTAAAATACCGATATACACTTCGGTATTGATTTTAACTCCAGCATCAATGAAAACAGGCGGCATTTTCAAACCGTTGGACGCCACCAAGCCAAACATCATGACACCAGCCGGATGTTTGGTTTGAAATTTGAATTTCACGTTTTCCGGAACGTTCTCCTCTGCGGTGAAATGAACCGGTCCGTGCGGCTGTTGGCCACAGCATCGATGCTGAAAAGCATTTCGTCGGAGAACAGGATTATCATTTTTTCCTTCTTCAACAAGGAAAGCAATCTCTTGGAACGAGTCACTCGTAGTTCCTTGACCCGGTCCGTAATCAAGTGGCGTTTCACTCTGGCTCTGGAAGATGCATGCAGGTCTTCTTTGATGATTCTCCGCATGGATTTCTCCGAAATATTGGCTTCCTTTGCAAGTTTTCTTATGGAACGCACCGGGGTGCGAGCAATTTTTGCACGGACCGATTTAATCCCGTTTGGCGTGCGTGCAAAGCACCATCCTGCAGAGACTTTTTTATGTGGTAAACTGTTGCCAAATGGCACCCTACCACCTTGGCAATCTCTTTCGGCTTCTTCTGGGCGAGCAACAAACTGGTGATCACTTCTTTCGCGAACATTTTGACGAATTTGCAATAAAATAAATAGAATGTTAGGATGCAGCACTTGAAAGTAAACATAAACAAATACACTTTCGACAGAAATTAGTCACTAGCTACACGAATTAACCCAATACTCAAGTTTGAACAATTTCGCATTATTTTCTGCCGCACCCTGTAATTACGCAAAACAAAATGAATGTAAATACAGTTTTGCAACTGATTGCTGTTTCGTTTTAGTTTCTTATCGCTAGTGTTAATGGAGGAAGCCGTTTGCGCGCGGCTTACTCGGGGTTAGTGAAAACAAAACAAAAAACAACGGAGGGGAAGAGGAATAAAAAAATATTTCTGCTGTTTTGATGTGTCCTACATCGGAAACATAGATGATAGCTGCGGCGGAGGAATGTTAGTTTTTTTCGGTTGCGACTAATATTTGGCCACAATTTTTCCCTTTTCATTGCGCCCTTTTCATTGTCGAGTAGGCCCTCGTAACCCTTGTCGCAATAAATTTTCGTTGTGGAGACCACAGGACTAAAGCGGCAGTCATCCACGAACAACAATCGTGAATCCGAAAACTTGGTGCTGCGTGTGCTGCTAATTTTACAGCTCGGTTCTCTTGAAGGCTATATGCAGAAAACACAATATTCGCGGCGGAAGTTGTCGTGTTTTGTCGTTAATTTGATTCGAGGGAAACATCTTCCGTGTTGTACTTAGTGCAGTGGTTATCAAAACTATAGAATTTTTTCATTGTTTATCAGCCAGGTAGTATAATGTTTTATCTAAATTACTGATACTAGTAGTTTGGTAGAAGAAATATTGTAAAGAAATTTAATCCGCTGTGAACCGAGCTATAAATGTTAAAATCGCCACTAGCACCACACCACAAGTGCCAGGCTTCAAGAACTAACGCTTTCTTCAGTCCTCTGGTGGAGACACGGACACTCCATTGTTCACCTTCATCACAACCCATTAGTTTTTGGTGAAGTGCATGTTTATGGGCAGTCCATTTTGTCAAAGAAATAACGTCGTCTAGTGCATTATCATCCAGCTTCTAAGCATACTCTACTCTACTATCAATGAGCTAAAATTATAATTATAAGAAATTGGAGCTAACCAACACATATTTTCATACAACTCACCGAACAAAATATCGTAAATCATTTTATCAAACATCCATGTTTCGGCGATTAATAGCTCCGGGTTAGAATCACCATCGGAATCTGCAAAAAAGAAAAACGTTGTTTAGTAATCTCCTAGAACAAGCAATTCCTGTAATGTATCTACTTAAATAAACTTTACTTACAGTCGTAAAATTTTGAACCCTGTAGAGCAGCAACAATTAATTCAACGTACTTTACGTTAGAATTTACCCAATCCTTTGCAATTGACTCGAGCTGATTGTAAAAAAAAACTGTTTGGATGTTTGCAAAGATACTACCCATTTGATTCAAAATCATGCCGAATAAACAGAGAACATATTACATACAAATGGTGGTATGTGAACATCTTTACCATTTACATGTTTATTTATACCAATATAAATACTGCTTGGGATGGGTAATGTAAAAATAGTATGTAGCTAATTGCAACATATATAAATGACCATGAACAGCCTAAAAACAACAACGTTTCAGTTAATTCAACCAACTATACAGTATTTTTAACAACATGTGCTAATGTTAAATTGAACAAATCAGCGCCAACATTAGATTAGGGCGAATCTGCTTTTGTAAACAATGGCTTTCGTAGTCATTTTCTCTTGAACAAAAGGTCACAAATACAAACTAAGCACTCTTCAAGGTAGAGGAGCTTTATCTCTATCCGCTGATATATTCAATTTGAAGGAATTGTATTCAGTTTCCGATAAATTATCAGACAAAGTGTTTATTTACAAAAGAAATTCGCCCTACACGCTAAGACTCAATTACCCATAAAAAGGTAATTGTTTCACCCATATATGGATAACTGATGCAATACTCATAATATGGGTAAATTGTATTGACAAAAGTGGGTAAACTTCACTTACAATTTGAGTTAAGTGATATTACCTAAATATGAGTAAATGCACCTTTCCCATATTTAGATGAAAAAATAAACATTGGCAGTTCGTAAACTTCATTGGATCGAGTAGGTTGTTTATCATTCCATCTTACGATTCAACATATTGAGGTCCATCGCGGAAGTTTTAATTGCGGAGTAAGGAAAAAAAAAAAAAAAAAAAAATAAAAGAAGCCGTTCCCCCCCCAAAACAACACGGAGAGGAAGAAGAAAAAGAGTTGGCCCCCTCAAATTAAACAAGAAAACACAAAAAGGAGAGGGGGGGGGGGGAAACACAAAATATTTTTTTTTTTTTTATGGGTTCAACCATCCGCCCAAAAATTGTTTTTTTTAACTGTTAGTAATTTTTTTTTATTAACTCCCCCCCAAAATTTCCATTGTTTGTTATCAGAAATAAGCCCAATGCCAAAATAAAAAGAAAAATTGAACCCCGTATAACTGATTAAAACAATTTTAAATTGAATAAAAGATTAACGATTATTTTATTTGTGATCAAGAAACGAAATCAGAGTTTCGAGTTCGGGACATTGTTGTTCATTGTAGCAAACGTGTGCGCGCTCGTGATATTCTTTCGTTCGGGTGTGTTTTCGCGATTATTTATTGCTAAAAAGCCATCCGCATCATAACGGCTAGTGTTAATTAGTGATTAACATTGGAGTCCGATCATAATCGGTGAATACAAACGGTGAAACGGTCAAAACAGTGCGAACAAAGTGCCTCTTCCGCGTGTGTACGGTGAAAACAACAAACCGCTGTCGTATTGTTTGACGGTAGTGTTGTGCGGCCCATTGTGGCTTTGGTGCTGTGTGACCCGAGTAGCAAGAGGTGCAAAAGGGTGAACAAACCGATTTTTTTGCGATTTTCGGTGAAAAGTTTTTCACCACTGCATGAAATAACCAGAGTCACTTTTTTAGTGATTTGGTGCTGTGCAAACTACGTTGAAGGAGCGTAAGGTAGGAAAATCTTTATTGCTTTTTCTTTTTTACCGTCTCTGGGGTAAACAACGGGTGACCGTTGTTATTTTATTTTCAACGCCCGTTGTGAGAAAAAGCGAGTGGTAGAGTAGGGTTAGGTGATCATGACGGCCGCTAGTAGCGGCGACCCAGGAGGGTCAAGGGATCAATGGCCAGGTTTAGTAGACTCGGTTAGTGATTTTGGTTCACTAACTTACCTCCAATTGATTAGCAAAAACGAAAACAGTCCAATAAAATCCGATCCCTTTATTGTTGGAAAGTCGGTAGAAAATGCAGCAGGTGGACCAATTGAAGGAGCATCGACAGAAGCACAAGGGACACGCTACACGCTAAGAATTAGGGATAAAACGCAAGTTAGTAAACTGCTTAAGTTATCCACTCTTTTGGATGGTACCGAAGTCGTCGTACAGCTGCATCCTAACTTGAATGTTAGCCGTTGTGTTATTTCGTGCTTTGAGGCAATCCGTATGGCGGAGAAGGACGTCCTGCTTAACCTTGTCAACCAGGGGGTTATTCGAGTTCAACGGATCACTCGCAAAGAGAACGGTCAACCAGTAAACACATCCGCTCTAATCCTCACGTTTAACAGGTGTAATTACCCACCAAATGTTAAAATCGGTCTTCTTCGTGTTGCTACTCGTCCGTATTATCCGAATCCTCTTCTGTGCTATGGTTGTGTTCGCTATGGTCATCCTCGTGCTCGCTGTCCTGGCCCCCAACGCTGTCTTAATTGCTCTGCCGATCATGCGCTGACGGAGAATAATGAATGTACAGCAACCACTCACTGTATCAACTGCGGTGGACCTCATCGTCCAAACAACCGTCAATGTCCGGTTTATAAAAAGGAAGTGGAAGTAATTCGTCTTAAAGTGGATAAAAATCTGACATACCCTGAAGCACGTAAGCGAATAGAAGCAGGATTGGGGAGCTACGCCGCAGCTGCAGCTCAACAGACTGCTGAACGGAAGAAATTGGAGGAATTAGAGAGAAAAATGAAAGAGAAAGACGCTCAAATCGCTCAGCTGCTTGACGTGATGAAGAAGAAGGACGAAAAAATCGATAAACTGCTGACACATATTAGGCAGATTCGAGCACCGGTAGCTCAGGAGCCGTCCAACCAATCAGGCCAGCAGTTCACACAGGTCCATTCAAATCAAACAAGCCAATCAAACGAATCTTCCCAACACACTCAGCTGGCCAGAAAACCAAGAGAATCCCAGGTCGTCGGATCTCTGATGCAGCTAAGAACAAGATCACCGGCGTTTACCGAACCCCGCACCAACGAACAGAGCAAGAAGAAAAAGAGACACAACAGGAACAACAACACCTCACCAGGCCGACAAAGCCCACCACCAAAGAAAACCACGGAAAAAGGAAATACATCCGATCAGGAAGCGATAAGCGTCGATGAGGATGAAATCGAAGAGACAATCTCAAGCCAGCATCATAAAAAAATCTAACTCGCCGAAACAGCCACTGATCTGTAACACTTACCTGCCAACCGAACCAAACATTGAAAACGATCGATTTGAAGGGAGGGAAAGTGTAGTACCCCCTTTACTCTCAGAAGTGAGAGCGCAGCAGGCTGGAGGATCCGTCCGGGACGTCTTACCCCAACCCGTTGATGGAGAATCCCCCTCTGCGGTCGATTACCAAGCAACAGACACCACCTATCTACCACTTCGTTCTTTACCGCTTACACTCAATGCACCTACCACAAGCACTAGTATAAGAAGTCCTCTACACAATCGGCGTGGGGAGGGAGAGCGTGAAGTAACCTCCCCCCCTCTCTAGAATGGGAGTGGATCTCCAGGGGGATGAGGCTGGGACAAGTCACCAGTGTCTTCCACCCTCTGTTACCTCCTGGAACCCGGCCGTTTTTCCACCAAACAATGAATCATTATCATCATCATCGTCGTCTACGTCTAGCTATCGTGATGCCACCAATTGCTTTGCATTACAGTGGAACATACGTGGTTTACGCGCGAACATCAGTGAGCTCAAGCTTCTCATTAGCCAGCACGAACCGTTGGTATTAGCTCTACAGGAGACAAAAACCGACAACCGAATGATCCCACCAGAATTTGTCGGCAAGAATTACACTCTGCTACTCGAAACCGGAAACCGCCGGTATTGGCAGCAAGGAGTAGGTCTTGCAATTCGAGAAGGGATCCCCTTCGAACGCATCGAAATCAACAATGACCTTCAAGCTATCGCAGTTCGATTACATCTTCCGACCCCGATGACGGTGGTATCGATATACGTCCCACCAAGTTCCAACCAGTGTCAAGACAAACTAGACGATTTACTCTTTGTAGTTCCGAAACCGGTGTTGCTACTTGGTGACTTCAATGCGCATCATCCCGCATGGGGTTCCACAACTTCATACGCACTCGGCCGCTTCATCGCCGAGAAAACGCTGACTGAACAGCTGATTATTTTGAACGATGGATCACACACTCGGATTGACCCAGCCACAGGTGCATCATCAGCTTTAGACCTATCGATCTGTTCTGAAATGCTAGCCTCCAGGTTTATTTGGCGAACACTCCCGGATACCCATGGCAGCGATCATTTTCCGACCACCGTTTCCCTGCCTGAATGCTCACAATATACAACAAAGCGAAGAAAATGGCTGTACGACCAAGCGGACTGGACATCTTATGAACGGCTGACTGCTAGTAGCATCAAACCCGGTGACGAAATTGAGGTGGATGATTTCATCGACCGGATACTGTCAGCAGCAACGAACAGTATACCTCGAACATCTGGAAGAACTGGTCCTAAATCGGTACCATGGTGGTGTCCTGAAGTGGAAATGATGATTAAGCAACGTCGAAAATGCCTTAGAGCACTGAAGCGTACTAAAACAGCGGGCTTAGATACAACTAATGCACTAAAAAAGTTCCAGGAAGCAAAGGCAGCTGCAAGGGAAGCTGTTAAAAAGGCAAAGTGTCAGTCATGGGAGGAGTTCATCGGGAACATATCTCCAAACAGTACCACGGCAAAAATGTGGCAGACAATCAACACTCTGAGAGGAAAACGAAGACATAACACGGCTGTCATCAAACGTCCAGACGGTTACACCGATAAAGTGGAAGAAGTAGCAGAAGAATTAGCAAAACACTACTCTGAGAGATCGGCGACCTCTAGCTATCCTCCATTGTTTCAAATGGCAAAGGAAAAAGCCGAACGAGATCACGTGAATTTTCTACCAGATACAACGGACATCTACAACTCGGATTTCACCCTGAACGAGCTACTGTGGGCACTCGACAAAGGCCGTAGCGTCTCAACAGGTCCTGACTCCATAGGGTATCCGATGCTACGACGACTTCCTTTATCCGTAAAGACTGCCCTACTGGAGTTGCTCAACAGAATCTGGCGTAGTGGTGTTTTCCCAACTAGCTGGCGAACTGGAATTATAGTGCCAATCCCGAAGCCGAATTCGTCTGAATCCGGTCCTGCCGCCTTCCGGCCAATCACATTGACAAACTGCATAGCTAAAGTGTTTGAGCGTATGGTCAATAGAAGGCTAACAACTGAGCTAGAATCAAATGGGCGACTCGACAAAAGACAACATGCGTTCAGAGCTGGCCGCGGCATTGATACTTACTTGGCGGAGCTAGATAGGTTGTTACCTAATCGCGATGAACACTGCTTAATAGCATCGCTCGATCTATCGAAAGCATATGATACAACATGGAGATTCGGCATCTTACGTACTCTGCGAAAGTGGCAGATCGGTGGGCGGATGTTCAATATAATAAACACCTTTCTCACCGACAGAACCTTTCGAGTAAACGTTAAAGGACATATATCACGTGAAATGCCGTTGGAAAACGGCGTTCCCCAAGGATCAGTTCTCTCGGTAACGTTATTTCTTGTAGCAATGCAGCCGCTCTTCCAAGTGATACCACATACAGTCTCCGTACTTCTATATGCAGATGATATTCTTCTTGTAGTACGAAGGAATAAGGAACAAACTCTACATCGTTCCTTACAAACCGCGGTTAGGGCTGTTGGCAAGTGGGCTAAAAGCGTCGGTTTCAAGATTTCAGCCACAAAATCAAACATTTTCTACGGCAGCCCAAACCTCCGCCGAGAACCCAGCAAAAACATTTGTATCGACCGTGTACCTGTACCGAAGACGACCCGATTGAAAATACTCGGCATTACCATCGACCGGACTCTAACGTTTAAGCACCATTGCAAGCTAGTGAAAACGACATGCGACTCAAGGCTGCGAATCATGAAAATGATCGGGGCCAAAACTCCGCGTGGGCAACGCGATTCCTTGCTGCGTATCGGTTCAGCCATAATTACGTCACGCCTCCTCTACGGCATTGGACTTCTCAGCAGAGCAAAAGAATCGGTAATTCACACACTAGCACCCGTTTACAACCGCATGATCCGATATGCCTCTGGAGCATACGTCACCAGCCCGATTTCGGCTACTATGGCTGAATCTGGTACATTACCATTCGATCTCCTGACACTACAATCTCTTACTCGTGCTGCCATTCGCATGATGGAGAAGGACCATGGAAATATTGACCTTCCTGTAGTACAACGAGCATCTAATCGGCTTATGGAAATTGCTGGCGTACAGCTGCCAAACATCGCTGTACGGACCCGACTCGCTAATCGAAGATGGAACGAGGTCAAGCCACGCATTATATGGGACGTCAAACGACAGGTGAAGGCAGGAGACCCCGCGGCTATTGTGCGTCCAATTGTGCAGGAATTACTGGCAACCAGGTTCAATCGTGCCACAGTAGTCTACACTGACGGATCTAAGTGTAACAATAATGTAGGAGCTGGCGTGTTCTGCGACTACCTTCAAAAATCAATAGGTCTTCCAACATATTGTAGTGTTTTCTCAGCAGAGGCATATGCGATCCAATCGACCCTTAGTATAGGTGTCTCAAACGAACTAATCATATTGTCTGACTCGGCCAGCTGCCTCATGGCCATCGAGACAGGCAAATCACAGCATCCCTGGATTCAAGAAATAGAAAACCTACTACGAAACCGTCCAATACACCTTTTTTGGATCCCTGGTCACGCCGGTATCCGTGGTAACGAGGAAGCAGATCGTCTCGCAGGTGAAGCGCGGAATAATCCACCACTTGACGTCGCTATCCCTAGGATAGACGGTACTAAAGCAATGAATCAAGCTATCCGACAGCAGTGGGAAGAACGTTGGGCGCGAATGAGAGACGTGAAACTGCGGGAGGTGAAGGCGGAGACAAAAAAATGGTTCGATCAAAACAATTCTTCTGACCAGCGAGTACTCACTCGCCTACGCATTGGCCATACAAGGCTTACGCACGAGTTTCTACTGAAGAAATCAACTCCACCAGTATGTGATTGTTGCGGGACGGTCGTGGATGTCCGCCACATAATCTTGCACTGCAGAAAGTTTGAAGCAGCTAGAACGAAGTATGATATCGATCCGACCAACCTGAATGCAGCGTTATGTAACGAAGATGACAACGAAAAGCGATTGCTGGAGTTCCTGCATGAAATTAATGTATATCGAAGTTTGTGAAAAGAAGAAAGAGCAAAAAAGTGAGAGGCGGAGAAAAAGAATATGTAACAGAAAATATCGGAGGTAAAACAGACGTTGGTCCAGATACAGTAGAAAAAGCGAAGAATGGTGGAAAATCAAATAGAGTCGCAGATATGACAGCGAATTTTATGAAGGAGATGAAGGGAATAAATAAATGGCAGGTGATAATGAAGACAGAGAATTCAGACAGTTGCAAAGAAAGTGTGGAGGAAGAAGATATTGAAGAATACAGAAAGGAGTTGTAAAATAATGGAGAAAATACGGCGTAAAAGAAAAAAATGTATGAAAATAGACACAGTGAAAGCGAATCAATGAAAACTACTAAAGGATGCAAATAAAGAAATGTGGCAAGTAACATATGAAGAGGATAAATAAACGGAAGTTGGTGACACAAACGATGCAGTGCAAAATGAGAAGATAACTCAGAGGATCCAGTAAATGAGAAAAAGTGAATGTAGGTAGGACTGAAGGTGCAAACAAAAGTGAAGCAAGATGACGAAGGAGTAAAATAAAAATTAAAAAGTTGGAAAGAACATGAAAATACAGTGAAAATGAATGAATGGAGAAAAATACGAGAAACCGAAGAAAAAAGCGGAAGAAGAAAGGTGTTAAAAAAAATGAATGAAGAGAAGTGTAAGAAGCGAAGGGGAAGAAGAGAAGTGGAAGCAGAGAAGTGGAAGCAGAGAAATGGAAGAAAAGAAATGGATGAAGAGAAGCAGTAGTAGAGAAGCGAAAGTATAAATATAGAAGATAAGAAACGGAAGAAAAAAAAACGAAAGAATTGAAATAACACAAGAAAAAAGAAAGAAGAGAAACACTATAAGAGAAGCGGTAGATGAGAAACGTAAGCAGATTAGCGGAAGAAATAAAACAGAAGAAGTTAACCGGAAGAATAGAATCGGAAGCAGAAAAGCGGGAAAATACAAGTGGATGATGAGAAGCGCAAGAAGAGAAGCAGAGGAAGAAAAAATAGAAGAAAAGTAACAGAAGAATGGATGCAGAAGATACCTAGTGGAAAACGAGAAGTGTAAAAGAAAAGTTGAAAAAACGGAAGGTTAAAATTGGAAAAAAATGAGCAAGACGAGCAGAAAACGATACGTGGAAGCAGAGAATTGGAAAAAAAAGCGGATGAGAGAAACCGAGAAGATGAAGTGGAAGAAGAAAAGCAGAAGATAAGTGGAAGAATAGAAGCGGAAAAAACATACGGAAGAGGAAAAGCTGAAAAAGAGAAGTGAAAAAGCAGAAGAATAGAAGTAAAAGAAGATAAGAAAAAGTTGAGAAGAAAATGCAAAATTTTTGAGGTGTAGAAATTGAGGATTAGTGAACCAAGAATCGACCGACACGAATGCACTCATGTGTAAAGTGTCGTAAATAAAAAAAAAAAAAAAAAAACAAAAAAAAAAATAAACCAAAAAAAAAAACAAAAAAAAAAAAAAAAAAAAAAACCAACAAAGAAAAAAAAAAAAAAAAAAAAAAAAAAAAGAAGAAAAAGAGCGCAACGAAGCAGACAAGACATCTTCCAAAAAAAACATCTTTGCCAAACATCCCACTGCGGGGTAGGTGAAGGCAGGGACGTCCCGCCACCTTCACTGGCAAAAATGTCTATATCTGATCGCGCTCAAACACTGCCAACCCAAGCAACCAAAAGTTCGAATTTTACTTGAGATGAGAACTCAGAAGTTCACATTTAGTTGAAATTTAGTTCCATGGAACTTATTTGCTGAACAACAAGACAATTCACGGACAAACAGAACTTAATTTTCTTTAAAGTATCATTAATATTTAAAGGAACTTAAAAGTTCGAGAATAGTTGTTTCTTGCTATTCAACCCAACCTTCAAGTTCATATGTTTATAGTTGAGAACTTGATTTGAACTTCAAAAAATCTCTAACACAAAGTTCAATAAAAGTACTAACCGTAATTTTATTCAGAGCAAAAGTTTACAATACATCTATGTTGAACTACTTTCCTACTTTTCGAAGTACACGTAAAGTTCTTTAGGAAAACTTTAGAAAATGTAAAAACGATTGTTTACATTTGAAGAATGATCTAGTGTTGTACTTCAAGTTTGACAGGATACAGGAGCAAAGAATGGATTTTTCAAAAACATAAACATAAAAAACCGTTAGCTTAATCAGCGGCTGGATAGTCATGAAGGAAATGAATATATTTTTTTGCTCAGGAAGTACTAACACATCGGTCCCAAGCTCGGTCGTAAGCTTAATCCCAAGTAACTCAAAGAAAATTCTAGGGGTGCGACTCTCATCCATTCATAGTGGATAAGTTTGATTTATCCATGATTCTTTTCATTTTTCACAACAACTCTCTATAATTAAAATATGGTAAAATAATTTCTGCTACTTTCGATTACTCTCGATTTCATCCGATTCGATCGGATTTTATCCGATTCGATCGGATTTCATCCGATAAGGGCGTTAGAGTCACGATTTTGATCAATTTTACTTGATCGTGTACGTTCATTATGGCAGCTACCTACGAAAACAAACAGATTTGTTGGTTGATTCTTCCAACGCTTATGGTTTGTTTCAAACAAATTTTAGTTTGATTTAATTGTGAAAAATTGCGGTTCGACACAAACAAACGAAAACTTTTGAAACAACAAACATTTACAATCACCTACATATTTCCTGAAATATGAAGAATATGTTCTCGTTGCAGTTCAAAACCGGAAAAAACACTCGTGCACATCAATTTAACTGCTTTTCCATATGGCAGCGAAGTGTCGCATCTAGTGGAGCTGTGGCGAAAATCAGATGCGCTGTACAGCGTTCTAGATGCACCACAATGCAAGCATAGGGAACCAGAGTAAAATCGTTTGACGCTAGTGGATTATTCCGGTTTTCAGTCTGCAGTAGCGGGTTATAAGAATATAAAAAACATTACCAAGGCCAGGCGCCCATTGATGTGAAGGAGGTGTGGCATCTGCTAGCATGTCAAAACATCTTGTGGAAGTTCGCATCACGCCACAAGACTTTGACTCGATAGTTTGACATGGTATGTGATACCGTTGATACCACACCTCTGCCAATCGCTGCGCTTTTCGCTCCTATATTTTCATATTGGCCAAACTGACAGCCAATGTTGCCAATGGACACTCTAAACAAAATATACTTAAATAGGTTAAAGGCACAATAATCGATGAAACTTTGCCAAAATCGACTATATCGAAATATCGGATGAAATCGTGAAAAATCGTCGATTATCTTTCATACACGCAAAAAAAAACCGTAGTAGAAACTACCATTTCGAGGGTTAAATTAAGCGCAAACACCAACAATTTTCAGCTGACTATAAATGCGTTTGATTTTACCATGCCTGCGATTAGATCAACCATGGTGCAGTTGATATCAATATGAAGTCTGTCAAATATACCACAAATGCTGAAGGTTTTACCACAAACGTAGTAAATTTGACTGAAATTTCATGGTAGTTTTAAAGATATGCATAGTCGGGTGAAATGGAAGTTATTACTACAAGAATTTTTTCTGTGTAGCGTTCGATTGGAAAGAGATGCGAATCGTTTATTACGATTTCGTTCGATAAAATCCGATAATTTGGTTGAATCGGATTTTTTTTTAAATTTTTTAAATTTCATCCGATTTGGACAAGACATTTTGATTAAACATAATTTCTCTAAATCTGAGATAATCCGAAAGAGTCGCGCCCCTAGAGAAAATCATCATTTTAGAATGAATTATAATATTTTGTTTTATAAATATATTATAAGTGTTTTGCAAAATATGTCACGTTCTGAGCGGTTTGAATCTTTCATATTTTCAAAGATCAACGGGCCAAACCAGTTTTCTCTGATTATGATTAAGCTAAAAATACTTTTTTCACTGCTGCGAGTGATTTATTCCTCATAGTTGTTCGTAAAAACATCGTTCTTTACATTTATAAAACATAAACAGGACAAGATTTTATAGATAATATAAAACACTGTTGAAATAACATTACATCAACCATGTTTGGCAAAACATATTTTGTGACATAAGGATGGATTTGTTGTACAAGATTGTGGTTTCATTGCCAACGAAAAGCAAATCGTAGATACTAAGAATAGACTTTTCAATCATCGGAATTGGTATAGTAAAGAAGCTACAAACCTTTCACGCCAAGGACTAGGGTTCAAATCCCATACCTGGCGCTGTTTTATTTTTGTATGAGGTTTTATTTTTTTTTCACCTTTTGTTTTATAAGGCTGAAAAGCGCAAGATTGCATGACAAGAAGCAGACTGCGAGGTTTACTTCGGAACTAGGGGTTCTTCAACAGTTAACCAATTTCAAATCGCTAGTTACTCATTGTTTGTTGGCTAAATGGGATGCGGAAAATGAAGCTGTCACTCAACAAGCTAATTAATATGTAGTTTTTTTTTTGTTTGAATGCTTTTTATCCTTCTTTATAGGAAAACAATAGCCTACCACATCACAAAATGTTTCAAACGAAATTGGGACCGATTATCCAAGGCATACATCTCCGTCCGAAGACAATTGACCTGCAGACGATGACACCGAAATGGAAGATTTTCAGGAAAGTGATGATGACTCATTAGATTAGGTTTTGGGCCCGCAACACTAATTAATCGCACGAATCCATAAATCTAATATTGGAGATTAACCCTAACTAAAATCAGATTAAAACTACGATCGAATCTATTTTAATACAACATATAAAAGAATGGTAGATACTAAAGGCTATATTGTTCTCAACGATAAGATAAAATTTAACATTATTGTTTTCCACCATAGAAGACATCCTGGCAAGCAACTTCCGAAATTTTTAAAGTTGCTGGAGGACAATATTGATATACTGATAAAAAAGCAATGATAATATCTATGTGTCCCATCTATGATTTTTTTGCAATATAATCAACAAATGATATCTATTGGTAACCACACATACTTCCTATGTGTACACATAACCACTATGTGTGGCCACACATACTTTTCATTTACTACACGAACTTCATTTGTGCTTCTCAGAAGATTCTGTTTGTGTGTGAATAAATGAATATTGTGTGGAATTTTACATGGATTTTTGCCAATAAATATGTGTGGATTATTTGCCGTGCACAAAGGTATTAAGCAGTGTCTGATTGATTTTGTTCGGTAAGGCTCAATATAAGTAATTGTACTGACTTATTAACCTTATAGGGTAATCCTATTTTGGCTACTTATTTGAATTACATGGCTATATTCCCAAACACTCAAACTGAGGAGTCGTTAGCGTGATTCTAAATTAATCAAAACGATGTAAGATTATAGGGAACAAAAAAGTACAAATCCATGGAATCAACGCTTCGAGTAAAATCGTAGCATAAACCACCCAGTTCGAGACTAGCTAGTAAATATTTATGAAAAATGTAATTTAACTAAGAAAATATTATCAAATTGAACTCAATCATCATTTCATTACACACAGCACTCTAAAAATAAATTTGCGGCAGGATTAGAACAAAAACAAGAACAAAAATGTCGAACACAAATGTCTTTTTGTTTTGTTTTGTTGACTTCGTTTGAGGTACTTTTTAAGCTGAATAGCATTCTCTACAACCTCTTAAACGAACCTTTTGTGAACTTCAAAGTTTTCTTTAGAAGTTTATAAGATTTCTGCTAGCAGCTTAATCATTGAATGCGAACTAGAAAGTTCAGTTAATTACTTAAAAAGTAAGCTGAATAGAATTCTCATCATAATCCTTCGATTAGCTGGTTAAGCCAAAAACACCCTATTATCAGAACTTTTGGTTGCTTGGAAAAGGCACAGAATGGTTCTAGCGATGTGTAACCACTGTTTTTTTACACTCCCTAAAGACCACATGTGATGGGAATTAATTTCTAATTAGAGGTTTTGAAAACACAACTTCTTGTTTTTATCAGTAATGTTTTTCTCGTCGTTGTTTACTTAACAACCTCAGAGATAAACCTGATAAAGTGTTGTATGCTGTATTGGTTAGCTATCTATATTTTTAGTTAGCCAGGTGTGCTCAAATATGGGTAAACCGACTTTACACATAAAATGAGTATGTGCACTTTTCCGCGATTATGGGTAAAGTTCACTCATATTTGTGTAAACTGAACTTAGCGTGTAATCACATGTTGGCGCTGAAATCATGTGTTGTTCTCAGGGAACTGACTGGCAGCCATTTTCCTGTATCCAACATCTCTCACATCCACACATCAAAAGATTCATTGTTTGTAAACAATGTAGGTGTTCGTACCCGCAGTAACAAACGTCAGACGGGCCTTATTCAAATAAGGCCCGTGGTTACGCTAGTAACTAGGAACGGATGCCAGGCCCCTGGTTGTTCTCCATATAATGCAATTCATTTCAGTGTACGATCGAACACAGAGAGGAATTTGATAGTCAATTTTAGAGAACAAACTTACATACAAATGGTGGTATGTGCACATCTTTACCATTTACATGTTTAATTATACCAATATAAATACTGCTTGGGATGGGTAATGTAAAAATAGTATGTAGCTAATTGCAACATATATAAATGACCATGAACAGCCTAAAAACAACAACGTTTCAGTTAATTCAACCAACTATAAAGTATTTTTAACAACATGTGCTAATGTTAAATTGAACAAATCAGCGCCAACATTAGATTAGGGCGAATCTGCTTTTGTAAACAATGGCTTTCGTAGTCATTTTCTCTTGAACAAAAGGTCACAAATACAAACTAAGCATTCTTCAAGGTAGAGGAGCTTTATCTCTATCCGCTGATATATTCAATTTGAAGGAATTGTATTCAACTTCCGATAAATTAGCAGACAAAGTGTTTGTTTACAAAAGAAATTCGCCCTACACGCTAAGACTCAATTACCCATAAAAAGGTAATTGTTTCACCCATATATGGGTAAATTGTACTCACAAAAGTGGGTAAACTTCACTTACAATTTGAGTTAAGTGATATTACCTAAATATGAGTAAATGCACTTTATCCATGTTTGGATGAAAAAATAAACATCGGGAGTTCGTAAACTTCATTGGAGTAGGTTCGTTTATCATTCCATCTTGCGATTCAACATATTGAGGTCCATCGCGGAAGTTGGAATTGCGGAGTAGAAGATGGAAGAACTGAAAAAAAAAAACATTTGGATCCGGATTCGTTCCGAGAATTGAACGGTGAGAAGGATGTGACCAAGGGTGAGTCGCTCAGCACAAAACCACAATTTTTCCGATCGTGGTGCCAAAAAGTGCCCATGTGTGCCACGGTAATGGCCTAAACACAATGATAGCGGCAACGGAAAACGGCAAAGCCCGATCAGAGTAAGCCTGCTTGTCGAAAAGAAACCAGGCTAAATCCAAGCTGATTCTAATTGGACATATCGAAGTCATTTGCAACATCTGTCAAACTTACGTTTTTCCGTTCCGTTTCCGTTATCAATGTGTTTGGGCGGTAACTTGACAGTTCAATTGTTATGGTTTGGCTACGCCTGGCAACCAGGCAATTGTTTTGTTTTGCTTGGCAAATTTTTGCAGGCGATTTGAGTCTCAGTCAAGGTTTTTGTTGCGGAAATCGCGTTTTAATACTCTTGAGTTGAGACAGCAAGTTTGGGTGACAAATAGAGCTTAAAGCCTAGCATGCAGCTGACAAGTAAAGACCTGAAGTAATTTTTGCCATTTTTACCGAAATAATATCACAGAGAACAGACGTTCATCTTCGGTCTGCTACTTGTGTAAAACTTTAAACCGACATTTCAAATGTATGTCGTTATGCTCCTGGTAGGCGGCGCTGCAGTTGTGCGATATCTGTCATGTCAATGTTTATCAATACAAAGCCTAGCACATAACCTGAAAAGTTTTGTTTGTTTTTCTCTGCATTTGCTTTTTATACCGGCTGCCGATACTAACTTTTACACACGTTTTTCAAGAAAAGGTATATGGACATCAATGTCTGTTATCTGTGGTAATATTGCCAACTGCTCCAATATGGGTGAAATGTCAGTTTTCCTTGCGGAAGAATCGAACGGAATATTATTCCGCAAGGAAAAGTGACAGCCCCATTAGATTGCATGGACAGGCGTTACTAACGTTACGAAGTTTTCCCTTCTTTTCAGCTGCATACAAGCTAAGTAATTCATACAGTAAAAGCATTTCTTGACCATTAATTGTCCTTTCCTAATGCAAATTACTTTTGAGCTGCATACTAGCCTGGAGAAGCTAATCGCTGGAAGTAAGTGCGAGAATTCCTATATGCTATTGCACATTTAGGATTGATCTATCCGCTTTCTCAGCAGTCCACGTACGCCTGCGAAAACTATGAACACGTCGCAACTCCACTCTGAGTAGTAGTTTCCAAAGGTGTTCCTCTGTCTGCATTGCTGAGGCAAACGAACTGTGCTGCAGCAGGAGGGTGATTTGTTATACTTATGACAGACATACAACGATGACCGTTGTACGAACTGCCAAATACTTTAATCCAGTACAGAAAAACACGTACTAGACTAAAGGAGTACAACGCTGTACGTTGTATGTCTGTCCCAGGCATTACACTTGATGTCGATGTGTCCGAATATGTCCGTCGTCGTTTCATTTAAGAACATTCTGGCATTCGAAAATGAAGATTATTGCTATGCCTAATCAGACTGTAAATGTGCCAGTTTTCTCTTTCGTCCATCGAAAACGACAACTGCGATCTTTGTCCATTCATTTAGAAAATATGGCATAACGCCTCCACCCGGAACTTTCCACAGCCACTAGAAAAAACTTTGATTTTAATGTTTTTCAGCTTTTTAGCCTTTTGTAAAAAAAACTAAGCTAAGCCGAGAATATCGCTGATAAAAGAAAGTAATTGTGAGATAATGTTATGACTAAATCTTAAATACACTTTATTGAAAGCAAAATGCATCATAATTTTCCCGTAAAATACAGGTGAGTGCTGTTCAGCATCTTTGTCGAACAACTCAATAATGTTGGATGTGACGGTTGTGGAATTGATACCTTTCTGCACATGATATTGGCGAGATCTAGGAGGTACATCGCTTCTCCGCTTAGAAACCGCCGGAATTTATCTGGGTTTCCAGCGTTCCTGCGTTGGTAACAAAACAAACTTAAAACGTCAATTTTCAAGGGCTACCAGGTTATATCGAAAAGTACAACTGTCAAAAGTGTGCCACAAAAGTGCCACACATGTTCCGTTATGGTGTAAGATTTTTGATTACGGCGTGCGTGGCACACTGTTCTAAGCGACTCACCCCTTGGATGTGACAGAGTTGTGACCTTCGAATTATACAAGGGAGTACACTAAGATGAGCGGAAGTGGGAGGAATCACAAAATCTGAAAAAGTAATGCCGTTCTTGTTTTTTAACCTGATGGGTTCAACCATTCGATCAATAATTGTTTTGATCAACTGTTAGTCATTTCTTTTTAATCACTTCTCACCAATATTTGCATTGCTTGTTATCAGAAGTTAGTCCAATTGCTATAGTAGAAGTATAGTTGAAGCTCGTATAACTGATAAAAACAATTTTCAATTGAATAAACGATTAACGATTATTTTATTTGTGATCAAGAAACGAAATCTATCCATATTTGCGTCTAATTTCAAAATAATGTTTTAGATTTACCTAAATTTGTGTGAAATTTACATTAAATTGGTTACCCGTAAATAAGTAAACATAACCTATATTGTTAGTTAACCGGGTGTGCTCAAATATGGGTAAACCGACTTTACCCATAAAATGAGTATGTGCACTTTTCCGCGATTATGGGTAAAGTTCACTCATATTTGGGAAAACTGAACTTAGCGTGTAATCAAATGTTGGCGCTGAAATCATGTGTTGTTCTCAGGGAACTGACTGGCAGCCATTTTCCTGTATCCAACATCTCTCACATCCACACATCAAAAGATTCATTGTTTGTAAACAATGCAGGTGTTCGTACCCGCAGTAACAAACGTCAGACGGGCTTTATTCAAATAAGGCCCGTGATATCTAGGGTTTTTTTTATTCATTAGGGCGAATCTACAATTGAGAGACTCTCTCCGGGCTCGCTCTCTTTGATTCATAAATCAATCACCTTTACGTTTTTCATTCTACTATTTGTAGAGTATGCTAGCCAGCACTGTTGTGTTTCGATCTGTACTAAAGAATCCCTCGAAAGTTTTATAATGGCGCTGTAATGAATGAAAGAGAGCGAGCCCAGAGAGAAACTCTCTACTGTAGATTCGCCCTAATGAAAACAAAAAAACCCTAGATATGTTACATACTGTCAAACGCTAGTAACTAGGAACGGTTGCCAGGCCCCTGGTTGTTCTCCATATAATGCAATTCATTTCAGTGTACGATCGAACACAGAGAGGAATTTGATAGTCAATTTTACCATTATTGGGGGTTAGGATGACTATTGCAGTACAGTGATTTTGAACCGACTATGATCATGGTCAAAACTACCATTAAAAATAGTCTATACATTTTCCATAATGTCGGAATAGTCCTTGTTACCATGATAGTCAAAAATGCCATGAACGTGGTGAATTCGACCATTTTCATGGTTTTTGAAACCATTATATGCGATAGTCATCCTGACCATGATTTAATTGTCGGACAACGATGAAATTTTTCTCAGAGAAGGAGCCTCACCATCTAGTGGTGAGTAATCCATTGGTTACCATCACACGATAAACCAGTAACCACTAAACAAAGGAATTCATTACGCACAGAAAACTTCCATTTGTTTTAAAAAGCCTTTGAAATTTCAAAAAATAATGAATTAATTAACGAAAAAACCGCGTTTTGATTAGATCTTAAACCTCCTATCATTGTTTGCTTTAGGGCGAATTGCTGCTCCGTTTTTTTTCCTATCTTTTATCTCTCTCTCGTAAATTTACCTCGCTATTGATGAATGTCGATTGTTAGTGAATGAACATCGAATCGAACTACATCAGATTGCTCACAGCAAGTAAGCATACAAACTGATGTGATTAAATATCAAATATCTAGTAAAGATTCTGAGTTACATCAATTCTAAATGTTGAGGTAATGGTTGCCGTCGAGAATGCTTCAGCATAAGCCCTTAATAGGACCTGCTAACGTTCATTTCAATTTTTGTATCAGGTCGGGTGCAGTGTCGCGCAACATACCGGCTACGTCCGTTTCGTGGTTGCGCGAGTGTTTCACGATCTTTGTTTTGATACAATCGCCTGTCCCCGCAGTGGTAGTGGTGTGGGTGGAGTAGCATCGTCAATATCCTTTTATGTGTGCTCGGTCATCCGATGTGGCATCTCCGGGTGGTGGGTGGTACGGTATATGTAAACAAACCACCATGCTTCTCCATTGCCCGTGGAATGGGAAATTAATGTTTCCCCGAAATGATTTGATGTGATCCGATCGAATAAAATCGTGTTGGGAAAACACGCGGTTTTCGCAGTTTGACAATGATGGCGAATTGACAGTGAGCAAACGATATGCGGAAAACCACAATGCTTGGAGGTTTTGTTGTTGTTTATTTTCTCGCGACGAACCATGCGTTCTATAACGCACACTACGTCGTTTTCTCTCAACATTGAGTATGGTGTGGTGATTTCAACAGTATTTGTGCCCTTTTGTGTGGAAGCGAAAAGAATGTTGTTGTACAACATCAACAAAAATAATCGCCAGTAGCCGCAGAGTTTGCCTGTCAGGCAGAGCTACATTAGACCCATCAGCAATGAAGTTGCTTACTTAGCGTGTATGCATGCAAACATTACACACTCAATGAATGTTCAATAGAGATTCCTTCTCCGTGGCCGGCAGCCAGCCTTTTCTTGGTCATTTCCGTCGCATGCTGCCGTCGTTTGCCTTCCTCCCCAACCAACCCAAACCACCACGATTGTGCGGAGGTCTACTATGTAGGTAGATCTATACCGATGTGTACATGTTAGTACGTAGCCGACGGGCTGCTATGATGTGTGTATACTGACATGACACTCGCCTCGCGTCTCGTCTCATAAACACATCACTATTCGACTTCGAGCAAACACGAAGGAAAGCGTTTTAGTGCCGTGAAAAATTGTGCCGATTTTCTGGTTGTTTGGTTGAATATTTCGGTGGATTTCGAACCCGGTAAGTGAAAACTAGGTTAGTGATCGGGAGTTTAATTCAGATTCCAAATAAATGATACTCTTCGGAAATCGGTAAACGTTCTTAATTGCAACGACAATTTACGCAATAATGTCTGTGCAAATTCTAATGATTTCCTGTGTCTCGTGTTTGGCTTCTAGAAGCTTATAATCAATCTATCCAAAGGCAAGAAGAAGGCGGTGATTTTTCTGAAATATCGATTAGCTTTGGAAAAGCCGATTCTGTCAAAATCAGTGCACTTGGAGGTGCCTAGTAACAGGAATTGCTGCCGGATGATTAAAATTAGTTGAACAAATTTCTTCACATGACTGCCATGCAATCGTTTGGCTAAACTTACGACCATGCTCTGCTCCGCCATTCGCCACCGTGTCTTCACAGCCTCTTTTGACAAGGGTGTAGTCCGGAGTTGTTAAGAGGGGGCTGAGTACAATTATGCCGAATGTAATTAAACCCCAGAAAACATAAGCGGCAATTGTTTTGGAATATTGGGACAATTAATAAGAATTTACCTGACTCCCAGAATGCAGGCATTTTAAAGGTTTAGCTTCTATCCAGGCAAAATACATCTCCTATTATTGACATAATATGGTATTATAATACTATTAATACTAAGATTAAAATTATTATGCATGAAGTTTTTAGTAAATTTGATTTTGAGTGTATAGAGCAAGCACAGCATCAGATGGCTACACTGTTAATATTTTAAAGAAAAGATATTTGACAGTTAATATTGCGTTATATCATACACAAACATTTCGTTATACTGCTATTATATTACTGTGGTTGGTATTTGACTTTACTCAAAATGCCCTCAAAAACTTCCTTGTTAGTCTCCAAAAGATTTCGCCAGATTTAATTTTAAATAAACATCACTTAAAAAAAATATTTTCTAGGATTTATTTTCCTAAGAATTGAACTTGAAGCTATTTTTAGAATTGCCTTGGAATGAACATTAAAGATTCTCTAAAGCTATGTTCTGAAAAGGTTGGTAACCAATTTATTTCAAAATATGTGAAGTTAATAATTCAAAATTGTAATTATCATTACAATTATTCATCTTATTCGATGAATAAGATTCTGTGTTACTTAACTCTCGGTAATGGAAGTAATATATTTCGAGAATTAGTTATTTTTCTGAAAGTCTCACTCGTATAAAACAAGTTTATGCACCACAAGTAAACAATGCAAAAATCAAGAAAAGTTTTGTGCTATCACTTTCATCTATGTCATGAGCCAAAACTTTCTGGGTATAGTTGGGAGCCCCAATCAATCTGATAAGAATCTCTTCTGAATTTGAAGCTAGTGACAGCACATTCTCATTCATGGAGAAGACCTTGGAGATCAAACGCACACACGCTGTGTTATCACCGTAGTTTAAATCTCAAGTCACCAAGAAATTTGTCGAATGACGTGAATAAGATCTGCAGAAAATAATAACAAGAATACACCCAATCTGATTTTTACACGATTCACACGATCCAAGAATCCAATTATCTTTCAACTTAATGAAACACAGCAGGCCGTTCATTCATCGTTGCTATAGCAACAACCGTTACGAAAAGCATGACGGCACTCAAAGAACCAATGTTGCCAGTTATTTTTTTAAATGATTTATCATATATTAACCCGATAGTCGCCAAGTTACGGATATAAATTCTATTATGAATTACTGTCGTGCTCATATTATTATTATTGAATAACTAACTAACAAATTAATTAAAAATTACATCGATTCCTTTAAAAGTTTCCACTGTAGTAACTATGAGGCCCACTATGGATGACTGAAGCGATGCAAGGAGGTGGAGTAGCACGTTGAAAATTTCGGTATACATGATATCTAAAGGTATATATATATATATATATATATATATATATATATATATATATATATATATATATATATATATATATATATATATATATATATATATATATATATATATATATATATATATATATATATATATATATATATATATATATATATATATATATATATATATATATATATATATATATATATATATATATATATATATATATATATATATATATATATATATATATATATATATAAAAAAAAAAAAAATATTTTTTTTTTGATATAAGATTTCAGATCATCCATGGATTTCCGGGTTTTGTGGAATAATTTTAATTTTTTTTTCTCGTGGCCATGATACATTTCCTAGAATTTTAGGTTCATAATGGATACGAGGGTCTTCCTACAACCTTAGAAGGACAGCAATCTGCAAACATGTGGAATCGTTATTGTCATTTTACATTATAATATCCCTTCAATGTATACTATCTATATGACATTGCATATTGATTTACCATTTTTAACAGTATCATTAACATTTTCATCAGTACTCGGGTTTTCATGATTAATGTTAATATTATCTTATTATTTTTACCTTGGAGCGTATGGTACGGAATGTCCACGCATCCTTTCTTCCCTGCAGATTCACAAAATGCGTTGAAGTTCAAATCTATTCATTTTAATCCAACTCATTTAACCATCTTTGCGGTTAATGCAACGGAGTAGGCCTGGCCGCCTTGACGCTTGCATCATGTCTTTAATATGCTGAAAGCATCAATATAGACAAAAAAAAAAAAATTGGGCGTAATCTAACCCAATTATTTCCAGGATTCTTTCTCGTACTGACTAAGCTTGTATTAGATTAGATTAGATTCCAAGAATCCAAGAATCAAAGAATCAAAGAATCAAAGAATCAAAGAATCCAAGAATCCAGGAATCCAACAATCCAACAATCCAAGAATCCAAGAATCCTAGAATCCAAGAATCCAAGAATCCAAGAATCCAAGAATCCAAGAATCCAAGAATCCAAGAATCCAAGAATTCAAGAATCCAAGAATCCAAGAATCAAAGAATCCAAGAATCGAAGAATCCAAGAATCCAAGAATCCAAGAATCCAAGAATCCAAGAATCCAAGAATCCAAGAATCCAAGAATCCAAGAATCCAAGAATCCAAGAATCCAAAAATCCAAGAATCCAAGAATCCAAGAATCCAAGAATCCAAGAATCCAAGAATCCAAGAATCTTAAAATCCAAGAATCCAAGAATCCAAGAATCC
This sequence comes from Aedes koreicus, assembly GCA_024533555.2. Taxonomy (NCBI): domain Eukaryota; kingdom Metazoa; phylum Arthropoda; class Insecta; order Diptera; family Culicidae; genus Aedes; species Aedes koreicus. The sequence continues at coordinate 183,678 of JAHHFK020005518.1, read as the reverse complement.
AATCCATGAATTCAAGAATCCGAGAATCGAAGAATTCAATAATCCAAAAATTGAAAAATTCAACAATTCAAAAATTCAGCAATTCAAGAATCCAAGAATCCAAGAATCCAAGAATCCAAGAATCCAAGAATCCAAGAATCCAAGAATCCAAGAATCCAAGAATCCAAGAATCCAAGAATCCAAGAATCCAAGAATCCAAAAATCCAAGAATCCAAGAATCCAAGAATCCAAGAATCCAAGAATTCACCAATCTAAGAATTCAAGAATCCAAGAATTCAAGAATCCAAGAATTCAAGAATCCAAGAATTCAAGAATCCAAGAATCCAAGAATCCAAGAATTCACTAATCCAAGAATGCAAGAATCCAAGAATGCAAGAATCCAATAATCCAAGAATCCAAGAATCCAAGAATCCAAGAATCATCCAAGAATCCAAGAATCCAAGGCTTCAAGAATCCAAGAAACCAAGAATCCAAGAATCCAAGAATTCAAGAATTAAAGAAATTCCAGAATCCAAGAATCCAAGAATCCAAGAATCCAAGAATGCAAGAATCCAAGAATCCAAGAATCCAAGAATCCAAGAATCCAAGAATCCAAGAATCCAAGAATCCAAGAATCCAAGAATCCAAGAATCCAAGAATCCAAGAATCCAAGAATCCAAGAATCCAAGAATCCAAGAATCCAAGAATCCAAGAATCCAAGAATCCAAGAATCCAAGAATCCAAGAATCCAAGAATCCAAGAATCCAAGAATCCAAGAATCCAAGAATCCAAGAATCCAAGAATCCAAGAATCCAAGAATCCAAGAACAAGAATCCAAGAATCCAAGAATCCAAGAATCCAAGAATCCAAGAATCCAAGAATCCAAGAATCCAAGAATCCAAGAATCCAAGAATCCAAGAATCCAAGAATCCAAGAATCCAAGAATCCAAGAATCCAAGAATCCAAGAATCCAAGAATCCAAGAATCCAAGAATCCAAGAATCCAAGAATCCAAGAATCCAAGAATCCAAGAATCCAAGAATCCAAGAATCCAAGAATCCAAGAATCCAAGAATCCAAGAATCCAAGAATTCAAGAATCCAAGAATCCAAGAATCCAAGAATCCAAGAATCCAAGAATCCAAGAATCCAAGAATCCAAGAATCCAAGAATTCAAGAATCCAAGAATCCAAGAATTCAAGAATCCAAGAATTGCCAAGAATCCAAGAATCCAAGTTTTTCAGTGTTATCCTATCCGTTGTCGATTTATTTCGGTGAGAATAATTTCACCACTTTACAGAGTTGCCAAAACGCATCATATTTGTTCCACATGGTTATATTAACCATAAAATGTAGAACAAATTGGAGTTTTCAAAAATTTGAAACGAGATTAGGAGGGCAGAGAAAAAAGCAAGTTATTAAACTGGTGAGTTTGAGATTTTTAGTGGAATACCTGTAACTTGCAAATGAGAAGGAAGATTAGTAATTTCCATTTAATTCCAACTACCTTTATTGCTGATCTTGACACTATTTTTATTGCTTATGCTGACTTATATTTCGTCTACAATGTGCAGACTTCTGCAGTGCCGTGTACTTTAACGCTAATGTGTTATTATCGCTAACGTTATAAGAAGTTCATTGCTTTTAAGGACATACACGACCGAGTCACTCTCACTTCGCGTTTTGATGAGCACAAATCTCAAATACTATTAAAACTTCATGCATGATATTTTCAGCAAATGCTTGCTCCTTTGCACTCTATGCTCAGTTCACCCATAATCGCAAAAAAGTGCACATCCTCAAATATGGGTGAAGCTGATTTTACCCATATTTGAGTAAATTTGTGCAGGAAGAAATACCCAAATATGGGTAAGTTGTAATGTACCCATAAATAAGTATGTGCACTTTTCGCGATTATGGGTATTCTTGGGTAAATTGAACATAGCGTGTGGAGCATCCTTTGGTTATAATCAGGGACTTGACTGGCAGCCATTTTCCTGTAGCCAACATCTCCAACATCCAATCATCAAAAGTTTCATTGTTTGTAAACAATGCAGGTGTTCGTACCCACAGTAACAAACGTCAGACGGGCCTTATTCAAATAAGGCCCGTGATATGTTGCATACTGTCAACCGCTAGCAGCTAGGATAGGGTTGCCAGGCCCCTGGTTATAACCTATAGCAATTTTGAACCTTTTTGTTTCGATATAGCTGTGACTTTTAGTTTCAAACACTAGAAGTGAAAAATATTCTAACCTGGAATTCATATTGGGAAAGGACTCGGTAGTGTATGTCCTTAAAGCAATAATATCGAAATTCGAAATACGAAATTCAGGGCCTTTCAGTGAAAACGTGAACACGTTTACTGTAAAAGATTTGCAAAGATTATCGAGGGTGACTCTGTTTTGATCATCTTTACTCATCGATTTTCTCACCTCATATACAAAACGTTGTCTGGTCCCGATATCCTCTGATTGTGAAACGTCAGTTGTTAATTGGATCGCAGTAAACATCCCAGGATTGAGGAGCGGTGGGCCTATAGTTACTGATCGTCTTGATGACGAAAAAGAAGGACAAAAGCTTATGTTAGCTACTAAAATATGGCCACTAGCTAGCTCCGAATCTGCCATGTTTGTCTTAAAAAAAAAAACTGCTGGTTTGATCCATGTCTTTCAGCCAATTTAGCTACTTTTGTTTACAAGCTTATCAAAGATCCTAAACACTTACCGAAAATCAGCTGCATTGGATCCGCCAGGAGCACAGGCGAGACATCAAATTGAGTGGACGGCACCAGGGCTTACTAAAGCAATCGACTTTAAATCGACAAAGATGTTTCATTAGGGCCTAACTGACAAACATACACAATGACTTTTTCCGCGAATTTCTCGTCATTGAAAACTCGCCTAATCAATCCACCACGGTCATTTCGGAGAGGAGGAGTTCACCTATACGATAGAATTGGAGGCTTACATGGGTAGCCTTTGTGCCACGAGAAATTTACGGAAGAAGCCATTGTTTACGTTTGTCAGTTAGGCCCTAATGAAAAATCTTTGTCGAAATATATGCTTTGCTCACTTAACGTATGGATAGTGAAATCTGCACAAAAGTAAAAAGGCCATATATTTTTTATTTGTAAACAAAAGCAATCACTCTTTATTTTAGTTGTTCATATAAACAAACAAGTTAATGCAGAAAAAAATTTACACCAATTCGCTCAGCCTTGCGGCAGTTGGCTGGCACTCATGGACGCCGCAAAACTTAATGTTTTCATATTTGCGAGCTCTTTTTTATTTTTTGCTGAAGATGTTTGGTAGTTTTTGGACGAAAGTTGTTTGGAGGGTTTTCATCCTTCAGCACATAAGGGATCTTCATGCTTTCCATGGCTTACAAAGATTTCTTCGCATAATGGCTCGATGCTAAATCCGGCCAGAACACTACTTTTTGTCCACGATGTTTTTGAGAAATAAACTGTTTCACCTTAGGCAAGCAATTTTCAATACAACGATTTGCGGTGATGGCCAACCCCGATTCAAAGAAAACAGGTTTTGACATTCCAAGTGGGCTGATTGCCAACCAAAGCAATATTTTCCCTGGGAATTTCGTATGTTCAACAAACTTCACATCTTCTTTCACCTGTGCTTTGGGACTGTCGTAGAAGTATTTTCCTTGCCATTCATTTCCATCCAACGTGAAATAAGTCTCGTCATCCATGATGCAAAGTACATCGTTTTTCGCTTGAAAAACATTTCGGACAAGCTTTCTCAATCGTACTTTCTGAACAGCAGCTTGAGTTTCTGACACTTTCGGTTTCACTTTCCTTGACCGCTTCTTGATCCCAGCTTCATCCAAAACCTTTTTGACAGTTTGGTGGTGACAATTAAACTTTTTTCCAAGTTCTCTGTACGACTTTGCCACCCGACCTTCTGTCAACCGTATTAAATTTCGTTTCACTGAAGAATCTCTCAAACTTGACCAATTTCCTGAACCGATCTTCCGAGTTGTTGTTTTTCGCATTTGGTAGGACGAAAAAATGCTGTACATGGTTCGACGACTTATTCCCATGTCCATAAAATGACGCACTACCTTCGATTTCGGCCAGTCTGGATGAGCGTTGCAAAAATTACAAATCAGTTTCCGGCGTTGTTACTCCTGATTACTCATGTTTCATCTGGTAATAGATTACCGACAACTTGAACACTTGGAACTGAAGTATGACAGAGCTGTTAAAAACTTGACATCGATCAGCTGTAGAATCGTTAGGGTTGTGATTGAAGCAGGGCTGTGAAAATGTGTGCATATTTCTCTATCCATAGGTTAACGTTGGCCTTGTTTACGTTCATTTTTCATTTTCTTGAAGTTGCACCGACGGAACCAAGGTCGGGAAGGGCGGTGTGAAAAATTTGTTCTAAAGCAAACTGAGCAATTCCGAAATACACAAATTTGAACAAAGTTGCACTAGACAAAGTACAAAATACGAAAACTTGAAACGAATTCGAGTTATTAATCTTTGATCAAAGGGAGTTTAGGGTAACATGATCATGATAACTTGTCATGTGGGCATTGCACAAACTTTCATTGGCAAGTACATACAAATATTCGTGGAAAAACCTTCGAAAGAGACGAAACCTTCGTAAGAGCCAGCAACCAGTTCTTGAGAGGGGAATCTATACCAACCAAATAACTCTTCTGGCAGGCACTTATCGTTATCGTGAAAAACGTAATACGGCTCTGCGAAGATTGCAACGTCACACCTTGTTTTCATTGTTGACTGAGATATTAACGCTCAAAACCTGACCACGCAATTAGATTTTTTTTGAAATTCTACCCCAGTAGAGAAAACAAAAACGTAGTCCTACGTCAAAAATATGTCTATGCAAATGAAGAACGGGACAAGAAGAAGCCCCCTCCCCGTACAACGCCCATGTCTTTTGCACTTGTTCCACCTTTTCCTTCTCATAGTTTATTTCTGGTATGAGTAAGTGCCGACCATTGCAATAATGGTTAAGTAGTTTGTTCAAGCGTTCGCCAAAATACCCATTACCATGATCGCGGAGAGCACATGTGTCACTCGTCGACCGATGGATGAACCGGGAGAAGAATTCGAAAGCCATTGACTGGTTGCTTAGAAGATGTACCTGGGTCGGTCGGTGATTTGACCCATATTCGACTCAGCGCACGGTGGCTGCCAAATCTGCCGGGAAAAGCGTTTCCCTGTGGCAACATACAACATATATATTTTCGTCTCGCATCAGTCTCTCGCGGAGATGAGAGGAGATGCATTTTTTTTTGTTTCGGTATAAACTGCCAAATATTTGCTGATTCAAAGTTTTTTTTTTTCTATCACCGATTTCCTTCGACAAAAATAGACACCGGTTGCAGTGAAAGTATTCAGAGCGTCTCTACGCATGGATGAAGGTGGTAGTGGTGGAGGTAGCGGCGATCATGGCGTTTCTGATGATGGTTGCTTACAATGTATTTCGAATGCAAATGGTGTGGGCAGGATTTTTTTTTGTTGGTGCAATGTGAAAAAAGTTCGGGGGCTTGGTAGAATTGTGTCACATTTCTTAGCAATTATGCGTGGTAACTTGTTTTTTGTGTCGACTTTCTGGTATAGCTGTATTTTTTAAATAAAAAAAATATATTTCTGCTAAGAAGCGTTGTTCAATGGAACGTATGTACTTCTCTAAACAATGATTCAAACGTCATTTTCTGCCGATACTGGAATAATCGCCCACTCAGCCTAACACCCTAATTTCACTAACAACATAGTAGGTACAAGTTTGCGTGGGCAAACTAAGGCAATGTGCCCTCCGACTGCTCAAGCGCTGGCATCCGTTAGCATGTCGAAACATTATGTCGATGTTCACCTTACCTCACACATCATCACCATGATCATCTAGTATGCTCTGCGATGCAAAATTTCAGCACAGTTTATGATACCTGTCTTTATAGCTAGTACAAGCTAATATGCATATCCTTTTAAAAAACTATCCTTAGTTTATCATTTCTTTTTTGGCCCTACAGGATTTACCAATTCTTTAGCACAGCTAGAAGTCAAACTTATGTTGAAAATGGCTGAGATCGATTCCTGGTTAGGCAGTGATCGATATCCCTTGGCATAATTGCACTTGCTACATAAATAATTACACTACTTAAAGCAAACACTATATTAACATTCACCAAGAGAATCAAGAATCAAAAATCGAGTATCAAAAATCATGTATCAAGAATCAAGAAAAAGATGGGATCAAGAGTCAAGAATTAAGAAATCGAATGAATAACATATCAAGAGAATAGGAAAAATCGAAGTTATTGAAAGGGTATTAAAATAATTGAAAGAATAAAGAGAGAATCAAGAGAGAGAAAAACGAAAGAATCGAAAAAAATTAACGAATTATGAAATCATAAGAATCAAAGAACTCGGAGGAATCAAAAAAATCTAAGGTATCGAATAATTCGAAAGAATAGATAGAAAGAAGAAATAAGAATCAAATGAAGCGATAGAAAGACCCTGGCTTAGTGTTTATCATCCACACCCCTTGAGTTAAGCAATTAAATCTCACCTACGGAAAAGTCACAAAAAACAAAAACAATAAGTGTTTTAATGACTACGAAAGTTGAACCGGCCGTAGGCTGAAAATCTCTATAAAAAGAAGTACACAAAAAAACACAGAATCAAAAAAAAAAAACAAAAGAATCTACAGTTTTGATAATACCAAAATAATAGGAAGAGTCGGAATAATCGAAACAATAAAGAAATCTAAAGAATTGAAAAAAAAATCAAAAGAACCGAAGGGATCGGAGGAATTGAAACAATCTACTTTAAAGAGTCAAAAATGGAAAGCACTGAAAGAATCTTAAGAATAAAAAAATGAAAGAATTGAAATCGAAACAATCGAATGATCCGGAAGAATATACTGATCTAATCACATTAAGCAAAAGAATCACCTAGAAAATGAGAAGAAAGATTAGTAATTTCCATTTAACTCCAACTACCTTTATTGCTTATCTTGACAGATCCTGTACTAATACTTGACTGGACCTTGTAGACGAAATTCGCGTATTTGTAAAGAAAAGCAATAAAGATAGTTGGAATTAAATGGAAATTACTAATCTTTCTTCTCATTTTCTAGTTACCGGTATTCCACTAAAAAGCTCACACTCTCCAGAAAAGAATCAAGAAAATATCAAGTTCAAAACAGAAAGATGAAGATTTAAATTAGAAAATAGGCTTTAAAAACAGCAAAAAGAAACCAACACACTAATTTAAAAAATTAAGTAGGAAGAAAAATAGACAATGATAAAAAGACAATAAAAAAAAAACGAAAAAACAAAAGGAGGCAAACAAACTATATCTGATCAAAATGAAGAAAATTGAAAATATATAAAATAAGATAAGAGAGAAGAAGTATACAATGAGAATTAGAATAAAGAAAATACGAAGTAGAAAACTCTAGGTAGAACAATTGAAAATTCTAAATCCTAAACTTCTGAAATGATGAATGTTAAAAAGCTCAAATGCCTAATTGCTAAAATGCTAGTTTGTTTAAAAGCTAGATCGCTTAAGTGCTAGAATTTTTGAATGCTTCCATGCTTAAAAAGGCTTGGATACTAAATTGATAAATGCTAAAATGCTAAACATGTTAAAAAAATGATTGGATACTAAGTTGATAAAATACTGAAATGATAAAAAATGGTAAAATACTAAACTGCTTAAATGCTTAAATGTAAAAGCGCAAATTTTTTTAAATGCTTGAATCTCGACAAATTATGCAAAACGACCAATCTGATTTTGTAAACAAAAGGGTAAACAAAGATTCAAACATCAATTTCTTGAAACTCTTAGCAACCCCACACAAACTAGCATCATATTTATATTCGAAAAATACTATCCTTTGTGATGGTTGCGCTAGTTTGCGTAAGAATGCTCAGAGTTTCGAGAAATTTACGTTTGAATCTTTGTTTACTACTTTGTTTAACAGTCAAAAATGAATGCAAAAATGAAAAAAACGCCAAAATGCTAAAATTCCAGAATGCTAAACTGCTAAAATGCTTAAATCCATCAATGCTAAAGTGGTTGGATGTTAAATTGCTTAGATGCTAAATGCTAAGATGCTAAAATGCTCAGATGCTAAAATGCAAAATGTTCAAATGCCAAAATGCTTAAATGCTAAAATGCTAAAAATCCAATAAGCTTAAATGCTAAAATGCTAAAATGCTAAAAAGCTAAAATGCTAAACTACTTAAATGCTAAAATGCCGAAATGCTAAAATGCTAAGGTGTAAAAATGTTTAAACGCTAAAAAGATGCTGAAACGCTAAAATGCTTCAATGTTTAAATGCTCAGATTCTAAAATGCTTAAATGCCCAAATGCTCGAAAGCTAAACTGCTAAAATGCTAAAATGCTAAAATGCTCAAATGCTCAAACAAATCCTAAAATGCTAAAATGCTAAAAAGCTAAAATGCTAAAATACTTAACTGCTAAAATGCCGAAATGCTAAAATGTTAAAACGTTAAAAAGATGCTGAAACGCTAAAATGCTTGAATGCTTAAATGCCCAAATGCTCGAATGATAAACTGCTAAAATGCTAAACTGCTAAAATGCAAAAATGCTTAAATGCTAAAATGCTTAAATGCTAAAATTCTAAAAAGCTAAACTACTTAAATGCTAAAATGCCGAAATGCTAAAATGCCGAAATGCTAAAATGCTAAAATGCTATTAGGTGCGCAACTAAGTTCTCGCTGTTTTTTGGTGAAAAAGGAACTTTGAAAACAATGGTTACAAACGAATTATTCAAAGTATTGCCCATCACTAGCTACGACTTTTTCCCATCTTTCTGGTAGAACGTGAATACAATTTCGATAGAACTGTTCGTCTTTTGATGCTATCCAAGAATCAAGCCATTTTGAGATGTCATCATATGAGTGGAATTGCTGACCAGTGAGACCATGTGCCATCGAACGGAACAAGTAATAATCGGACGGTGCAATATCAGGAGAATATGGCGGGTGGGGTAGGACTTCCCATTTGAGCGTTTCCAAGTAGGTTTTCACGGGTTTCGCAACGTGAGGTCGAGCGTTGTCATGCTGAAGAATCACTTTTTCGTGTCTGTGCTCGTATTGTGGTCGTTTTTCGTGCAGTGCTCGGCTCAATCGCATCAATTGAGTTCGATACCGTTCCCCGGTAATGGTTTCGTTTGGTTTCAACAGCTCATAATAAATAACACCAACTTGGTCCCACCAAATACACAGCATAACCTTCGCAGCGTGAATATTCGGCCTAGGCGACGATGTTGAAGCATGCCCGGGCAGTCCCCATGAATGTTTCCGTTTTGGGTTACTGTAATGAATCCATTTTTCGTCACCCGTCACAATGCGATGTAGAAAACTCTTCCTTTTTTGCCGCTGGAGCAGTTGTTCACAGACGAAAAAACGACGCTCAACATCTCTTGGCTTCAAATCGTAAGGAACCAAGTTCCTTGCTTTTGAATCATTCCCAACGCATGCAATCGCTTAGAAACGGCTTGGCGGGAAACTCCTAATCCTGAACCAAGCTCTTCTTGCGTTTGACACGGATCCTCATCGAGCAATGCCTCCAATTCAGAGTCTTCGGAGTTTTTTGGCCTTCCTTCACGCGGACGATCATCAACACTGAAATCACCGTTTTTGAAGCGACGAAACCAATCACGACACGTTGTTTCACTCAGAGCAGCATCACCGTAAACGTTTTGGAGCTCTCGATGTGCTTCAGCCGCCGTTTTCTTCGAATGAAAGAAGAAAATCAACACTTCCCGCAAATGACGATTATTTGGCACGAAATCAGACATCTTCAAACAACCAAAATATATAACACTAAACCAAAATCACTGATTTGGCAAAGCGGTTTGTTTGCCATATGTCTGAACTTGGTATATGACGCTTGAAACGTACAACATTCGACCAGCACTTACTACTGGCGCCATCTATTGCTAAACAGCGGGAACTTAGTTGCGCACCTAATAAAGTGCTAAAATGTTTAAACGCTAAAAAGATGCTGAAACGCTAAAATGCTTGAAAGGTTCAATGCTCTAATTCTAAAATGCTTAAATGCCCAAATGCTCGAAAGATAAACTGCTAAAATGCTCAAATGCTCAAGAGCTCAAACAAATCCTAAAATGCTAAAATGATAAAATGCTAAAATGCTTAAATGCTAAAATGCTAAAATGCTAAAACGCTAAAAAGATGCTGAAACGCTAAAATGCTTGAATGCTTAAATGCTCAAATTCTAAATGCTTACCTGTTTACGATGATAAATGCTCGAAAGCTAAACTGCTAACATGCTAAAATGCTAAAATGCTTACATGCTAAAATGCAAAAAATTAAAAATGCAAAAATGTAAAAATGCTAAAATGCTAAAATACCAAAATCCAAAATGCCACAATCTAAAATGACAAAAAATCCAAAACGTTTAGCGGGTAAAATGTTTAAATCCTTCAATGCTAAAATAATTAGTTGCTAAAATGCTTAAATGCTAAAATGCTCAAATGCTAGAATGTTAATGTTTATGATAGGGCACTAGAATTTTTAAATGGTTAAAAGCTGAAACTAAAAAGCTCAAATGCTAAAATACTGATATGCTACAGAACTAAAATGCTAAACGCTCAAATGCTAAAATGCTAGCATGCTAAAAGGCTAAAATTCTCAAATGCTTATTTGCAAAAATGTCAAAATACAAAATTGCAAAAACGTCAAATTTGCAAAAAAGTGCAAAAATGCAAAAATGCAAAAATGCTAAATTCTAAAATGTTAAAATGTTAAAATGCTTAAATGCTCAAATGCTAAAATGCTTAAATGCTAAAACCCTAAAATTCTTTAATACTAAAATGCTTCAATGCTAAACTGCTTAAATGCTTAGATGCTGAAATGCTAAAAACGCTCAAATTTGTAAATACTTAAATGCTTCAATGGTAAAATACTGAAATGCTGAAATGCAGCAATGCTAAAATGCTTAATTACATAAGTGACTAATGATGGTGAATCATAAATTGAGAATGATGTATGATAACTGATAAATGATTAATGATAATTGAGAAACAATAAATACAAAGTGATAAATGATAAATGATAAATGATTAATGATTAATGATAAATGATAAATGATAAATGATGAATGATAAATAATTAATGATTAATGATAAATGATAAATGATAAATGATAAATGATTAGTGATAAATGATTAATGATAAATGAAAAATAATAAATGATAAATGATTAATGTTTAATGATAAATGATAAAAAATAAATGATAAATGATTAATGATAAATGATAAATGATAAACGAAAAATGATAAATGATAAATGATAAATGAAAAATAATAAATGATAAATGGTAAATGATAAATGATAAATGATAAATGATAAATGATAAATGATAAATGATAAATGATAAATGATAAATAATAAATCATAAATGATAAATTATAAATGACCAATGATAAATTACAAATGATAAATGATAAATGATTATTGATAAATCATAAATGATACATGATAAATGATTATTGATAAATGATTATTGATAAATGATAAATAATAAGTTACAATTAATAAATAATTAATAAGCAGTGATAAACGATAAAAATTAACAAGAAGCGAATTAATCATTTATAAATGGTAAATTATACAAAAATAAATGACAAATGATAAGTGAGGAACGGAAAATGATAAATGATAAATGGTTAATGATAAATGATAAAGATAAATGATAAGTGATAAATGATGAATGTTAAATAATATATGAGAAGTGATCAATGATTAATGATTAATGATAAATGATAAATGAAAAGTAATGAACGGTAAATGATAAATGATAAATGGTTAATGATAAATGATAAAGATAAATCCTAAATGATGAATGTTAAATAGTAAATAAGAAGTTTTAAATGATTAATGATCAATAATAAAAAATAAATAGTAAATGATATAGACGGAGATGTTCGCTCATCACCATGAGGCCCCAAGAGTGGACATTGATGTTTGCTAGAATGCAAACAACCTGCCGTACACTGACGGAACAATCAACACTTCTCTTCATATCTTTCATTCTAGCAAACATTACTGTCCACTCTTGGGGCCTCATGGTGATGAGCGAACATCTCCTTCTACATCATAATCCTTACTCCACGTACGGAGAATACAAAACATAACAATTATCGTAGTGAATGATAGATTATAAATGATAAGCGATAAATAATAAGTGTTAAATGATTAATACTAAATGGACAATGATAAATGATAAAGATCATTGATGAATGATAAAAAATGAAATTTAAATAGAAAAAAATGATTAGTAAATGTTGAGTGATAAGTGCGAAATGATAAATGTTAAATCATAAATAATAAATTATATATAATAAATGATTTATAATACATATTAAATAATAAGCGATAAATGAAAAATAATAAAAATGAGGTGTTTAATGATAAACGATAAAAGAAAAAAAATGCATGGTAAATGATAGATGATAAATGATAAATTATAAATTATTCAATAAGAAGAGATAAATGATTAATAATAAATAGGAACCGAGAGATAAAAAATGACAAATGAAGAAAAATTATAAATCAAATGTGATGAATGATACATGATGAATGATATATAATAATAAATAAATGATGAATGGTAACGAATAAATAATATATAAGAAGTGTTGAACGATAGATAATGAATAAAAAGTGATAAATGATACATGATAAATGATAAATGAAAAGAAATAAATGATAAATGAAAAAAATATAAATCATTATTGTTAAATAATTAATAATAAATGATGAATGATATATAATAAATAGGAAGTGAAAAAAAAAAAAAAAAAAAAAAAAAAAAAAAAAAAAAAAAAAAAAAAAAAAAAAAAAAAAAAAAAAAAAAAAAAAAAAAAAAAAAAAAAAAAAAAAAAAAAAAAAAAAAAAAAAAAAAACAAAAAAGAAAAAAAAAAAAAACAAAAAAAAAAAAAAAAAAAAAAAAAAAAAAAAAAAAAAAAAAAAAAAAAAAAAGAAAAAAAAAAAAAAAAAGAAAAAAAAAAAAAAAAAAAAAAAAGAAAAAAAAAAAAAAAAAAAAAAAAAAAAAAAAATAAAAATAATGGAAAAAGAAAAAAAAAAAAGAAAAAAAAAAAGGGAAAACTGATCCACAAGTAATGATGAATGAGGCAAACGTACTTTTGCATATAAAAAGTAATAAACGATCCATAAAAAATTGAAAATCGTGCCACGAAAAACGCATTTTTTATCCATAAGACTCTGGTGAATATCCATAAAAAAAATTGAAATGATCCATAAATGTGTGCAATGTGATCCATACTTTATAACAAATTTAGCAATAAAATATCAAAAATGTACCGTTTTATATCTGGGTATGGTCGTTAAAAGTGTACGGATTACCCATAAACATATTGCAAATTATCCATAAAAGGTTCAATAACTTTCCTTAAACTTGTAAAATTGATCCATAGAATGTAACCTTTGTGCAATAAAATATATTCGCATGTTCCATAAATTATTTAAAATTTTCCATAAATAAATTGCCAATGATCCATAGAATGATGAATAATGAACCATAAGCTTATAATAATGATACATAGTAAATCAGTTTTGTTCGCTAAACCATATGATATGATCCATAAATTATGACTGAATTTTTCCAGGTTGGGGCACTTTTAATTAAATTTCGATCCTTAAAGATTGTAAAATTGATCTCCAACTGTGTTACTATTCAAATTTAGTAACATGTCCGTTCTTTCAGGTATCCGGATATAGTATTACTGCTAAAGAAATATTGTGGAGTTTTTGCGTAGCCGTGTTGAGGATTGAAGAACTAAACGGTCGATGTTTCCGACATCCGAAGTGTTAACATAGCGTAGATTAGATTCCAGGCAAACGGCTGATTCAAGCATTTGCCCGGTATAATGCAAACAGAGACTGTTTTTTTTTAGTTTGGTCCGACGAGCGACAGCGAGTTTGACAGCAAGCGTCTGCCCGGCATAATTTAAATCAAATTTTCAGAAACAACAGTTTAATCAAGTCATAAATTTGACCTGAAGTTCTTTATGTGCAGGAGAGCTCTTTACCAAATTTCTTGACAAACATGTGTCGCAGTTGCGGGGAGATCAAATAATGTTAAGTTCACAAAGTTGGTTTGTTATGAATCATTTTTTGAAGACTATGATTTGTTATACAAACTATCAGGGGTCCCTGGCAATTTATTTATGGAACATTTACAATAATTAATAGATGATACGCACATATGTTACATTCTGTGGATCAATTTTGCAAGTTTAAGGAAAAATATTGAACCTTTTAAGTATCATTTGCAATGTGTTAATGGGAAATCCGAAAAATTTTATATATTCTTCCCGTGATATAAAACGGTTAATTTTTGAAATTTTATTGCTAAATTTTGTTGAAAGTATGGATCAAATTGATGAATTTTACGGATCGTTACTATTTTATTTTTTTGTGGGTTTTCACCAGAGTCTTATGTAACGATTTTTAATTTTTCATGGATCATTTCTTCAGTTTTAAAGGTGCAAAAATAGGGCTGCCGTAGTTCTTTACGTGCACGAGTGCTCTTTACCAAATTTATTGGGAAACAAATGTCACAGTTGCGGTCGTAAAAGAACGTGAGATCGCAAAAGTAAGTCAGCTTTCTGAAAATTAAAAATCTTCTCCAAAGTGATCCTTCTTCTACAGCAATATTTAAGCCTCATATATAAAGGAACGGACATTTTAATAAATTGGAGTAGTATTACAGTCAAGGATCGATTTTCCCGTAGTTAAATTAAAAAAAAATTAAACCCCAAATTTGAATAATTCCGGCATAATTTATGGATCATACATATTATTTTAAATGCACAAATTGATTTGCTATGGACCATATTTAGAAGTTTATGGTTCATTTTCAAACCTATTATGGATCATTGGCGATTTATTTATGGAATATTTTCAATAATTTATTGATCATGTGCATATATTTTAGTTCACAAACGTTACATTCTAAGGATCAATTTTACAAGTTTAAGGAAAGTTATTGAACCTTTTATGGATAATTTGCAATATGTTTATGGGTAATCGGTACAATTTTATGGATCATAGCCTAGATATATAACGGTACATTTTTGATATTTTATTGCTAAAACTTACATAAAGTATGGATCACATTGCTGTATTTTATGGATCATTTTAATTTTGTTATGGATTTTCATCAGAGCTTTATGGGTCAGAAATACGTTTTTTATGGAACGAATTTCAATTTTTCATGGATCATTCCTTCAGTTTAAAGGTGCAAACTTAGGGCTGCCGATAAAAAAAAAAAAAAAAAAAAAAAAAAAAAAAAAAAAATTGCAAAATTATTAATTATTAATTTTTAATTATAAATAATAAATCATTTATAATAACTAATAAATAATAAAAGGCAAATGAAAATTGATAAATGATAAATGATCTTTGATCAGAGATAAATGAAAAATGGTAAATGATAAATAGTAATTTGAAAACGATAAATGATTAAACAAGAATGGTGAATGATAAATGATAGATAAAGCGCTTTACCTTTCCCTGTTTTGACGATATTAAACATTTCCTAAAGCTCGAAGATCCGAGAATGCCTTGCGACTTTCGATTCATGTATTTTGTCAGCAAAATACTCGAACTTTGATTACGTTTTTGAAGGGTCACCAAAATAGAGAATGATGGACAAAAATGGTACACTCACCCTAGATGATTTTTAATGAATATTACATGAATATTAAATGGATAAAGGTTAAAAATTTACAATAAAAATATTAAAACTAAGATTTTCTAATTGAAAATTAGTAATTAGAAGTCAAGAATTAAAAAAAGGCAAAATGAATAAGAAAAAGTTGAAATCAAAAATATTTAAATGTTAAAGATGAATAAAAATGAAAAATGAGATATAGAAAAACATCTTTATAGGAATAAGAGGGAAAATAGAAACGTGCAAATAACAAAAAAATGTTATATTATTTTTTTAAATTTGAAGAATTAAAAAATATTTAAAAGTAGCTAGAAGAAGGGAACGACGAAATAGGTAAAACTATAAGGTGAGAATAAAAGCAAATAGAAACAAAAATCTGAATTGAAGCAGAAAACAAAAGCAACAAAAAATAAGGAAGATTAACAACACAAACAAGAAAAAAAACCAAAAAAATTATTCAATGCAGAATGAAACTACAACACAAAAATGGAAAAAAATACAGAAAAAGTTCAAAATAGGCACATTTTATATAAAGTTAATAGACAAAAAGAAAAATACAAAGGAAAGAATGAAAAGAAAAATGAATTAAGAAGAACTTACTCATGAAAAAAATATTTGTAGAATAAAAGAGACTGGAATGAAGTCATTAAGGAACGGTAAACAACTGAAGTAACGAATACATTAATAACATTATTAAACAATCAAGGAAACAAGAATCATGGAAATCAATATGAGAGAATCAATAAAATCATGATACAGCTAAGAGGTTGTCGGTAAGATAATTGCTAGCTAGTTATTCCAGGAATAGTGGTTAGTTTCCTTACCTCTCACGATAAAGTACCAAGTTCAAATCTCAGCTCTCACTAGAGACCCGAAATCTAACTCTAAAACCTCATCCACGCATAGTCTATTTTTATACAGAATTGGGCTTTTTGAGCATCTTGTTCTATTAATATCTTGTTTAAGTTACATCCCTGTATTTCTCTTAAAAACATAAGGAATCTACGGTACTTTTAAGAGTCCATAAGATATGTTTTCTTTTCGAGTGCAGGAAACAACTGTGAATTTTTTTCTAAATTTCACGTAAGTCTCTTTGGGTGTTGTCAGAAACAGATAATCTCCCATCAACATGAGAGGCTCTAGGAGTGCCCGGCGGGACAATTTAATTCAATTTTGAATTGTTTTTGACTCACTTTCGTCAAAAGTGGAGTCACTCATATATGAGTAAATGTGACTGGGATTGCCAAGTCGAAATATCTAAGACACCGACTTAAATCAGATCGATGTTCTAGATATGCCGACTTGTCAATCCCAGTCACATTTACTCATATATGAGTGACTCCACTTTTGACAAAAGTGAGTCAAAAACAATTCGAAATTGAGTTAAATTGTCCCGCCGTGTGGACAGAAATTTATTGCTAGAAAGAAGAGAAATGAAGAGAAAGCATTGATAGTTCCGTACACGGCCAGCCATATCAACTCAATTTTGAGTCGTTTTTGACTCACTTGCGTCATTAGTGGAGTCACTCAAATTTGAGTAAATGTAACTGGTATTGACAAGCTGACAAATCAAAAACATCGACTCAAATCAGATGGATGTTTTTGATTTGTCGATTTGTCAATCCCAGTTATATTTACTCAAATTTGAGTGACTCCACTTTTGACGAAAGTGAGTCAAAAACGACTCAAAACTGAGTTTAAATGGCTGGCCTGTACAAAAAAAACCCCCCCCCCCCGCAAACCCCCCCCCCCCCCAAACCCCCCCCCCCCTTTCCCTTTACTTTCCCCACCCCAACACCAATCTCTCCCCCACAAAAAAGGGGTTTTTTTTTAACCCCCACAAAAAATTTTTAAAAAAATAAAAGAAGTTAATTAAATATTGTTATTACAGTCGCCCCCCCCTCCAAGACGATTTTCATCCAAAAGCATACATTTCATTGTGATAAAATTAAAATCCAGGACCCATCGCCATCTGTTGAGTGCACTGCCTAACTACTCAACAGATGGCAGTAAATCTGTGGTATTATGTCTGTCTATAAAATCAGCGTTTGGCAATTCCGGAGCAATTCGCGATTAGGGCGTACATGCAAAATATAAACAAAATGTTTTTTCAATGCAATGCATAATTACTACCACTAAATAATGAGTTTTGACCTTTTTGTCCTGGTAGTGCTTTAATTTTATTCATTAAATATGGTTTTTGCAAAGGGCGTAGAGTTATTTCGTATTCAAAACAATTCACTCTGCGATTTACGCCATATTGATTGTTGACAAAGTGAAAGGCGTAATTTAAATCAAAACATAAACATGGCGTAAAGTAAAAGGCGATACTGACAAAAAATCAAAACAACGGCGAAAAGTAAAAGGCGATACTGATAAAATAACCAAAACAACGGCGAAAAGTGGAGGGCGAAACCTATCAAAATGTCAACAATAGGCGAATAGTATAGGGCGATACTTTTATTTCCAGTACTTGTGGGGCCAACATTGAAAATGGCGTAATCAAACATCCTAGTATTGACAGGCGAATATTAAAAAATTGCAAATTTCAATGAATAACGAACGAATTTCCATCAGTATTATATATGAATCAGAAGCTAGCTTTGTTCTCTGTCTGTATGCTAGATTGTATTTGAATTTATTCGTTAATTTGTAAATTACGGTTTGAAATTCTACTTGCAATATTACAATCATCATTTCCCTTTTGTTTACATTCTGCATGTTCGCCCTAATCGCAAATTGCTCCGGATCTCTTGTTGACGCCCACCTCGGTGTACAATACACAAAGTGCTACACTGTGTTGTGAAAATGATTATTTTTCGGGCGTCCGTTCGTTGCGTTGATATAAACAAAAATTAACCTTGAAATTTTTTAATTTCATTTCCCGTCTCTTTCCACCAGTTGGCGGCCGGTCTCCGGCTGTTGAACTAAACTTGTCTGCGTATAGCTCGGCGAAGCGGGAGGAGGGTCAATTCCCGGGGCCGCAGGTTAAGATAAGAAGGCATCGCGATGAGGTGGGTTTATTTTTCGCCTCATTTACCGGGATGCACGGTGGTGGTGTTCTGCACTACGCTACGGCTGCTTATCGCATTGGTTTGATTTCGAGTTCTCGGTCTGAACGGCCTTGGTTCGCAGTACTTCTAGCATCCTCGTTTTTTTTTTCGCCGTCGAAATATGACAAACCATATTACACACATATTCGGTCGCATAGGGGACCACGTGGTTTGCTTTATTTGAGGAAATAGACAAAATGGTAATGAAGTGTCAGAAGGGCTAACTATTTTGAACGAGAAACGTGATGTGTGTGAGTGTTTGTGCTCGGGAAGGGCTATTTACAACCAAGCTAGAGAGTAGAACGGACTATCATGTCGTTATGGTTACACGGTTACACGGGCTACTATATGTGCTCTGCTGCGATATCAAACGATTAGTGTGAGAAACACCGGCACTCTTTCTCTTTGATCACTAGGAGGCATGTGAAGCATAGACTACTATGATGGTAACGCTGTATAGTGATGCGACGACGATGACGACGCCATATTTGTTTTCTTTTTTATGTAACCCATCATCACAGTAGCCGATGTGCTAAGAGAACTAGATGAATAAAAAAAAAACTAGACTACATAAACTAACACACGCCAGATGAACAGAAGCTCTATTGATTGGTCGGAGAAAGAAAGAAAAAAGAAGAGAGGGTAGCGGAACAGGAATGTGAAGGAATGAAGCGCCCGTGTAAAATGCATTTATGCGGGAAGTTAGATAAAGTGAAGAATTGCAGGAAGCATTAAATTAAAAAGCAACTCTAATGCAAAGAGCGAACGAGGGAGACAGAAATTGAGAGAGAGACGAGGAGGTATCGAAAATAAACCACTGTTTGGTTGGTTCATGGATCTGGGAACATCTGTGCTGACCTGATGGAACGACCCGCATACCGGAAAGGTGACACTTAGGCGTCACTCAGGATTACATGATTTATGATGATGCAATATTAACCTTATTTGATCTCACTGATTAATAAATCGACTAAAATTGTGCTTTATTTTGTTCTATTTCAGACACCGCATCAACATTCAGCTCAGGTATGTGTGGCCTAGATTTGTAAGCTTTTAGCATTTCCTGAATATCTTTGTTCGTGTACTAAAAGCAACACACCCACCCGAGTCAGTCGATGGCCGGCTGAAGTTGAATGCGTTTGCCGGTAGCAGCAGCAGTATTTTTCCGCACTTTATTAGACATGAAAAGTGAAATTGCGGCCCATCCGAAGCGCACAAGACGTTCGCCGTTTTGCATTTTTCTGTTTCGTCGAGACTGAGACTAGCTGCCTGTAACTACCGAGCACACTCATAAACGGTGATGGTTCATTGCTCTGCGTTGTCCCCCAGGACCCGCGGGAGGATGGGGCAACAGATCTAATAACCCGGTTAGAGTTTTCTTTTCGGCTTGTTTGACGGAGCTGTATACTCGGCGGTTGGCTGTAATTTTAGAAATGATCTGGCTTATGAGTTGAGTTTAAGTCGGGGGAAATGTTCATTGCTCTAAGTGTTTTGCGAACATATGAATGAGTTTGTTAAGGAGATCACAGAACGATACCTCTACTCAAAAGTGAGTTCATTCCACGAAATTGAGTAGATTGGAGCACTACTTCGGCAGCGGACCCATTCCCGTCAGCCATTGCTTGCTCTCAGCTGTATTCAAACTAAACGGCTAGATTTTTTGAACATGAATAGTACTACACATTTTTATTTAACTACCTTTTTTGTGTGATGCCATAACAGGGTGATACTAATTTGTCTTCAGTGTCTTCACAAAAAAATGTTAGACGCGCAAAAACAAGTAACTTTGTCCAAAACAGAACTCTATATCTTAAAACGTTGACGATTTAAATTATTTCATTTGTGTTCGTCAACCGATGTAAATATTTACATTTGTTGTAAATTGAATAGTGCAACAATCCTTCCTAATGAAATGTACAAATTTATATCCAGAGTCTTGTATTGTTACCTAGAAAAGGTGTCTAAATTTTTATAAAAGCAAAAGTGTGTATTTTGAAATAATGAGCAAATGTAATGAGTAACTTTGTAGCGCATTTTAGAAATGTATAATAAATGTGTGCAATATGATTCGTTTACGTTCAGAGGTAGATAGTTGATTTTCTTGACAAACATGCTTGTTCTAATGCCTTATTTAATTTTTCCTATGATTTGTACTTCTTTAAGTGTAGTTCAACAAAAATGAAATTTTGTATCACCTTAATATATGAGTGTATAATCGGGCTAACGGCACAAACAATGTAATTTATAAAAACTTTTACAAATATTGTAGTGTTGTGAAATTATCCATTTCTAAAGCATGGCATAGTAATGAAACAACACCATTTCGGATTATTTCGGATTTAAATTAATGGATTTGAGAACGGATTGGAACTGTCAAAAATTGGTCAAACATGATTAAGTGCACACTGATTAGTTTATTATATAAATGACCAATCTTTATTTCTTTTCAAGTTGATCGTCTTCAAAACACAAGAAAATTATTTGATTAGGCTTCCAATTTTCCATATGTGAACTGTCGGGCTTTGCGTTTCACACCTTCCATTAAGTTTTGTACCGCTGTTATATACACCTGATTAGATACTGAACGGCCAATTAACCCTAAACTGTTTTTCACATCCAACTGTTTTTTGAGTTCTCTTGGGGTTTCTCTTTACGAATGTCCAATATTTTTCAATTGGGCGCAGTTTCGGCGAGTTTGAAGGGGTTTTCTCCTTGGGTACGATTTGCGCACTATAGGCGGTATACCATTCCTGAGCAATTTTTCCGTAATGGCAAGAAGCGAGGTCTGGCCAAAACCGCACGGAACAACTATGTTTCTTCAAGAAAGGCAATAAGTGGGTTTGCAATCATTCCTTTACATAAATATCTTCTTCGACAGTGCAAGTTGTCACGAAACTTTCGCTTTTTAGCCGACAGGTGCAAATCGTCTGCCTACATACATACAATCATTAACAAAGGGTAAGAGGGGAATACAGGGTGCCAGACGAAGTGTAGGCTGGATGAGGGATTCGTGGTTATCTGGCCCAAGTCACGGATGACAATTATGCCTTCCTTGATGGAAATCGTCAGATCGAGATCAGCGAAGGTCTTATTATCTTCCGACAGTCTACAGTGAGTTTGCTAATCCTATTTTTAACCAACCACCAGACGGAAATCCTAATGTGTATTGCTTACTGTTCATTTCCTGTAATAAGAGCGGTTCGTTGGAAGGAGATTCTATATACTTTCCGTGGGTTTCGTGTAAGTGCTTCTGCTTACAGGTCCACACCCCCGTTTTTGGCCCTTCATACTACGGAACTTGAAATAATTTGGATTTTGCTTATGCGCGTGCAAAATTTGGATACGCTGCTCTTCTTGCTTCGACGCCATTTTGACAACTGAATAGAAAATGGCAAAAACCAAATAAAGTTAACATTCCATACACATATACCTACTACACGAGGGGTGTTCAAATTTTTTAAGAGCACGATTAAAAGAACTACGTCACATTTGAGTCGACCAAGTTTTGACCGTTCCATCCTTTAATTTAACATCCCCAACCCCTCTGAGACAGAAAATTAAAAATTGATGATACTCCATCGTTAGCCATCAGATTTTGATGCGGTTTTTTGCAATAGATCACAAAATTATCCTTGTTTGTATATCTGTACTGGTTATTTCAAAAACGTCCGTCGTTTCGGATTCCAAGGTGGGTGTACTGAGGTAAGTACCTGTCAAGGGATGGTGGACAACATATTTTTAGAAGCGAAACATGGCATGCGGCATATCAAACTTCATGATTTAGCAAAACTAGGCCATCAAAAAACATTATGAGGATTTCTGGCAATACTGGCCACTAAAAGAGGCCCTGCAGAATCCGAGTTCCTCCGGAAAAGTGACCCTATTCAAATCTTTTCTAAAACCTGATTTGCGACATATCAAACTTCATGATTTTGAAAAAATAGGTCTTCAGAGGACATTCTGAGGATTCCTGAGCACACTTAGGGAGACCCTGCGGGATCAGAATTCCTCCAGGAAAGAGGCCATATCGTTACCAAAACCTGGCTTGCGACATATCAAACTTCAAGATTTTGCAAAACTTAGTCTTCGGACATGCTTAGGGTTTCTGACCATACTGGCTACTTAGAGTGGCCCTGCATGATCCGCGTTCCTCCGAAAAAGTATCCACGTTAAAATCGTTTGGCTTGCGACATATCAAATTTGATGATTGTCTCTGGATCAATATGGATCAATATCCTTTTCCACCCAGGCTGAATCCGGATCTGCGATGCTCATATTATCGGATTTCGAGTCATTCAAAATTTTGCAAAAAAATAATTCAACCGCAAAACCACTCGAGAGACGCGACGCGACGCGACGCGACCACAATATTTGTTTAAACATACCCAACAAACAATTTGGGTTGTTTAAAAGCTGAATAAGCTAATTTTACGCTTAAGAAGCTAATATTCAATTCAATAAGCTGTTATACAGCATGCAATGTTAGTAGGGTAAACTCTTCTAACTATGCTTGTCTTGGCTAGCGGTACATGCCCCTTCTAAACCATTTTTTACAAAAGGATAATGTTGAGCTGGAAAAGACACGCACATTTTAGTGAACCAAAGCGTAACGAAATTCAGAAAAAGAGTACGAAGAGGACGGACGGATTACAAAAGTGAGGTGAGGTCTACTTTGTTCAATCTATCCTACGAGCATAAGCAGTACAATAAAGTTTCCTGGAACATGATTTGGTTAGATATACGGTAAGAAATTCAAAGAATGTCCTCCGAAGACAAAGTTTTGCAAAATCTTGAATTTTGATTTGTCGCCAGCCAGGTTTTGGAAAAGATTTTAATATGGCCACTGCAGGGCGTCTTTTAGTGGCCAGTATGGCCAGAAATCCTCAAATTGTCTTCTGATGACCTAGTTTTGCTAAATCATGAAGTTTGATATGTCGCATGCCATGTTTTGTTTCTAAAAATATTTTGTCCACCGTCCCTGGACAGGTACTTACGCCAGTACTCCCACCTTGGAATTCAAAACGACGGACATTTTCGAAATAACCAGTGCAGTTCTATAAACTAGGTTAATTTTGTGATCTATTGCAAAAGACCGCATCAAAATCCGATGGCTAACGATGCAGTATAATCAATTTTAAATTTGAATTTTTCTGTTTCAGAGGTGTTGGGGACGTACGTGTTAAAGTGCTATCTATTCCTTATATTTTAGGAAAAAATACGAAACGAATTACTCGTCACGGATTCGAAGGAATTCTCGAATTTTACCCTTAATACGAACTATCAATTTCTCAATTTTGACAAAAAAAAAATTGGGCGTCATCTTACCAGTCATCTTGATTTCGAGGATCTTTTCTCGCACTGGCTGCATTTGAATTAGATGAGATTCATACGAACCATAAATTTTTCGTCTGATCTGCCGTTTTGATGACTGTACCTTTAAACTACAGTTTTCTCTTTATAATAATTCATAATAGTTTTCAACGGGCCTGAACTGGGCACAATCAAGCGCTTTGAGGGTTTTCGGGACAAATCGAACTTCGTTGTCATTGTACCGTTGTTGTGTTTCTCGGCTGTGGTGACAACTCGCAAGATTCGGCCAAAATGTCACCGGACCATCATGTGACTCGATAAAGGGCAGAATTCGCTTTTGGAGATATTCGGTTCCGCAAACCCCCGAGTTCAGCATTATCTCAATGACGAAAACCTTTTTTTTCTGGCCGCAGCTGCATTTTCCCTGCGAGATCATAATTTTGCGTGCGAATTTATCCGTAAATACAAATTTGAATCTGACAGGAATACCTACTCGAGCCTTCGCCTTTCAAAATTTTGGTCCTGGAAGTTGTCCGAAGTCGGCCGGCCCTCATCCACCGGACTTGGTTAACAAATTGTCATACAGCTTTCGAGCACGGGTTCTAGCTGCGGCAAGGGGCAAGACATCTCCTTATCGCGAGCAATTTCAGAGTTGCTTTTGAGGTACCTCGAGTAACTCACGTTGCTCAGCAAGCGAGCACTGTCATTTGTTTACTCTCTGTTTTGCATAGCAGCTATCAAACGAACCGCTCGCTAGTACATGAGCTCTCGAATGTGCACAATTGGACACAAGCATATTTCGAGTAGGAGTTATTCAATTCTGCAATTAAGTCATAAACTAGTTTCGACTAGTGCTTCTGTTTGCTATTGCAGCATCATTTCGCCATACGGTCACACTATGAACTGGTGCTGTGGAACAAGGGCTGGAGAAGAGACAAACAAGCTAACGATGCAGTATCACAAGCCCGTTGCAGTCCGACCCAACCTCCAAGCTTCTTAGAATCGATGTTTGGCAAATTACCAAACTATACATACTGTTTCTAAACCTGCTCATTGGACTGAAGCGACGCCATTCGTATCACGTATCCTACATTAAATATTCCTGGAAGCCTCATAGTCGTAGAATAGGGCTCACAGTTTTTCCATCTGATATTTCCATTAGCAAAATATCCTAAAAAATTCAAACAAAAAGATTGATTTAAACCGTATTGAGTAACTCGCGCGTTACTCGCGAGTTACTCGGTGCATCAGAGCAATTCAGAGCAGAGCTGTCTCTGTCAGGGGTGAGGCAGCTCCTTATCGCGAGCATTTACAGAGTTGCTTTTGAGGTACCTCGAGTAACTCACGTTGCTCAGCAAGCGAGCACTGTCATTTGTTTTCTCTCTGTTTTTTCACAGCAGCTGTCAAACAAACCGCACGTTAGTCCATGAGCTCTCGTGTATGAACAATAAGACACAAGCAATTTTCAATGTTTTTACTCTATTTACTCGTTCAAGTATTTGATTCACAATTCTGATTGTGATATATTTGCTCTCTGTGAAACATGGCTTTCATCTGAAGATGAATTAAACTTCCACGATTTTAACATTATTCGCCTGGACCCATATGATTCATATGGTGGCGTACTTTTGGGGATCAAAAAGTGCTACCCCTTCTATAAAATCTCACTCCCAATAATCTCAGGCATTGAAATCGTCGCTTGCCAAATAAATGTAAAGAATAAAGATCTTTGCATAGCTTCCGTCTATGTCCCTCCGAGGGCATCAATAAACCGTCGCCAACTTTGGAGTTCAATTACATTACTTCCATCTCCAGTTTTTATTCTGGGCGATCTGAACTCGCACGGTACTGCTTGGGGCGAACAATACGATGACAATCGAGCGGGTGTTTTCTATGACTTATGCGACGATTTCAACTTGACGATCTGGCGTTCGTTTGTAGAGGGACTATCTAGAGAAACCTCGATGACAACGCTTTGGAGAAAGGCTCGTTATATGCGAAACCGCTCATCCTCCAATGAGAGTGAAGAATACTCCATGCAGTAGATATTCGATTTCGCTAAAAAGGTTTGTCCAGATTCTGTCCCAACACAATCGAATTTACGGGATACTACCCGAAATAACGGTTCTCGGGACGAACCATTCACAATGTTGGAATTTTCAATGGCACTTCTTTCATCGAACAACTCTGCTCCGGGAAGCGATATGATTAAATTCAACCTTCTGAAAAATCTCCCCGATATCGCTAAAAGACGATTACTTAACCTGTATAACACTCGCTTAAAATTAAATATTGTTCCACTCGCATGGAGGCAGGTTAAAGTAATAGCTATTCAAAAGCCTGGGAAACCAGCGTCTGATTACAATTCTTACCATCGGATCTCTATGCTATCATGTTTAAGGAAATTGTTAGAAAAAATGATCCTATCAAGACTTGACCGTTGGGTTGAATCAAACAACCTACTATCAAATACGCAATTTGGTTTCAGAAAGAGCAAAGGAACAAACGATTGTTTAGCGTTGCTTTCATCTGATATACAACTGGCCTTTGCACACAAGGAGCAATTGGCTTCAGTATTTCTGGATATTAGGGATATTACAGATAGTCTGCACAGTAGTGGTTTGCCAGGAATTTAAAATAACTTTTTGTATAATTTACTGTCAGAAAAACAAATGACCTTTAATCTAGGTCAACTGACAACTTCCAGAATTAGATACATGGGCTTACCCCAAGGCTCATGTTTAAGTCCCTTGCTTTATAATTTTTATGTTAAAGATATTGATAACTGCTTGGAAAATAGATGCACGCTAAGACAACTTGCAGACAATGCGGTGATCTCCTTTAAAGGTCCTCGTGCGGAAATCTTGCAAAGACTATTGCAAAATTTCCTAGATAATCTGTCCATCTGGGCCAGAAATTTGGGGATCGAGTTTTCACCGCATAAAACCGAATTGGTAGTGTTTACTAGAAAGCGGATCCCTGCCCAGCTGCGTCTCAAGCTGTTGGGAAGAGACATTACCCAATCTTTGACCTTCAAAGACCTTGGAGTCATGTTTGATTCGAAATGCACTTGGAGTACTCACATTGCGTATTTAAAACAGAAATGTCAACAAAGGATCAATTTTCTAACATCAATTTCCGGGACATGTTGGGGAGCTCACCCGAAAGACCTCATTAATCTCTATAAAACAACTATTCTTTCAGTTCTCGAACATGGCGCTTTTTGCTTCCTCTCGGCAAGAAACAGCCACCTCATCAAATTGGAACGCATTCAATATCGTTGTTTACGTATTGACCTTGGCTGTATGCATTCAACGCACAATATGAGCCTGGAGGTTCTGGCAGGAGTAAAACCCTGACAGAACCGCTTCTGGGAGCTCTCATCTAGAATACTGATCAAGTGTGGAATCAGTAACAACCTTGTGATTGAAAACTTCGAAGAAATGCTCGAATTGAGTACCCAGTCAAGATTCTTACGAATCTATATTAACTATATGTCATATGATATTAGTCTTCCATGCTATAATCCTCCTAGTGTTCGCTTTCCTTATCACAGTTCCTCCATTGATTATGATCTCTCCATGAAACAGACTTTGCAAGGAGTTCCAGCCCCTATAATTCCCCATATTTTTATTTGAAAAGTACTAACATGTCAATTGCAATACAAGAATTTTCACTGATGGGTCGCGCATCGATGGATTCACTGGTTTCGGTGTTTACTATGAAGACTCATCTGCCTTCCGGAAACTTCAGGAACCGTGTTCCGTATATGTTGCTGAGCTGGCAGCAATCAATTTCGCATTGAGGATAATTTCCGACTTGCCCATAGACCATTATTTCATCTTCTCGGATAGTCTCAGTTCTATTGAGACCCTCCAGTCGATAAAAACAGTGAAGCACTCATCTTACTTTCTTTCAAAAATAAGGGAGCAGATGTGTGCGTTTGTCGAAAGATCATTTTGGATTACCTTTGCATGGGTCCCCTCACATTGCTCAATTCCAGGCAATGAGAGCGAGATTTTTGAAAGAAGAATTTCACACGATGCATTTTTTCCATTAGTACGTCAGAGTTCTCTTCAAAGGTGGCAAAACGATTGAACAAGTAATTCTCTTTGGGCGGTGGTTACATTCCATTATTCCAAATGTTTCGTCGAGATCGTGGTTCAAAGATCTGGATGTAAGTCGCGGTTTCATTCGTGTGATGTCAAGACTTATGTCCAACCACTACTCGCTAGACGCACATCTCTACAGAATTAACCTCGTCGATAGCAATGTATGTAGGTGCGGAACCGGTTATGATGACATCGATCACGCAGTTTGACATTGCCCGGGTAATGATGGCTCCAGAGCACGACTTTTGGATACCCTAGTGGCCCGAGGTAGACAACCCTCCCGCGAGGTAAGAGATGTTTTGGGAATGCGTGATCTCTCCTACATGCAAGCGATTTACGAATTCCTTTGTTTGTCTGATCTAAGAGTGTAATGCCATCTCCCCCTCTCCTCCAGTCTAGTAAATTCCCTGCCATTGTGTCCCAGTTATACTATCCTTTTGTTTCCGTGCTACTTGTACCTGCCCAACAAGCAGTGGTCACCCATCTGCGGCTTAGTTCCTGAAAGGGACTACAGGGACCGTGGATTTGGTAGATGTCGCAACCATGAGCAGCAACAAATACCATCAATAAGTTACCTGCCTACCCCCTTCCAAACGATAATGTGACCCATTATCGTTTGGAAGCCATTGGAAGCCACGAGTAATTGGTAATTGGCTAGCCACGAGTAATTGGCACCCCATTTTACTAAAATTGAAAAATTATACATTGTAAATAACAATATTGAATATCGGCTCCGTAAAGTGTTACACACGACTGAGCCTAACAAATAAACGAACTGATAAAAAAAAATTCTAAATTTAACTCTGATTTTGAAAATAACCTATTTTCGCTCAAACATATCCGAGTGCTATGCTCATACAATTTGATATCGTATTCGTGTGAGATTTTCGTGAAAAAGTTATTTTAATGTCTCCAATCAAGTCATACGTTGAATAAACCCATCAGTTTCGGCTTGACCTGCTATTTACTATTGCGGCATCATTCCGCCAGACAGACAGACTATCAACTGGTGCTGTGGAACAAGGACAGGAGAAGAGACAAACGAGCTCAGCCCGCTGCACTCCGACCCAAGCTTCAAGCTTCGCAGAATCGATGTTTAGCAGTGAACTCCGTCACATCAGTGGGCGCCTCGACTTAGACTTCGGCAAAGCCGTCCGTATCACATATCACATATTAAATAATCCTACTCTGAGAAAAATTTCATCGTTGTACCGACAATTAAATCAAGGTCAGGATGACTATCGCATATAATGGTTTCAATAACCATGAAAATGGTCGAATTTACCACGTTCATGGCATTTTTGACTATGATCATGGTAACAAGGACTATTCCGACATTATGGAAAATGTTGCATCAACTATTTTTAATGGTAGTTTTGACCATGATCATAGTCGGTTCAAAATCACTATACTGCAATAGTCATCCTAACCCCCAATAATGGTAAAATTGACTATCAAATTCCTCTCTGTGTAGAATCCTCATGGTCTTCGAAAAGGGCTCGCCGTTGTTCCATCTTCTACTGCCATTAGCAGAATGTCCACAATTTTTCCAAACAAATTGGAAGTCAAACTTTTTGAAACCCTGGCAACCGATAAGAAGCGATGTAACTAAATTGATTCAATTTTAAGAGTTTCTCGTGAGTTACTCGGTGCATCAATGCAACTCAAAGTATAGCTGTCTCACCCCTAGGCTTAAGCTTAAAAAAGAGTCGCATTCACCATTTATTTTTTATTAATTAATAATCAACGCAACCTCTGCTAAATGGTCAAAATTTCTCTCTCGTGCGATGACTGTGCCAAAACTGAAATTAGAGGCAAGGTGTCGCACTGCGGGGATATGCCAAATTTATTAGTTAATTAATGTTTGTAATACTCACATCCCTTGCCGCTGCCACCGCCTACCGTACTTGCCTTCTCTAGACGATCTTCTCAATGAAGCATAAATCAATCACCACCGCTCCGGAGTAGACTGGGCCAATTCTTTTCTTTTCCGGTGCGCTCGGCTTGAATTTGTTTATTTCCAAGATGAACATTGCAAAAGCTCCTATCTGGATTGGTTGGTTCTCAAACCAACCGTAAAAAAAAATCGAGTCAGGATGTCAATGGAAATAATATGTCTTATGTTCTTACCGAACTTCATCATTGGCTATTATTTTCGGATGTGTAGCCTACTTCAATTTGTCTTGGCTGAACTGATCATGAAACTAGTAGTGTCTTAACGAAGATCGTGTTCGCCTGTCAGTTTTCTACATTCAATTAATATGTATTACGGTAGTTGTAAAACGCTGCTCAAATTATGGTTTTCTGTTTGTGATTAGTAGACCACGATTTTCACAGTATTTGTTTTCCAATTATTATTTTCTGGCTCAAACATTAAAAAGCCGAAATTGGGTTCAATTTTTTTTTAAACAATGCGTTGTTTGTTTTTCATCATTTGAAAGACATTCGCGGTTTGAACACAGAGAATTTTTTCTGAAACAATATATGAAAGGAAATAAGAACTTGGGTTTCCGACCCTTTAATAAATCGAATTTATCGAAAATTAGTAGTTGTTGTCAAAGAAGCTGATTTCTTATTTAAAATTACCCCAGTGTATAAAAATTAATGACATACTGGATGTCAGTTTCATTTTAATACTGATTTCAAAAATAAACTTAATGTCTGATCGTCCTATGGTGATGGGCCTGGAAAATTCCGGAATCGAAATCACAGGTGACATCATCAAAACCAAGTTGCTCCAGGAGACGGATGTGTCAGTGGTTACCATGGAACCGGCGTTTGTTTCAACGAAGAAAAATTCAAGTAAAGGGTGTCCACGATGAAATTGCCACACACAAAATTGATTCGCAAAATTCGAGTTTTCATCCGATTGCCATCAAATTTTCAGGGATTGAGAAATAACTATTAAACTTCATGTTACCATTTTATTCGTATTTTATGTACAGTCCATACGCAAATGCCCGCACCTTGGCCTTAACCCCGGCCATAAGATTCTGCACAACCTGTGAATCAACCGTTTTTTACATGTAAACCCATACTTTCTTCAGTTCCTCGACTGTCTTCACTACCTTAGGTCGTTTAAGAAGGTGCTGCTTCATAATCGCCCAGTACTTCTCGATGGGGCGGAGCTCCGGAGTGTTGGGAGGGTTGAACATTTTCGGCACGAAATTGACCTTATTATCCGCATACCATTTCAGCACGTCCTTGGAGTAGTGGCGTTACCATGGTCACCATAGCAACGAAGAAACAAACTCGAAGGGTAAAGGACCAAAATGCCGGCTGTGTGAGAAATTTGTTCACATTGCGAAAAATTGCCTAGCCAAAGAACCAGCCAAACGAAGTGAACCGAAGAACAAAGGAGACGCCTTTTGCACCGTACTGTCGGTGCGTGACGCTGCAGCGGACAACAGTTGGTACTTCGATTCTGGTTCTGCCAAGCATCTAACCAATAACGAGGAATTGTTGGAGAATCTTCGTGAAGCGAATGGTAGTATCAACGCGGCGTGATGAACATCGTTGCGGAAGGATCTGCCAAGCTACAACCCACCTGCAACCCAGATTCGATTGAAGTGCGAAACGTTGAGCTGATTCCGGAGCTGATCGCAGCAAGCCGTGCTTCGAAACTGACGTGTTTTGTTTTTGCTGCGTCGTTTTCGCGAAAAAAAAATCAAACAATAATTCGTAATTTAACTTGAACTAACAGTGAAATCATACAATCTCCGCGTGCATTGTGTTAGCCGTAGTGAATACAATCGATTCCCTCTCGAAATGTGTGAGTGTCGGTAGTATTTCCCCGTTTTTTGTTTTTGTTTTTGTGCTTCGCCCCCGCACCCGGAAAAAGAGTTACATCAGCTTAGTTTTGGTTATTAGTGGTAATATTGTGACACTCGGGCACAATTTGAGTGTTTTTCCGCTTTGTCGCGAGTGAATCGATGATTATCAGCAGTTTTGAAGCTCGTTATAGAGTTGGGGGGCCATGGGATTTGCATTATTGGCAGAGTGTGGAGTGAAAAAAAAGAAGACTAGTGCAATGTAAAGAACGGCCATTTGCTGGTCAGAAGCAGCAAACGAAAACAACGCGCATGGGCGGGTGAAAAGCTTACACATAACTTTAGGTGCATTCACCACGGGGTGTACAGAGTTTTGTTATGCAGGTTGCATATCTAGCGGGCGGTTTAGCAACGTTAATTTTTGCGCATATTTAATCGCGAGTGCATGAAATTAATTACGAATCAACGTCGAAATTTTTATTTTTACGAATGAATAAGATAGTGTGATTGAGGAGGCGGACATGGGTGAGATCTATCTGATTATAACTATATAGCAATAATCTTATTTTCAAATAATACTAAATACGTGCCTGGTTTGGAAGTTTAAAATTTCCAAATCTGGAAGTGTGTTGCAGTGCCCTTCTCCAAATGATATCGGTAATGTTTACATGCGGGGCTTATTGTATGTGAAAGTAACCTCGGAATGGGCGTGACTCTCCAGACATTCTGAAATGGGTTGCTGGATCTGCAGTAGAGCTATCACTTTCTAGCTCCCGGATTAAAGCTGCTTCCAATGGTCACTTGAATGATTGTTGTAAACAGATTTCTTCCATAATACCATTGCCGGCCGATGGGTGTTAGATTGGACACACACACACAAACAAGAGGAACTTCGAAATGGGGGACCCGGCCCCCCGCCCGGGGAAACCGGACAGACCCCCCCCACTCCCCCCGGGGGGCCGGGCTCTCGGAGTATGGGATTTTCAACTCGACACAGGATTGCCGTCTTTGAAGATTTCAACCGGAGGCGTCCTACGATCCAGCCCGTTACCGAGAAAACGATCCAGGAACCCGTTACCGAGGAAACCGTTGCGCCCTCGTCGTCTTCAAATCAAGGCCCTACTAGCAATGAGATGCAAGGAGGGTTGATGCTCTGCGATAGGGGGTTAATTGTGGATGATCCTATGACGCACCAGGAAGCATTATCACGTGATGATGCGGAACGCTGGAAACAGGCCATGAAGGAGGAGTACGACGCCCTCATCTCTAACGGTACTTGGACGCTCACTGGTTTGCCGAAAGGACGCAAGGCAATCAGGTGCAAATGGGTGTACCGGATGAAGCTAGACGGAGACGGCAATATCGATCGATATAAGGCGAGATTGGTAGTAAAAGGATACTCTTGAAAGGGTGTGGATTACGACCCACTAGAAATCAATTTGGTTTTATTATGACACCAAGAGGTGCCAATAGGTTTCATATTTTAGTCAGGTTTATGAGAACCTACACAGCTTGTTTACAACGATCTTAAAACCTTGTTTCTCAAATTCCTTTAACTCCTATCAATGGTTTTATTTCGACTTTATGAACTCGTAAAATGCTGTATTGAAATGCCGTTTTAGGACTCATTGATTTTATCTTATGATGGTTAGTTGAAAAAGCATTTTAAAACCATTTTGCCTCCAGTAAATGCATTAAACGGCAAATTGGCATTGAAGGAAGTCGCCATAAGGCCAAATAGTTTTATAATAGTCATTGGGAAGAAAAATTGGCTTTATGGCAAACTGTGATTTCATTCCAATCGCCATATTGAAATATAAGAAATAATTGAAATGTGGAAAAATAAATGCAAATTTTCAATGGTTTGCAGATAAACTGTAGATCAGAGACTAATTTCGGCATTCTTTTAATCATCTCATCCAATTCCAAGCACTTTTCAGGAAATTCATGATTAATTTATCGAATATATTTGTTCTAATTTGATTTATGTTGTTGTAAATTCGCATAATTTCCGAGGCGCATTAATTTTTGGCTCTTATCGTGCCAATATTCACCATAAAAATAATTGCGCATATAATTTGGAGCATAATACGCTGTAGAAAACATAATTTGTTTTGGATATTTTGCTATCAAACAAAATTTCCCACAACACTAGACCTATTTTTTTTACTGCTAAATGAATCAGAAGATCAGAGAATCAAACAAAGCAGAACAACAAAAACCATCCTCGATTTCACAGTGAAGTTTGAAAGCTGTGGCCATTTAGCCACATTCTGGTTTCAATGGCAGCCAATAGGTTTTATGATGGTTCTCAAGTGGTCATAACATCTTTCAGTAGAACAATTTCAAAATCTTTATGTTCTCATAAAGGTTTTATTAACTTGTTTTCACAACCGTCTATAGAGTGGGCCATTTTGTACAAATTTCGGCTTTAAAGAAGCATAGAGGAGGTGTTGGTATAGTTTTGAATATAGTTTTATCAACAAAGCCGGAGGAGTGCTATACGGCTGGAATAAAACTAAAATTGTTACTTGGGGAGGACACTTACGCCCCGATTGTCCGTCACAGTTCGTTGTAATCAGCTTGTGCGGATGTGCCCACTGGCGCGTTAGTCCGGTATCTTCGAAGGTGTTGGTCAACTTTTTCCACACTTCCGCTGCTGTCTTTACCTCCTCGACGTGAATAAAGTTCACCGGATCGATCAGCAGGATGATCTTTCCTCGCGCAATCCTGTCCTTCCGCGCATCAATCGCAAGAATAGTTCCGTCCGCATTCAGGGTAGACTGCACCGCGTCCCAAAGGTCCTCCACTTCCAGAAAAGTCTTCACTGCAAATTTCCACGTTCTCCAGTTTTCGCGACCAAGCAACCGTTCGATTACCGGATGGTTCTGTGTGGTTGGGACTACACGCCCTGAGTCTCCGGATCCGTTACTTCTACCTGTGTTCGACATGAGACCTGGGCAGATCTTGAGATTTTCACTAAACCAAATGAAAATTTTATTAGGTATCCAAGGCAGTGCTGTTAAAAATCGCTTCGTTGAGGTTCAAATTGGATGAAATTGAAGACAACATGACATCGTATTACTACTATACAAATGAACCTGATTCTTGATGTGACAACTTTCTGGTGACTAGTGCAACGATCTATTTTCAAATCACCTTTTGTTTTGGTTTATTCGCTCGGTCGAGTTCATTTGGAAATTCACTTCTGTCAAAGTCAATATTCGTTTTCATTCGGGTGGAAACGATTTTGATTTTGAAGATCAGTTTACAGTATTGATATTCACTGCCATCAGCTGTGACTTAGAGTGCATCTCCAAAGATCATGTCAAAGGAAAAGGAAGAATCGTCACAGTAAATGAAGACACCGAATCAGTGACAAGGTCAAAGATTTTAAAACGGAGGTTAGTCAATGTTGTGATTTCATTACATGTAACTTTTTAAATCAAACGTTAACGGTTCCCGGTTTGCAGGGTCAATTCAACATCGTTAGGGCAACCAATAGCCGGTGCAGCGAACGGATTGCAACATATGAAGGGAGGAATGAAATGGAATGAAGGACAAGAAACTTCTTGAATATGCTATATTATGCGCCAGTTGATCGACTGAACCCAGTGAGTGTTTCTGACAGATGTCATAAAAATTCAATATTATATTGCAATATGTTGGTTATTGAGTAAATGCCAGAAAATGTTTATTTGGTATAAAGTATAAGATTAAAAAATTATGGATGAAGAAAAATTTCTTTTTAATGTTATTTTCTCTTAGTCTTCGCTTAAACGAAATTCGATCCGCGATCCGAAATCTGCCTAATCCTTCCATTCATATGTAGTAAGTGACTGTACGAACACATCCTTGTTGAGTTTTATCAGCAGGATATTCTCCAATGCTTCATTCCCGAGACCGGCTCTATGTGGAGACAACACAAGTGCAAGAGCAGAGAATGCTTGCTCAACTGACACTTGGTTAGAAGGGGTAGCCAAAACGACCATTGCCACTTCGAAGAGTTCGGGGTGGGTTTTTTTACCGTTTGAGCCAGTACTCCCACACATCCAAGTTGATGGTTTGTCGAGGTTCAGCCTCTTGAGCTTTCAACTGCTGAACGAATGATGAACAATCAGTTCTAGCAGGCATCACTAGTGAACCCCCATAAAGGTCCGTTATGAAATCGTCGAGCTGACTGCTTTCACTTCCTCCAGTTTTGTTTGAAATGTCTTCTTCAGATCCCAAGTACTAACTATGTGATTCTATAATATAATAATCAATGGAAATCATTTAGATAACCGTTACAAACTAGAAATATACCTGAATGGATTGCTTCTCCTCGTAATTGAAAAGTTTAGATTGAAGGTAATTTAAACGAGGGGCCAAATATAGTGACATCTGGAAGGCACGACATGTCTTCAAATTCTCCAAGCGACGGGTTAGTGATTCTGCGAGGCGTAGTGAAAACGGATTTGATGGCATTCTACTGATTTCACTAACTGTCTTCAGCCACGATAAATAAAAGTCGGGCAAGGTCACGTGATGTTCCTGCATTATCTTTGTACACAAGTACAGTGGTTTGAACGCCTCATAGTAGTTCATCATGAAACTCCAGTAACTGGCCAGTATCGCTGAAATATAAAGACATGCTTATTCTTTTTTTCAAAAGTTATGATAAGTCCTTACCCAATTCTGGAAACTCTTCACCGAGGTTTTCAAAGAACTCTCTTTGATGTAAGAAGCACTCAATCATTTTATAAATGCCTCCCCATCTGGTCTGGCTCCAAACCGGTGAAAAAATTGCATCGTGGTATTCGAAATGTGTTTTGTATTTAATACCTTTACATTTTTTGGCAATACTTGTAATCGTCTGTACTGTTTCGTTCTTTTTGTCAACTACATCTAGAATTGCTACACATCTAGTGTATGTACTGAGCATCTGATTAAATTTAGCTGTTCTTGGAACTCGTGAGACAGGGCATCGGTCAACTCATGCCCATGATCTTCTTCTTCTCCATCATCTACATCAGTTTCTGCATCGTACAGATTCTGAATTTCACGTTGCTGCGATAATATGTTATCTAGATCAAGTTTAAGTTTTCGAACGGCAGCCAACATATTGGCTCCGTTGTCAACTGTAACCGAAAAACATTGTTCGATGGACACACTGTAAGATGCAAGGACTTCAAGAGTCTTTGTCTTCAGAAAAGCTGCTGTCTGTCGTTCCTTTAGTTCAATAATTCCTGGAAAATAATTGATGGAAAAGAAGGAAAGATAAATACAATAGGCATAAATGAGAAGGAAGGATTATCTCACCAATCGTCCTTATCACAACTTTTCCATTTAAAGCGTACTGCACGTTTATTCCTAGTACGTTTCTGTTCAGCCGTGATGCGGAATCAATTTTCAGCGATATTAGCTTGAATCGCATTTCCTTCGCCAATGCCTTGCGCACTTCATCTGCAATTCCCTGGAGATGGTATTTTAGTTTATTTCTGTTTATGGTGACGTCAACTGCCGCTGCTAATGGATCAATCAATTGCTTAAGACCCTCCCATTCGACGCATGCCAGGGAAAGATGGTGGTATGTGACTAGCTTCATGATCGATTCAATGAAGAGCGGACGATCCATAGCCACCATACGCTTCGCTACGGTTCTGACCTTTTTTTCCGGAATATCATCATCCTTCATCAGGCCATTTTTGTTGGCAACTATGGGGTGTAGTTTCCGAAAATGACGGATGAAATTGCCAACATCCAGAACTGTCTGCAAATATTTGCAGTTGCTAGAGGCATCGATTGTACATCGACCGGAAGAGCCTTCACGTTGTATATAACGCATCGCGATGTCCTGGAACTTCTCCTTTTCTGCAATTAACAATTAAACTTGTTACACTTACTCGGAATAATAGATTTGAACTTACTGGCACCAGATGAAGAACGTTTCAATCCATCTCTAGCAGGATGGGAAGCTCCGGGCTGCTGATCATCCATTATAGAAAGTTTGAATAAAATCGCCAAGTGAAATGATACTCAAATGGACAAAAAATCAATCAGGAACAAATGACTATGATATTTTTTGCCTCGATAATCGGGTGCGAATGAGCAGCACAAAGTATAACCTCGCAGAAAAATAATGAACAGGGATGTTCACGGCGATCATGCACTGACAATATGAAATGTCAAACTCAAACAAAATCTTTTACACTGAAACAAGTTGCTCATCAACATAGGTGAGGATAAATTAACATTTTCAGACACTGATCCAAGGAAACATAAAGTCATGGGTTGCTTCGATTTCATTTGGTTTCTTATTTTAAATAACCTCAGTATTTAAAAATTAACGACATTCTGAATGTCAGTTTCATTTTAACACTGATAACAAAAATA
The DNA here is from genome assembly GCA_024533555.2 of Aedes koreicus. Taxonomy (NCBI): domain Eukaryota; kingdom Metazoa; phylum Arthropoda; class Insecta; order Diptera; family Culicidae; genus Aedes; species Aedes koreicus. The sequence goes on along the minus strand of JAHHFK020005518.1, from coordinate 145,334 downwards.
AACTTAATGTCTGAGGAACCATAGCTGATCTATTGTTCCAGATGACAATTGTTTAACGAAATAAATCCACATTTCTTCTCTGTACTGGTCATCAAAGTGAAGCCTTCGTTGGTATTTTCGACGCGTGAGACTATAAATAAACATCACACGTTCCACGCGCACACCAACGCAGCTCCAAGGCATGTTATGTTGATGTTGTTTTCGTCATTTTAATATACGTATAAGGCCAAGGGGAATTCGAACGAAAGCTGAATCACGCGTCATTATTATACGACCGCATCGGAATCATAAAATGCAAATTTCGGACACCGGTGTCGAATCCGACCGACCTTTGGGAGGAAGTAATGTGACAGATTTTTGACTACCGTTTGAATTTTATTTCTTCAAAGTTATCATAAATCCAGAATTTTACCCTTTCAAGAATCAATTCTTCCTCATCGAATTAATGTTCAATTAAAGAAGCAAACGATCGTGCGACGCAAAAATCACATCATTTTCCCATATGAACCATCCGCGTGTGCCTGCCTTTGCCCTGTGGGTGTGAGTGAATTCAAATTCGCCTGCGATCTACTATAGCCTCACCGCAAATATGCACACACGAGCATGTGTATGTTTGCACCTCAGAGGAGCACCCGAGAGTGCATCCCCAACTCTCCCTTTTACCCTCTAATTTTCACAATCACTTTTTTTCGCTCTTTCTTTTCTCTCGTGAGTTACCGTTAGGATTTGTTTACCGAAAATGAAAGAAAAGAAAAACAAACCAGACCCAAACAGAAACCGAACGACGCGCATTCCGACGCCTCGCGAATGCGGTGAAAACAAAACCACCAATACATCGGTCATCCCGTGAGTGCGAGGTAACGTAACGGCACATGTGACACGTTTTTCGGCGGCATGTGTGCGTGAGAGAGTGGCCGTAAAATGCATCACATAGCGGTCGCAGCAGTATCGGTTGTTGCCATGACAACGTGGGTTCTGTTAAAATTTCACTTGCCAGTATGGGAACTCAACAACCAACACCGGCGGGTGTAGGGAACAGCGGATGGGCGAGGGTCGAGTGCATGAAAACATCAACGAGATCTGTTCGCGTTCGCGCTCACGTGAGCAAATGACCACTTCCATTTTTTTTTTTTTTTCTAAAAATTATTAATTTGGTATCGTTTACACCATATGCGATTTTTTCCACCCCCATCCCCTTTAATCCGTTGGGGCCGGCAACCACAACCACCCCCGAAACCCCCACACATTTATTTTTCCCCATAAAAATGTTTTTTTTGAAAAATATGAAGAATTCGCGGTTCCCCGCCTTCGCCCCCCCCGGGCGTGCGGCCCAAAACCTCTTTCCCTTTCCCCCCTTACCGCCGCCTTCCCAGTTGCGGCCAGTTTTTTGTTTTTTGTCGGACCATTGTGTTGTTTTTTTTTTTTATGTTCCCCTTGAGTTTTCGTCCCCCGCTGTTTTCTATTTTAGCATAGGCTGCCATCCAATTGGTTGCTTCCTGTGAAGCTTTTGGACAATATATCCGGAGCAATTCGCGATTAGGGCGTACATGCAAAATATAAACAAAATGTTTTTTCAATGCAATGCATAATTACTACCACTAAATAATGAGTTTTGACCTTTTTGTCCTGGTAGTGCTTTAATTTTATTCATTAAATATGGTTTTTGCAAAGGGCGTAGAGTTATTTCGTATTCAAAACAATTCACTCTGCGATTTACGCCATATTGATTGTTGACAAAGTGAAAGGCGTAATTTAAATCAAAACATAAACATGGCGTAAAGTAAAAGGCGATACTGACAAAAAATCAAAACAACGGCGAAAAGTAAAAGGCGATACTGATAAAATAACAAAACAACGGCGAAAAGTGGAGGGCGAAACCTATCAAAATGTCAACAATAGGCGAATAGTATAGGGCGATACTTTTATTTCCAGTACTTGTGGGGCCAACATTGAAAATGGCGTAATCAAACATCCTAGTATTGACAGGCGAATATTAAAAAATTGCAAATTTCAATGAATAACGAACGAATTTCCATCAGTATTATATATGAATCAGAAGCTAGCTTTGTTCTCTGTCTGTATGCTAGATTGTATTTGAATTTATTCGTTAATTTGTAAATTACGGTTTGAAATTCTACTTGCAATATTACAATCATCATTTCCCTTTTGTTTACATTCTGCATGTTCGCCCTAATCGCAAATTGCTCCGGAATGAGCGGGCCGCCCCCCTTCTTTTTTTTTTCCCACACCCGCCGGACCGTCCTATACACCCCCCGCCCCGCCCCCGTTTTTTTTTTCCCACACACTTTGTGTTGCCCCCCCGAGGAAAAAAAAAAGGAAAAAAAAAAAATAAATAAAAATATTGTTTACCCCGGGGTTTTATATTTATACCCCCACAAGAATGTTTTTTCCCCCGCCCTTTTTTTTTGGAAAAAAAAGACCCCCCCCAAAGGGTGGCCGAGTGAAACATAACAATATTTCAAGAAAATGATATTCTGCGCAACCATAACATCATTTGAATTCAACCTACGCTCAGTATGCTATGAATTCCGTCGTTTGTCAGGTGGAATCGATCAAGAATCCAAATCTAAGCCTACTATCCATCTAATTGGTTGATGTTTTCATTCGAGGCAGTTTCGAACGCCATTTTCATCTGTTCAACGAAGAAGCGCTTGTTTGAAAAAGCCACGTACGAATGACGTACGTATATACATTTCTGCCGGTCTTGTTTTTACTCTTACTGCTGCTGCTTGATTCGTGTTCAACAGTTTAATTGCAGTCTGTGGCGCTCAGGGACAAGGGAAAACTGGGGAGAGATGGGTGACGAGCTGGGCGAGTGCTGCACATGGCAAAAAAAAAAGCTCAGTAAAATCGAAGGTGAGTTAGGTAACGCGCCTCGTCCGTCGATGAGATTGCAATAAATATTCCGTCAGTGGAGACGAACGGTATATATCTTCTAGTTCTGATCGGCTCATGTTTGTTTGGTTAGGTTCGGTGGTCATGACCCGTATTGCCGTGTTAAGCGCCTGTACTACTCTACCTGTCGGTGGGCGAAGAAGATGGTGGCCACGGGGGGTTATGTAAATTCATTTAGCGTTTGTTGAATCTAATTGAATGTTGTTTGATGCCGTTTGGGATTTAGTTGTTTTTTGTTTGCGGTTATTCGCTTGAATTGATAGATTTTCGGAGACTATTGTCTCTGTAGTTCTTACACAGAACTCAACCGATTAAAATGTCAGCTGGGACTCACGTTCGAAATGTAACGTTCTCCAATTCGGCCTACTATGATGTGTTATTATTACAAAGTTGAGTTGAGCATGTGTTTCAGCAGAAACTGGCACGACAACATGGCAAAGCAGGCATAAAGACGCCGACGCTCGCCTTCAGTCAGTGGCTTTCGTTCGGTGTAGGAACAGAAATAGTGTATGTAATTTCACTGTTTCAAACAAACTTGCGAACACATCTCTATACGGCATTCACCTACTCACTCCGCACCGTGCCGGTTTAGACTCGCAGGTCGAAACGGCGAATCTTTATTTATACTATCTCTATCGGTGGTGCGGTGGTGTGCTTCATTTGCTTCATTTTCGTATTTATTTGATAGCGTAGGAAAAAAAGAATACATTGTTTTACTGTTCTTAGGTTACAGCGCATTTGTCGAGTTAAATTTAAGGCTGCGTTCCATTTACCCAGTTTGATTTAACTCGTGGTTGGAAGTGGCAGATGGAAAGCTACCGACTAGCCGAAAAAGTATGTTTTAGCAAACGTGTTGGAGATCTGCTCATAATTCGGTAAATCGACAACACAAAATATTCAAAAATAATTTCGCTGGAAGGTAATTTTCATAAAAATTCAGTGGGGTTGTGTTTGGTGCTGTTGGGAATGATTTCGGATCGTGCAAAAGAAAACTAATTTTTACAGCAGCACGTAGTTCAATCAGCTCAACTATAAAATTACAGGGTGTCTGCAAATTATCCGTACAGACTTTGTCGGCATGCCTCAACATTATTGGCATGGGTTCAACATTATTGACGCATGAAAATTCCATTTTGGTTCTTGCTATCGAGTCACGATGAATATTTTTCCCGTCAAACATGACTTGTCTGTCGGTCATTTTCGTCTTTATGTTCACCAGTTCATTTGATTTTGAGCACATACTTGCGTCAGTTGACGTAATGAACTACTCGAAACATACGTCTTTTGATTATTGGTTTGTTTTCACTTCAATTCGGTACTGAATCGACTCAATCGACTATAACGTTTGCATTTAAAAAAAATGGACTTTTTTTCGGATGGTGATAAAAAAAAGCAAAGACAGATAATTGCTTTTGATAAATTTCCCATGGAAGATAATTAGTTAAGCTTACTTGCAAATCAAATTCTACGCCCTTGCGAGCGGCCATCCGGCAGTTAACCGGAACATTCGCCATGGCGGACGAAAACATGCGTGTAGGCAGGTTTTTGAGTTCTTTCTTCGTTTTATTTATCAATTCCTCCTCAGTTTTCGCGACAAAATAGTTGGAGTAGATCTTACGCTTCAGGTTGGCCCAGAAATTCTCGATGGGACGCAGCTGGGAGACGTTGGGCGGATTCGCCGACTTGGGTACCACATCGATATTCAGCCGCTCCATCTCCTCCAACGATCGCTTCGGGTAGTGGGCCGACGCCAGATCCGTCCAGAACACCGCGTCTGTGCCCTTAGGGACTGTTCATAAACCATGTAGACCGAAATTTGACATTTTTAAACCCCCCTCCTCCCTCGTAGACTTTAGTAGACTTTTGACCCCCCCCCCCTGCTTAAAGTCTACGTAGACTTTATGAAAAACATTTTTAATATATGTGGAAAATTTTCTACAATATGTTTGAGGAGGCAGCAGGGTAAATGCACCCTTCTTTTTGGGGAAATGCTCCTTAAACTTTGGAAAAATGCCCCTTAGATGTGTTTGCCCGGTAAAATGCAATCGGAGGTATTTATCTTCTGGTTGGCGCTTGCCGGTTGTTTTGACGGGTCTTAAGTTTCTTCAAGATAGTATAGTTTTGACGGGTTTTAAGTTTCTGAATTTAAGAGTCGTCAAAACGAAAGTAAGACTCTTCAAAATGAAATTAAGACTCGTCAAAATGAAATTTAAACCCGTCAAAACTTAAATTAAATGGAAAATATGAGAAAATCAAAAGTAAATAATTTATTTAAGACTTCATAAAAATACAAATATAAAACATATACAGTTAAGTCAATTTGACCTGTTATATCCAAATGCCCGCACCTTTCGTTTGTCACCTTCCATCAGTTTTTGCACAGTGTCATCCGTCACCAATTTTGCAGCTTTCTGCCAGTTACGCCTGAAGCTTTTCTCATCAATTGCTACGCTATTCGTTTTTCGAAGATTCCTCTTGACCAGAGCCCAATACTTTTCGATCGGACGGAGTTCTGGCGAATTTGGCGGATTGCAATAATTTGGGACAATATTTACATCATTAGCAATGTACCAATCCTTAGCCAGTTTTCCATAGTGGCAAGATGCCAGGTCAGGCCAGAACAGCACCGAACCGTTGTGTTCCCGAATGAACGGCAACAGTCGTTTATTCAGACACTCTTTTACGTAAATTTGTGCATTTAGAGTGCCAGTCGTGATGAAGATGTCGCTTCTGAGACCGCATCTACATATTGCCTGGCATACGAGGTATTTTTTTGGGAACTTCGACAATTTAAAACGATCAGCAACATTTCCTCTTTGCAACGAGGTATATAACTGTAGTCCCGGTATCTGCTTAAAGTCAGCTTTGCAATATGTTTCGTCGTCCAATATTATGCAGTCGTATTCCTTCAGCATAGTGTCATACACACTTAGAAAAAGTCATGTAAATTTAAGTCTACTTGGATGCACATAAAAGGAGCGGCTCATTGGACATAAATTTACATCTGTTCTGAGCATCGCACGACAGTAAAAACTTAATTGAAAGTTTACATGTCATGACGTAAATGAAAGTTATGATACACAAAATTAGATTTTCTAAAGGCAGGCAATTTTAAATGCACTTGCTTTGCCTACTTTTAATTAAGATTGATTTAGATTACAAAATCGATTCTTAAACATTTAACTTTATCCGCCAATGGCACGAAAGGATCATTAACTGGGGAAAGAGTACTCTATTTTTATAGAAATTATGATCTTCGAGCGGTAAGCACAACAATATCTCACAATGCACTTTAAATTCGCAGTAAAAATCAATTTTCAAACTTCGTGAGATGCAAAAAAAAATAGCCCATTCAATGATTGAGATGGCCAGCAAATAAGCATCCTTGCGGGCATGTGATACGTCTCATGTTCTAGTGTTCACTACCGAGTGACGAACAGTGATGAAAAATTTAGATTTTCTTTTGTTTCTTTGGCGATACGGCCGGTGCTTTCCTGACATGTCACGAAGGATTTGGATTCCACATCGAAATTAACTGCGCACTGGCATGCTTCTAAATATCGGTGCACTTGAAAGTGTTTTCAATAAATTGTGGTATTTCCACACATCAAATGACAAGCTTATCAAGACACCGTTCCGGATAAATTTATCACGACGTGTGAAATGGACTTTGAGAATTGCAAAACGACGATAATGACTTGCTGTGTACTTGTATGTGTTATTAGATGTTTCGAATAAGGATTTAAGAATACATCCAAATGAACTTAAAACGGAAGCATACGTAAATTTAAGTTTCAAAATTTACAGGTTGTAAGGATTACGTCACGCGTAAAATTCATTATTTTTAAGAGTGTATACGCACTACCAAAATATCGTGTAAATATCCGGCTCCTGAGACCGACACATGCAAGCGTCCTTTAGCACATATAAATGAGTTAAAAGAGACGAGGAAAGATATATTCAATCACACACATATTTCGTCGAATTGCGTATGTGTCAGTTTTAGGAGACATAATTTTACACGCAATCTTTCTTTACGTTCCCCGAATTTTTACAAACATGAATTACGTCTCGTGTAAAATTCAGAATTTTTAAGTGTGTATAATTTTCTCGATCGAGATTTTGCGCTCTTGTTCTGGCTGTCGTTACGATTTTGAGCAACACCTACTTTGAATGATTTCAAGCCTGCACTTTTCTTCACTTTCTGGACGAACGATGGAGACATTTTCACTTTTTTCGCCACATCACGAACGGAGATATTCGGTTTCTTCTTAAATTCTTTAATCACTTTCTTCTTCTCCGCGACGAAACGAGAATCATGGTTACCTCCGGAACCGACCTTTCTCTTTAAAGTTAAGCGCTGCTGAAAGTTTTTTAGCACTTTAGTAACCGTCGATTTTGCGATTTTTAATGACTTGGCAATATCGCCGTGCGACATATCTGGATTTTCCACTCTTTTGTGCAAAATTGCTTCGCGCACGCGTTCTTGATTCGACGCAATTTTACTGAATAAAGGTTACTGTAGCCAAACGACGTCTTCATCATAGCACACATACATTAATATTCATGTAGTAGTGATCGGATTAGCAAAGCGTACACGGAGAAGACTGCATAAGGGCATTTCCGACGACTACTTTTTGGTGTGCACATTCTTTATAGCTATGAAAATAATTGTTTATGCCATTCGGTACTTAGGCTACTAAATAATAGAATTGTATGTAGAAGAGCTGTGACATAATAAATTATTTGTATAGTTTCCATCAAAGATACCCGCATTATCGAACATAGCCCGTTTGTCAGTAATTCTGTTTACATGCGAGCGAACGACACGAGGAATGAAAATCGCTTCAATAGTGTCGACCTGGGCGAATTGAACTCAATATTAGGTACTGTGTGTAGTTGTCAACTATATTTTTTCGTAGCACGTTTTGAATTGTAAGCTCATACCAACAGGCTATGTAATGAAAGCTTACAATCCAGCACAAATTTCATGACTCAGATTGGTGTACAATTGCTTTAAAACTTACTTTTGCTAAACAAGTACGTTGTCATACTTCATTTCAGCCATGCATGGACAAAAAAACCGTGCCCAGATCCGTGAACTGCAGCCATGAATTCGAGAACAAGAAAAATTCACCGTGAACTGAATCACGTAATCATGAACTAAATAACATTTAAAGAGAAAAATCCTGAAAACTTGCAGTAGTTCACGGTCCGTTTTCATTTTCGGGAACGCTTTTTTTGTGTGAAAGTTCGAGCATACTTGGCTCAATAATGGATTCCCGGATAAAAATAACCATACAATTAAAATACAATAATATAAAATAACATTAAAATCTATTTCCGACCATAAATCTTATTGTTCATGAATCAGCTAAATGAATAATGCATATTGTCATTACAATAAATTTACAGTTCACTCCATATGCTAGGATTTTCAAAAATTGTGAAACAATACAATTAATAGTAATTCACTCAATTTTTTTCGAAAAAAAAAATGTTTTTTTCTATAGTTCAGATACATAAAAAACCCCCTTTTCTATTGTAGATGTCTCAGTTTACATTAGATTCTATTGTGGTAACAATAAATCCTATTGTCATCTTATCATTGTGAACATTCTATTGTATTGTTACAATGCATGTAATTGTAAACCTATGAGAAATTTTTTTTCGGGTTCCGAAAATGCGTGGGGTGGCACGATGATAATTCGCAAAGCCTTAACAATTGTTTTAATCCTTCGTGTATCCTACGTCGAAGTGTATGAATATCCGTTTTGAAGAGAGAGAAAAAAAAACAAAGGTCTGCGTAGACTTTTGGTGTACCCTCCCTCCCCCATCGTAGACAAACGTAGACTTTTTTGACCCTCCCCCCCCTGAATTGTCTACGTGGTTTATTAACAGCCCCTTATGGTATTTTTTGATGAACGGCGCAACTTCCGGCAGGCATTTCGTACTATAAATTTCCCCGTTCATGGCCAGTCCGGATCGAAACAAGCGCGGCTTTGACATTCCCTTCTCGCTGATTGTCAGCCACAGCAGCACCTTCTTGGGAAACTTGGTGTGTGAAATGAACCTTCACCTCGGAGCTCACTTCCTTCGTGGGGGAAGGAAAATACGAAGTGCCCTGCTATTCGCTGCCATCCAGGGTGAGATAGGTCTCGTCGTCCATCACCACCGCCACGTCGCGATTCGCCGGAAAAAAAGGAGTTGACCATCTTATTCAGCCGCTGCCGCTGCATCATTGCCTGCAGCTCCGAAACCAGTGGACGTGACTTCCGCTTCCTGACATGTATGTTCATGTTCGCCAGGTACTTTTTCACTGTTTGGCCGGTTGAACCGACCTCCCGGCGCAGCGATGTAATCACTTTTCCCTCGGTCTTCCTCGTCAGCATCCTTTGGAGCTTCTTGTCGCTAGGGTCGTCGGCCGTCCGGAACCGGGCTTTCTTTCGATGCTCTGATTGTTGTCTAAAAGTTTAGATGTTGTAGATGCCGGAACGGGCGTATCCGGCGTCCACAAAGTGCCGCACGATGTCCGGGGTGTCGTTCTTTGAACGGAGTTGCTTCACTGTTTTTGCCATCACGGTTTGAGTTCCACTGATAGAGCTGTCAAATTTCGTCTGATGACTCATGGGTTACTATGATTGATGCTGCATGGTTAGTTTCATCAGTCCGGGTGAAGGTAAACCCATGAAAAATCGGCAATTTTTGTCCATTTTTTTTAATGCAAACGCTAAGCTCAATGTTATATCCGGAGCAATTCGCGACGAGCATGTTTTTTCAATGTAATGCATAATTACTACAACTAAATCATGAGTTTTGACCTTTTTGTCCTGGTTATGCTTTAATTTTATTCATTAAATATTGTTTTTGCAAAGGGCGTAGAGTTATTTCGTATTCAAAACAATTCACTCTGCGATTTACGCCATATTGACTGTTGACAAAGTCAAAGGCGTAATTTAAATCAAAACATAAACATGGCGTAAAGTAAAAGGCGATACTGACAAAAAACAAAACAACGGCGAAGAGTAAAAGGCGATACTGATAAAATAACCAAAACAACGGCGAAAAGTGGAGGGCGAAACCTATCAAAATGTCAACAATAGTCGAATAGTATAGGGCGATACTTTTATTTCCAGTACTTGTGGGGCCAACATTGAAATCAAACATCTTAGTATTGACAGGCGAATATTATAAAATTTCAATGAATAACGAACGAATTTCCATCAGTATGATATATGAATCAGAAGCTAGCTTTGTTCTCTGTCTGTATGCTAGATTGCATTCGAATTTATTCGTTAATTTGTAAATTACGGTTTGAAATTCTACTTGCAATATTACAATCATCATTTCCCTTTTTTGTACATTCTGCATGTTCGCCCTTATCGCAAATTGCTCCGGATATATTGAATAGTAGCAGAATCGATGCTTTTATTGAGCTACATTGATGTTCTTTTTATAGCGTTGTCTGTAAATTAGCAACATCAGTGCTCAATCAAACCTTCTAGTTATTGTTCTTAAACGCCTGTTTTAGCAAGCTTTACAAAAGCTTTTATATTTGTTGTTCGGTTTAAATACGTACATTACAGACAAGATTTAAGGGCATGTTGAACAAGAGACGATTAAAAGATATGACATTGTTTTCTGATGAAAAGCGCAGTGTTACGCTGTTTTTTTTAATTTGAAGCATTCGCTAGTCAACATCATTCCACCAATAGGTTGTTGCAGGATAAGTCAGGGCAAAATCGGTTCCATTTTGAGATCTTAAACGAAAAAATGGGATAGCATAAGATGTGGCCCATTTAGTATTGGAACAAACATTTTTGATTCTTACAGCGACCCTAGTGGTCGGATTTGTAAACTATGACAACTTATGTGTTCGCTATAACAATAACAACATCAGAAGTTTTTTTTTTCGCGGTGCAGTTCGAAAAAAGCAGAATGCTAAGATGGAACAGTTGGTACAAATATTTTTTTCATTTCAGTGTCCTCTCCAAAAATTAAAATCGATCCCTTTTGAATGAGCAATCCCTAGTAAACGGATTGACAGATCTTGTTAGGCTCATGCCGTTCCCTCGTTCTGCAAACAATGACCAAAGTACCTTGAGAACAAGGTAAAGCATATTGCCAGCTATCATATTATTCTTACATACACGCTCATTCGAACTTACTCAATGTTGAGTAACTTTTACTCAATTTTATAAATAAATCTAAAACGTCAAACGCCGAGTGGTTGTATTTTATGAATTTGATTTATTGTTATAGAGAAATACAAAATGGATGAAGAAAGAAGAAAAATAATTGTGCGCAATCATTTGGAAAACCCTTCGTGGTCTGGGCCAAAACTTGCTAAAGTGTTGGGTTTTCCCCGAAATACCGTTTGGCGTGTTTTGAAAAAGTACAGAAAAATTGTGTCGACGGATTGCAAGCCCCAAAGTAAGCGTCGGGCGGGTACTGTCAACCGTAAACTGCGGAACAAAGTCATCAAGAACATTAAGGCAAACCCCAACAACTCAGACCGCGATTTGGCCAAAAAGTTTCGCGCCGCTCGCAGTACCGTGCAACGGATTCGTCTCCGGGAAGGCTTCAAGTCATACCGTGCCTGTAGACAACCAATTAGGGATCAAAAGCAGAACAATGTGGCCAGAATCCGTGCCAGAAAACGGTATGATCAGGTGTTGACAAAATTCAATGGATGTCTCCTCATGGATAATGAAACCTATGTAAAGGCCGATTTCAAACAGCTACCGGGACAAAAATTCAACTTGGCTACGGCTCGGAGAGATGTCCCTGCCAAATTCAAGTTTGTGTTTGCAGATAAATTTGCACGTAAATACATGATTTGGCAAGGCATCTGTAGCTGCGGTAGGAATACCAAGGTTTTTATCACTGATAAGACATTTAATTCAGAGCTGTACAGAACGGAATGTCTCCAAAAGCGAATATTGCCATTCATCAGATCCCACAATGAACCTATCTTGTTTTGGCCAGATCTGGCAGTTTATACCGAAAGAACTCAACCCACCAAACTGTCCCCAGCTCAGACCGATAGAGAGATTTTGGGCTATTATGAAGAGGAAGCTGAAGGTGAATGGCAGTGTCGTCAAAAGCATCAATGAATTGAGAACCAAGTGGAATAAGATTGGCAAAACGATGGATGAGAATAATGTGCGCCGGTTGATGAAACGTATTTCGGGAAAAGTCCGCAGATTTCCTCGAAATTGAGACGATTTTTTTATATTTTCCCTCTAAAGTTCACATAAAGTCGAACATTTTAGTTAAAACAGAATACTATTTTGTTAATGTATATCCAAAATATGCGCAATAGTCTATGTTCCAATTTTAACCGGGCCACACCGTAGCACTCAATCGACTTAGGAAACGAAAATGAATCACCAACAGAAGCCAACGAACGAATCAATAAATTGTACAAGCAAGCAGTGATGAACACGCATACAATTGACAGGCGACGAAGTTCATGCTATGTTCATTCAATGTTTACCTTGCCCCATCATTTTTTTTGTTTGAGAGGGGAAGCAAAACTTCTCGTTGTGTGCGTTAATTGAATCAAAAATGAGCGTGCAGCGAATGATTTTGGATACGATTGGAACCATTCTTTGGTTTAAATTATCATGTACAAAACACATGTATTCCTTATTCTAGTTGTCTAATTCTAAACTGAACATATTTGATTTGAAAATAAAAAAAAAAGAAAAAAAAACAAACACTGAAATAAAATAAAATTTAAAACCAAACATATACCGTATGCGTGACAATGTTTGCACCATTAAATACGGCCAAAATTAAAAAAATTCTCAAAAATTTCGGTTTCGATTTTTTTTATTTAGTCAAAAGGGGAATGTTTCTGAGATTCTTAAACTGTGTTAATCATCGATCGAGTTTCCACTGGCTGCAATTTTGGCCTCCACACGCTTTTGGAACGCACGGCCTAGTAATGTTGCCTCCAGGTACGGGTCAATGTTTGTCTGAGGCTTGCTCTAATCGGGTGGCGTTTAGAACAGGCCTTGGCCTTCATGACACGCCATACTGAGTAATCCAGCTGATTAGGATCGGGGCTGGATGGCGGCCACATATCCTTCGTTCAGAACGGCAGATATTCCTACAACCACTTCTGAGTGCGGTTCGAGGGGTGGCACGGAGCCCCATCATGTTAAAATGCAACTTCCGGTAAGCGCTCGTGAAGTACATCTCCACGTGGACCTTCTTCGGGAACTTCGTGGGGGAGATGTACTTCATGTCGCTGCTCACCTCCTTCCTGGGGGACGTGAAATAGCCGGTCCTCTGCCAGTCATTGCTGTCGAGCGTCAGATACGTATCGTCGTCCATAATTACAACCACGTTCCGCATGACGATGTCCATGTTGACCAAATACTTTTTGACCATCTGGCCGGTCGCCCCGACCTCCTGGCCCAAGGCGCGAAATGATTTCGCCAGCTTGCCTCTTCGCTTCAGCGCTTACTGCATCTTCCGGTCATAAAATACCGCCGGACGGCCGAAACCCGGCTTCTGCTCGATGCTCTCACCTATCTCTAGGAGCGCCAGGACCTTGTATATGACCGCTCCGTTATATCCGGCTTACACAAAGTGCAGCACGATGATGAACTCCTTCGCTCCGGGGTGGAGCCGGCAGTAACACCACAAAAAATTGATTTTTTTTTTTCCCCCCCCCTGCTGCTAACAGACCGAAACAAAAGGAAGTAGTTTTTTTTTTTATAAAAAACAAAAATAATTTATAATTAATTAACAAACCACCCCCCCCCACGGCGGCCACTCACTCCCCTTTTTTTTATTAAACGAGTAAATACTTTTCCGGCAAATTTTACAGAGGAGATGAACCCCCCATAACCAATTGGCTAGCTCACACCTTAAGACAGTTTATTTCACTCATCGTTGCGCATTACTGCATGATGTCTGCCAACTGGCTCATACTGCACTCAAAAAAATTGACACGTTGTTTCCACGTGAAATTTCACGTAACTTTCACCTGAACACGTAACCAAATCTTCTTCAGTAAAATCAGGTGAACATTACGTGCCAGTGAATTGTACGTAAAAAATCATGTAACATTTATATGATTTTCACGTAGAATATGGATTTACGTGGAAATCGCGTAGCTCTTACGTAAATTCCACGTGTTTATTACTGGTTTTGGCAGTGGACGAAAATTACGTACGTTTCACGTGGAAACAATGTGTCGATTTTTTTTAGTGTATTTTCATTTACCATGTCGCGTCGTTTTTTTTTTATCCGGCCCTCTTCTTGTTTTTCATTTTGCCAACTAATAAAAAGACCCCATTCCCCCCCCCCAAAAGCGGGGGCCCAGACCCCCCACAGCCCAACCAAAAACCGCACCCCTCGGCCCCACCCACTACAACATACCACCCTTTCTCCCAATTAATAAGAAAAAATAAAAAAATAAAACAACCAACCAACCCTTCCACGCCCCCCCCCCACCGAACCCCCCACCCCACCAAATGACATTTTCTTTTTCCAAAAAAATAAATTAGAGTCCAATATAGGATGGCATAATGGCCGACTTAAACACACAACACGCGTTTTGAAAGCTACACATCGCAATACAGGGTGAGTGGGAAATCCTGTCAGTGAATAATATGGTCTTAAAAATGAGAAGCTTGCATGCATTTTAATTTTCAATGTGTTTGGTATATCTTTCCATGTCATTCCATATTTTCATTAAACGTTTCTTATGAGTTTCCACGGTTAGTCCTTTGGTATTTCTCAGTTTGCCCAGCATTTAGCCCCATGCATAGAAGTCGAGGTGATTAAAATCTGGTGAAGAGGCAGGCCATTCTTTCGACGAAATAAAATCCTGAAAATTGTCCTCACACCCTTGTGTAGCTCTCGCCTGGTGAGACGGTGCAGTGTCGTGTTGGAAGCAGTATGCTTGTAGTGTTTCTTGGCTGAGGGAAGCAAATGGTTCTTCAAAACATTATGGATGTAATATTTACTGTTGATTGTAACACCAGGTGCAATGAACAGGACTGGAACCCTCAAAGTTTTGGAGAAACATCCCCAAACCCTTGAAACATTCTGGAACCTTTTAACAGCTAGTTTATCACGAGGAATATCAGAAATATGTGCTGCATACACTCGATCAGTTTTCCGGTTGTGGGGATCCCGTAGCAGGAACACTTTTTCGACCGAAAACAGAATTTCACAATCACATGAAGCTTGAGTCAAGCCATGCACCCGTCGTTTTTTGTACGGAGTCAGTCCAAGGTCGCCTTTCAAAATACTCCTGATCGTTGACTGCGACATTCCCAGTTCTTTGCCCATCTTTCGGACAATTAACCACGATTCCGCCGAATTCACTCTCTCACTCGTTTGATGGTTCCCGGATACCTGTAAGTGCGTTTACTGCCATATCTGTTGTGCGTAGATTCAAATCACGTGCAACGAAGCAACCCTAGAATAAATTAAATAGATCAAAGTAACCATGTCATAAGTACAGACATACATTTTCACTAGTCTTTTCCCATCGTTCAACCAAACCAGTCGGTTTTTTTAATTTGTCTGCCCGGCAACAGGTTATGGGCCTGCGCGAGTAATTTATTTTCACCAACCGAAACTTCTGGAACACGATACGGTGGACGGAAGCGGATTCAGTCTGCAAAAGCTGAACAACGCTAATTATTCGAGCTGGCGCTTCAAGGTGGAACTTTTGCTGGTCCGGGAAGATCTGTGGCAGTACGTGACGCCAGGTGAGAAACCGGAAGCAGTAGCGGAAGCCATTTGGAACGCTGGAGACGCCAAGGCCAGGGCGACAATCGGGTTGCTGATCGAGGACAATCAACACCCGTTGATCCGTTCGTCGAAGAATGCGAAGGAAGCTGGGACGGCACTCCAGAAACACCACCAGAAGGTCAGTCTCACGTCAAAGGTCTCGCTGTTAAAGCGAATTTGCGACAAACGCTACTCGGAGGGAGAAGACATGGCGGAGCACATTTTCGCTATGGAGGAACTTTTTAACAGTCTTGCGAATGCCGGACAGGCGCTGGAGGAAAATCTCACGGTCGCGATGATCCTGCGAAGCCTACCCAGCACGTACAACACCCTGACGACAGCCCTCGAGAGCCGTTCGGATGACGAACTAACCCTAGAACTCGTCAAGCGAAAACTGCTGGACGAAGCATCGAAGAAGCATGGTTCCAGCTCCGA
The DNA here is from genome assembly GCA_024533555.2 of Aedes koreicus. Taxonomy (NCBI): domain Eukaryota; kingdom Metazoa; phylum Arthropoda; class Insecta; order Diptera; family Culicidae; genus Aedes; species Aedes koreicus. Next base: position 129,221 of record JAHHFK020005518.1, on the reverse strand, counting down.
TTCCGCGATGCCAGTCGGACAAGGAAACAAAAAGAAACCGTTGGCCTGCCACTACTGCAAGAGAATGGGCCACATTCAGAGAGAGTGCCGCCAGTATCTGCGCGACACCGAGAAGGAAACGAAACTAGGTAAGCCGGGGAAATCTACGCCCAAGTCGGATAGCACCGTGTCGTTTGCGTTTCTGACCAGAGGAAGTGAAACTGAAGACGAAAGTAAGCCTTGGATCGTGGACTCGGGCGCGACTAGCCACACCGTCGCGAGTCGAGATTTTTTCCTGGAGCTATACGAGAGCGATGTGAAACACGTGACGCTAGCCGACGGGAAGAAAGCGGTCGTCGAAGGAGAAGGTCCTGGCGTGATCCAGTGCTACGACAACACGGGCATGCAAACGGAAATGAAGCTGGCCAAAGCGTTGTACACGCCCACGTTGGCGATGAACCTTTTGTCTGTCCCGTCGTTGGCGCAGAAAAACGCAACTGTTATTTTCGACATCAACGGTTGCCGGGTGATGTGTGGCAACCAAACCGCTGCCATAGCAACGCTCAAACAAGGTTTGTACTACCTCAAGCAACCGAGCGAAGTTATTTTCCTGGCTGACAGGAACCACCCAAAGGACTGCAAGCATGAGTGGCATAGGAAGTTTTGCCACCGAGAACCCAACGCGATCGTTCAAATGGAGAAGCAAAAGCTAGTCTGCGGTTTGAAGATACTTGAATGCGGGATGAACGAAGTCTGCGAGTGTTGCTGCAAGGGGAAAAGCTCACGTACGCCCTTCCCAAAGGAATCCAAATCTCGGTCGAAGGCGCCATTCGATCTCGTGCACACGGACGTGTGCGGTCCGGTGGAAGTACCGTCGGTAAGTGGTTATTTTATGACCATTATCGATGATTTTTCGAGGTTCTGCGTGCTGTATATGCTGAAAGGAAAATCGGAAGCAGCTGATAAAATTATCGAGTACGTGGAAACGGTCAAGACCCAATTTGGCCGGAAACCGAAAGCAGTGCGTTCCGATCAAGGAGGAGAGTACAGCAGCGAAAGACTTCACTCGTACTACCGACGAGAGGGGATCAAGGCGCAATTCACGACGGCATACAGTCCGCAACAAAACGGCGTAGCAGAGCGGTGAAATCGATACCTAATCGAAATGAGTAGGTGCCTACTGTTCGATGCCGGACTGGAGCAGTGCTACTGGGCGGAAGCGTTGAATACGGCCGTGTACCTGCAAAATATATCGCTATCAAGATCTGTTGCAGTCACGCCGTATGAGTTGTGGAACGACCGAAAACCGGATGTTGGACATCTACAGACGTTCGGAAGCAATGCATGGGTGCACATTCCGAAACAGAAGAGGAAGAAGCTCCAGCCCACAGCTCAAAAGTTGATCTTCGTGGGGTACAACCAGGACCACAAGGCCCCTACCGGTTCCTGGACAAATCAATTCGGAAAGTATACATCAGTCGAGACGCAAAATTCATCGGGGGCAGACGTGAAGAGCCCACCGAATCCATTCAGGAGGAGATTGCTGTTGAATACCACTCGGTACTGAAGCAACGCATAATGGACACACCAGCCGGTGAGATTATCGGCCACGATGATGACGACGACGACGGTGACGGGTACGATACCGCCGCCGGCGGAAACTCAAACGAATCATCAAGTGAAGAGTCGAGCGAAGACGAAGCCACTGGAACCAAAGAGTCTCCAAATGAACCGAGAAGATCCACAAGAGCCACGAAGGGAACCTTGCCAGCACGCTATCGAGAAATCACCGGGGTCACCAGCACTACTGCCGGCGAACCGAAAAGCTACATCGAAGCAATTCAAAGCCCGGAGAAGGAAGCTTGGCAGAAAGCCATGCATGAGGAAATGCAGTCCTTACTAGACCATCAGACGTGGGAGTTAGTACCGCTGCCGGCCGGGAGGAAGACCGTTGGGTGCAAATGGACCTTCAAGAAGAAGCAGGACGAAAGCTGCAACACAGTGCGATACAACGCCAGGTTGGTCGCACAGGGTTTCACACAAAAATACGGAACGGACTACGATGAGGTGTTTGCACCGGTCGCACGGCAATCGACCCTTCGTACGTTACTGACCATCGCAAGTCGGGACAATATGCTGGTACAACATCTGGATGTTAAGACGGCCTACCTATACGCCAAGTTAGATGAGGAGATCTACATGGGACCACCCCCTGGATTCAAGACGGACGACAAGGTTTGTCGTTTGAAGCGTAGTATCTATAGGCTGCAGCAGTCAGCAAGGGTCTGGAACCGCAAAATCGATGAAACATTCAAGAAAATGGGATTTCATCCAACGACATCAGATCCCTGTCTGTACGTACCATCTGCGTCGACGACATGCTAGTTTGTTGCCACTCGAAGAGGAAATTCGAGGTAATAAATAAGGCGTTGGCCAAGCAGTGCAAGTTCTCAAGCCTGGGTGAACTACGACTGTTCCTGGGAATCCACATCGAAAAGCAAGACGGCCACTACACACTGAACCAGGCCAGCTACATCGAGAAGATCGTAGAGCGGTTTGGACACGAACACGCCAAGCCGTCCAAAATTCCACTCGACCCCGCTTACGTGAAGCAAAAGGAGGAGATCTGCCTACCAACGAATCGTACCGCAGTTTGGTAGGTAGTTTGCTATACTCGTGGCCGGAAATCTGTCTCAGCACATCACTACTTGGGAGAAAGGTGACGAAGCCGACCAACAGAGACTGGACCGAAGCGAAGCGGGTATTGCGGTACCTTAATTCGACGAAGAATCTGTGTCTCCACCTGGGATCCGGAAACCAAGGCTTGGAGTGCTTCGTCGACGCTGACTGGGCTGGAGATGAAGGAGATCGAAAGTCCAACTCCGGACACTTAATCAAGTTTAACGGCGGACTGGTAAGTTGGGGCACCCTTAAGCAATCGTGCGTTGCCATATCTTCTACAGAAGCCGAATTCGGGGCCCTAGCGGAGGGATGCCAGGAGCTGCTCTGGATGCGGAAGCTTATGTCAGAGCTCAACGAGGAACCAGTCTCCCCAATCGTTGTGTGGGAGGAAAACCAATCCTGCATCAAGATGGTCGAATCCGATTGCTTGCAGAGACGGTCCAGCAGATCTGCAGCAGCAAGGAATCATCGGCCTACGCTACCTGCCGACCGACCAGATGGAAGCCGATCTGATGACGAAACCATTGGATCGGGTGAAACTGGAACGGCATCGGAATGCAATCGGAGTCCGAGGCAACCTGGACACCGAGCATTAATCGTTGACTTCGTTGAGGAGGAGTGTTGTGCGTAGATTCAAATTACGCGCAACGAAGCAACCCTAGAATAAATTAAATAGATCAAAGCAACCATGTCATAAGTTCAGAAATAAATTTTCACTAGTCTTTTCCCATCGTTAAACCAAACCAGTCGGTTTTTTTTTTAAATTTGTCTGCTCTGCAACAATATCTGGGAGGTGTTTTCCAAGAACCGGTTTCTTTGTAGCGTTTGATGGCGCGAAAGATGAATCTTTCGTTTATTCCGAGTGGTTTCAATTTCTTTAAAATAGTACACGGTCTAAAATGTTTCAAAAACACTTATCTCGACTTATCTCGAGCTGCCTTTTCGCGTCCATGATTACCACGAGTCTCAAACAAATGACAATACAATACAAACTTGCAAGCCGTGTTGACATTTTAATACACTCAAAACGAAAAAAGTTCAAATACGTCTACGATTAACCCATCCAAAGTTACACGTGATTAAAAAAACACTGACAGGGATTACAACTCATTCTGAAGATCGTGATTGTTTGTTGCTTTCTAATTGAAACATGTGCTTCTGAATTCGCGAGATGGTAATGTATGATATAGGTTTCTGGACCGTTGTCAATGTGAACAACCAACATTGTCAGTACTGTAAGATTTATAAAAAAAAATGGAGTCCCCTTTGATAGGTGGCAATAAGCAAAGTTGGCTCAAACCCTTTCGCTGATTTAATCCGCGAATCGAAGAAGCATCATCCGTTCTACGATACGACTTACACAGTGTGCATTGCACGTCTACATCGTTCTACATCAACAAACCCAAACATCCACATACGACGCTGTCGGTGCCCACTCGAGCATCACCGCCGGCGAAAACGACGACAGCATTTTAGCGTCGTCGTCGTCGTCGTCGGCGTCATTCGCCGTACATGTCGTATATGTGCACGGTTTTGTATTGTCGTCGTCGTCGTCGCGTTTGTTGTTCCTGATTAATATTGGTTCGGTCGGGGCAAACGCTAGATTTAAATATCTACATATGGATGGCAAACCGCGTCCATCAGGATTTTTTTTTCGGTTCATTTCGATGGACGCCACTGACTTCTAGCTCGCACTCGTACGCGGTACGATGATGAGGTGTTGTTAAACTATTTGGTCCGCTTGGTTCTTAACGGTGATTGCTCCGTATTGTGAAGTTAGATGATAATTGAAGACTTGGTTCAGCTCAATATCGTTGTCGTCGTCGGCCGTCGTCGCGACCCATTGTGCATTTAGTGTTGCGATTATCCAATTAAGGTGGAAGCATTCCGGTGTGTTGTTGTGACACTCGATTTATCGTAGCGGAGGACTATCGCTGATATCAGATTACCGGACGGGGGAAGCGAAAGGCGTTAGCGTTATCCGGACTTTGACTGGTTCTTCGAGGTAAGCGAGCACATGTTCATTTTTTTTTGCTTTCTGTGTTACTGGCGTTTTGTGTGTTTTCAACACGGAACGAAACACCTAAATATGAATCAATAATCGAGTTAGGTTTGTTGTTCGGGATGGCCTTCGGACTCTCGAGAGGGTTTAACCATACATATAGTTGATACGAGGCGACGATGACAACGACGATCGACACGAAAGCAGCGAAAAGTTGATTACCAGTCATGTGAGTGTGTGGAAGCGATGCGGCTTTGAACGGAAGAATTATTGGGCTGAGGGAAACGACATAGTAGCCATTGTTATTTCCAGCTCTAGATCTCGCGTTGCAGTAGGCGAGTGAAAAGTTGTGAGATTGATAATCAAAGCAATCTTAGACGAAAAAAGTACATAAATTGTGCAACTGGGAGTTGCTTCGATCTGGAACATAACAAACACATGAACCCGAGAAGCATCGACAGTAGGAGGAAACTTCACCGTCCGTCCAGAACAGATCATTGTCTGTTGTGTAAACAATTAAGATTCGTTGAGTGGCACAGCAGATATGTATCTTCTTATTTGGAGGTTGCGTAATCGGAACGCGGGACGACCACGCTGCTAATTTACGCGACTGTTGGTATTGCATTGGGAAGTCACGTTATGGTCTTCGATTGTGTACGGCGTCGAGAGACGGTTAGAGCTTACCGGAGATCAAGTGACGACAATGACGACAACGGCTCGTATTGAGGCCAAGGTTGATATGATACCGATGTAGGGGAATCGTTTGTTTGCCGGCCAGATGATTAGAGCAGATAGCAGAATCCCACTGCGAAAGCAAGGAAGTACCGAGCGAGATACGATATAGATTCGTCGTTTTGGGACGCAATTTTCGTCTTTTTTTAACTATAGGTGGTATAAACAAGTTACATCATCATGCTTTACTGCGCATATGCTTTGGTGACAATTTGGTTTTCAAGTTGTTTCAGGCACGAAGCACTTTTCACAGAACTGATATATTCAAACTACCAAGGAACTGAAAAGTGGTGCTGTCTAGTGGCATCAACATGGTACCCTAGTAGCACCCTTGTTGCAAATCAGTTAAAGTAACTGATATGCAACTGATTTGAGTTACATTCATGTTGCTGCAACCTATTTTGACAGACGTGTGTTGCGTGGGTAAACTTGCGAAAATCTTTGGAAGGATGTAACGCTTTCATTTCTTCATTGTATTGTAATGGTTACTGAATCTATATACAAGAAATTTAATCAGCTTCATTTGGCTGCTGAGATGGTTTGGAAGAGTTTTATTGAGGTTTATTTATGCAGTGATTATTTTGCAGTAAAGTTCAATGTTAACTTGAAAATCAGTCTCACCATAGGCGTAGCCAGGGGGGGCAGGGGGGGCCGTTGCCCCCCCTAAGTTTTGATTTTATTTTTAGAATTTTATTATTTGTTTCAATATATTATTATTTATTTTTTATCTCTAGAAGGTTGCAAGGTAACTTGTTGCAATACAGTTGATGTTACTCCAATACTACTCAATTAAGTCACAATCAAGTCACTGTAACCAAATATGACGATTTTGTGTTGCTTGGGATGTTTGTCAGATTGCTCCTTTGCCTAAATAAAAAAGCCAAATTACGCGAAGTTGCCTCGATTTTGTAACAAGTTGTAGCAAAAAAAGCGTAAAAAATTGACATCCATGAGAAAAAAGTTGTAATTATATAATAGTTTTTAAATAGTAACGAGTAACAATTTTATTACAATATTTTTCCTTTAACCTAGAACCCAACCTATGTAGCCTAAAGTATCTAAAAACCCCAAGCAGCACACAACAGTCAAAACTGGTTTCAGCAGCTCTATTGTGACTTAATTGAGTCACAGAGCAGTCACCTTTACTGGGTTGAAACAAATGTGCTACTAGGGAAATATCTCTTAATCTGTAATGTTAGCTATTAGATAAGCATTGATTGATTTTTTTTCCCCGCTAGCTGAAAGTTGAAGAAGCTATGCTCAATAAAATGTTCAGTTCTTGGTTAATCAAAAAACTGAATATTCAAACCTATGCTATAGCTTTCAGAAGCCAAATAATACTAGATTAAGAAACACAGTTGATAGTTAGAAAAGTATCAACGAAAAATATTTATTTGAACTATTCATGGCATGGGTCAAACCGCCCCGTTACCCCGCTTTCCCCGTTTTAGGGTACTGTAGTTTCGTATTATTGAGAATATATGTTGATCATATCTTACAGTTTGATTCAGCGTGTGAGAAGCAGAACAGCAAGCTAGTCAGGGCGAGAAGTTTCAGTTGTCTTATCCTATTCAAATAATTTATCCGTTTTTATGAGCATGAGCAGGATAATGAGCATGATTGACCGCCCGAAGTTGTTATTCCGTTACTGCCAGTTCAGCTGTTATTACTCAGAAGATCAACAGATGATGCAAACATGCTCAATGTGTAAAACTGGTGATCCCAAACTAAGGCAATACCGGCGCTGGCCTCGCCCGAATGCAGGTCAAATAAGGAAAGGGTAGGAATGCGTTAACGTTTATTTGGACGTTTTATTGGAAGCCGAGACCACCGCCGCACTTCCACGAGAAATCACTGGGATTTTGGATGACAAGATTGGGTGGCAGCAGGGTTCGTTTTGGTAAACAATAAGCTGAATTCACGCTTCGTTTAGTAAAATATTTAAATACTAGTACCGATTTCTGATTCGAACCGATTACAACGGTAAGGATGCTATTGGGGCCTTACACAAAGTGTAATTGTGTTTTTTCATCGGAAAAACAAGGTGATTTTTTATAATGTTGGAAATCCGATTTGATCTGAGTTAAACCAAAAATAAGGATGCTATTGGAGCCACTCACAAAGTGTGATGGTGGTTTTCCGTTAGGAAAACAAGGATAATTTTATGAACGCTTGAGAGACGCTTTGTTGTTCTCTTACTGTGCTCACTCGATCACTCGTTACACCGAATAGATAACCGAAACAACACGAAACGCGCCATGTTCGATAGGAAAATAGTGCGTAATAAAGCATCGACACAACCTTTCACAGCCGATGCTCGAACCAAACTCTTTTTTCGTAACTTACAATTTTTTACTACTGTGTTCTACAATCTATTGCACTGCTGTAACTAATAACTGTATCAATCAAGCTGAAGTGTCTAATGAACCAATCTATGCTAATCCATTAAAAATTGAAATTGAGGGATTTCGTAAAAATAAGAGTCCGTAGATGCATTTTGTGCCTTCTGGTAACTTTATGTTTCTATTGATATCCATGCTCATCGGTTTAATACCAACCGGGAGAGACTTGGCCTTATACAAATGGATTTCATTATCTCCAGTCCGCTCAACCAATCGCAACGTTTTGTGATAGATTGGACGGATTATTATAATTTGAGATAACTCCATGCAGATGTCTTCCAAGTTTGGCAGATCGACAAGCAATCGGTGGAGAGTTTAGAGGAAGACCGGAAGAATAAGCGATGGTTCTGCGCGTGTTTATAAACAGAAGAACTTTTCATAACAAAACGAATCATCGGGTAAAATACATACGGTTTTTTTTTTAATTATAAGCAGTCTAAAGCAGTTATTTGATTCATTTTATCCAGAAGTACCATAAATGGACATTCGAAAGTTTTTCAAAAGTAAGTATAATATTTTCCAGCATGTAATTAAAAAAAACAAGCAAACAAAACAAAACGAATGTTTTTTCATGCAGCTGAAATAACCACGAATAGAAAAATATGCAAAATGGTTGTATTTCTCAAATTTGAACAACAATTTTAGTGTAATTCAATGATACACCGTTTTGGTTTCATACTACTCAGATACACATGATTGCTACATATACCGTGTTTTGACAGAACGTGTTTCAGTTGGATCATATCAGATAAATCGGTTCAAATTTCAAAACGCAGATACAGATGTGTATATAAATTATTTTTAAAATATTGAGGAATAGCTTTTGGAACGCATATGAATTTCTTTTCGTCATTGATGAATAAAATTTCTTAAATTATTTACTAACTACTCGTGTGTTGAGAATGCAAGTAGCAACAATTCAGCACAAAAACACAGCTTGCTTACATTTGTTACTTACGTCGTTTTAAAAGGTTATGTTTGATGTTCCTGTTTAGAAAATATCAGATAAAATAATTATACTAAAGGTGACACAAACCATAAGCTATAAACCACCAAAACTCAAAATGTATGTTTGTTAAAAGCTAATCACTTATTATTTGAACAACCATTAAAAAAATATAATCTATTCAAACGGTGTGAGCATGGTGAGTAAAAAACGGTGTTTCTTCTGTGTTGCTTTGGGTGAGAGGGTCGCGGATGAAAAGTACATTTTCAGTACAAACTGCAAACAAATTCGGTGGTTATTCTATACAAAAATCCAACATGACCCGTTAAATGTTTGGCATTCAATGTGGTTTGATTTAAAAACATGGGAAAAATCAAAAGTTTTTAAAATCGTTTTTTTTTATTCCAGAACAAGCCTAGAATTGTTTAATCTTGTTGCAAGAAACGGACGGGTATTGTCAAATACTTTGGGTGAGAGTAGAGAAGATAATCCACCCGCATTCAGGCGTAATGTCACATAAATGGGGCTCCATTCTCGCTCCATCTGTCGGAACATGAAAACCCTAGGCTCTACTGGTCCACCGGGCGTTGTATTGTCCGTTAAGTGTCCGTTAATATCAATTGTTCAGTATGTGCAACCACTGGTTGGAGACGATGTAATTCTCTCTCTCTCTCTCTCTCTCTCTCTCTCTCTCTAAAAAAAAACTCGCCCCCCTTTTTGAAATCCTGGCTACGCCTATGAGTCTCACTATAGAGCTATTTCTTATACTGGATGGTAACTTATATATGGAAAAAAATAATTTTCTCGCACTGAAAAATAATACCAATCAAGATACCTTAAATCTTATCCAGTGTTCAGTATAAATCAGAGCCACGAAACTCGATTGAGGGCCGATTGTCTCCAGTTCCTCGAAAGTCTCGAACCTCCAAGATCTTGCTCCACTTAGCGTAACCATTGATTTTATTGTTATTTTAACTGTAGAAGAAGCGCTACACAGAAAAAAATAATTGATTTTAACAAGCAACTACAACTAAATTGTTTGCTATCTTTCATACAACAGGCTAGATTCAGGCGTTATCTGGCTTAAATTTACATGAAATATCCCATTATGTTCTGCCAAATCTAGCATTCCCTTTATGTGCATTAGATAACGCGGAAAATTCCAATGTTTCTTTTTATCAGTGTAATGCAACAGGCAAAGAACTCGTCGTTTGCAGTGGTTGTTCCCCAGATGCATCGGAACAACCTGGGATTCCATCATTCGACGGTGTCCCGGGTGGTGAAGTCATTCAAGAAGACCCAGACGACGTAGTGGTGGCCATCGCAGCGGCAGAAAACCGAAGACAGCTGAACCGGTTAAGGCAAGAAAAGGTGTTGAATCTGTTCAAGTGTCGACCGAACCGTTCGATCCGCGATGTGGCGAAAAGGGTGGAGGTTTCGGTCTGGTTTGTCGAAAATACGATGGTCAGGATGGTAGGTCAGGACCCGAGTAACACATCTTCATGATTTAATGTTGACAAGCTTCACTATATAACTTGAAATCTAGTCATATAAAAGTATTTTTAACCGTTATTAAACTTGTGTGTTGCCCGGGGAAGGCCCACAAATCGGAACGACGAACCAAAAAACGGTATCAAAAACCCGCGCCAGGAAACTGTACCGAAATTGGCTGACGAAACCAGGGTGCGCCATGATGGACGACAAGACTTAAAGCATGTCCACGTTAAATACCGGCCACTAAGGTAATGTCAACAAAAAAATCTAGACATAATTCAACCAAACCGCTTGTTAATTTCAGTTTAATAGAGTGATATTTACAGTAAAAATAGTTGAGATTCAAATGTTAATCATTTTTTCCTGTAAAATTCTCGAACTTTCTGAAGTACACCGTCATCACCCAAGCAACACACAAGTTTCGTAACGGTTGGACATACTTTTACTAGGACTAGATTTGGTTACCAAGAAGCTTACTCAACATAAAATCATGAAGATGTGTTACTCGGGCAGATTCCGTGCTATATACGCTAGTAGTGGCGGTTCTCCATCTTTGAAATCGTCGATCCCATTTTGCTTTCTTCTTAGTTTCAAAAAGTTTCCGCTTATCCAGAGCTAAAGGGTGTCCACGATGAAATTGCCACACCACGATGAAATTGCCACACAAAATTGATTCGCAAAATTCGAGTTTTCATCCGATTGCCATCAAATTTTCAGGGATTGAGAAATAACTATTAAACTTCATTTTACCATTTTACTCGTATTTTATTTACAGTCCATACGCAAATGCCCGCACCTTGGCCTTAACCCCGGCCATAAGATTCTGCACAACCTGTGAATCAACCGTTTTTTGCATGTAAACCCATACTTTCTTCAGTTCCTCGACTGTCTTCACTACCTTAGGTCGTTTAAGAAGGTGCTGCTTCATAATCGCCCAGTACTTCTCGATGGGGCGGAGCTCCGGAGTGTTGGGAGGGTTGAACATTTTCGGCACGAAATTGACCTTATTGTCCGCATACCACTTCAGCACGTCCTTGGAGTAGTGGCATGAGGCCAAATCCGGCCAGAAGATTGTTGGGACGTTGTGGGCCTTCAGGAGAGGAAGCAGCCGCTTCTGGAGGCACTCTTTTATGTACACCTGTCCGTTCATCGTGTCCTGGGTCACGAAAGGTGCACTCCGCTTCCCGCACGTGCAGATGGCTTGCCAAACCAGGAATTTCTTCGCAAATTTGGACATCTTCTGAGTGCGGACATGCTCCGGAACGCTGAACTTATCCTTGGCCGTGAAAAACAGGTTGCCGGGGATCTGTTTGAAGTCGGCCTTCACATATGTTTCGTCGTCCATGATGCAGCATTCAACTTTCGTCAGCATGTTGAGGTACAACTTCCTGGCACGGGTTTTGGCGGACTTGTTCTGCTTCTCGTCGCGATTAGGGGCCTTTTGTACCTTGAACGTTCGAAGCCCAGCCTTAGTTTTGGCCTTCTGGACAAAACTTCGGCTTAGGTGCAGCTTCTTAGCCACATCCCGAACGGAGGCGTTCGGATTTCGGTTGAAGGCCCCAACTACGCGGTTGTGATTTTTGGTGTTGTACGGAATACTTTTCCTTCACTTCTGGGCTTCCGATCGGTGGTCAACCGTTCCTCGAACCGCTTAATCACTCGCGACACCGTGGAATTCGCGATTCCCAACGTTTTAGCGATGGAACGATGCGAGAGATCCTTGTTCTCGTGATGAATGCGCAAGATTTTATCACGCACGAGCTGTTCTTTCGACTCCATTTCCGCGAGTTTTGATCACAGGACTTTAAAACTTGCAGGATGTAAATAATGCACTATGAACTAAATCCACCCAAATTTTCATTAAATTCTACCCAACGGTTAAAAAGTTAGAGCAATTTCATAGTGTGGCAATTTCATCGTGGACACCCTTTATCTTCTTCCCATTTATTCCCAAAGTTCTTACATTTTTTAAAAAGTTTTGGAATAAATAAACATTTAACTCAAAAACAAACTTAAAATTTCTCCTTTCTAATTTCTTAATTCTCCCCCTTTTCCTCCTTCCCTCGTTTCCCCCCCCCCCCAAAAGTGGGGAAACTTTGGACAAAACTTTCCCCGCTTCCTTCTGGCTTTTAGATGAGCAAGCGCAGGCGATAATTTGCAAGCCAGATGCGCAATCGCGAGAAAATGGACGAGATAAAAAAAAAAAAACGAGAAAATATCTTCGTAACGAGAGAGCGAAAAACTATAAGGGACAGCCCAATGGGGTTGTACGCAAAGTTGACGTAGGACTACGTCATGTAAGAATGTTAGAAAATTCTATGATTTGCTTTTGAAGGAACATTACCAACATTGAACAACTTGTTATAATAAAATTATGTCTGTAATAGGGAAATCATAACATGCCAGCAACCAGCGGGCTGCGATTGCAAAAGGAAAATAAACTCTAAGCGACCCTGGTTATTTTCTATACAGAAACATGATTTTAAGAAATATTTGGTATTTTATCGAACAGAAATTGTGCGAAATTCAGGATGGGCCAGGGTTTACGAATTAGGTAGGTGAAAATAGTGTCATGCGGACACAATGAGTAAACTCTTATAATAATTCAGTATAACACTCTTTCAAAATCAGAATAGTAGCCCTAAAGAGATCTTTTTCTGTGAAACACATCATGTAATAGTTATTGACATTCTGTCGAAATTTGAGAACCAGGGCGCTAAACACAAAAAATGCCGTTCTGCCTGTGTAGACATAGTGATTGCGGATTTTTAACACTCAACGCTGCGTCTCATCTACATTATCTATATATATATATAGATATATATATATATATAAAAAAAAAAAAAAAAAAATATATATCGATATCATCTTCCAACATATCAATATCCTCAACAAAAACATTTATATCATCTACATATATATCGATATAATCTACAAATATATCAATATCATGACCATATACATCTAAATATTTGTCTATATCATCTACATATATTTCGAAATCATCTACATATATATATCTATACATATACATGTACACCATATCGTAATATGACTGCCAACTGGATCATACGTGTGTCCCACAAAATTTGATAAACTTGCCACGAGCTGCATTAAAAATGGCTGTCCAGCCAGCCACTCGCTAGCGACAGCCGCTGAGCCATCATTTCGGCTGGTTGCTCGCCCGCGTACCCTCTTGCAGGGTACTTGCAACCGCCAGCTGCCAGAGCAGTACTGGCCCATTGCCGCTCTGCACAGCTCCATGGCTGCCGAGTGAATGAAGAAAATTTGAAGGTGTACCCTTTTAATATCGTGCACTGCTGCATGTGAGACGTTCATTACTTAAATTTGAAGTCTGAGATAGGAAAGTACTGTAGTACTTAGTAAATTAAATTTGAAAAATCGGCATTATAAGACATCACCTTGTATTTGTGTTAACTTCAATAGTTGATTGTTAAAAATCAATAGTTTTAAATATTGGAATCGAACCGAAGAAAATGTCCCGATCGATTGGTGCAAACTCTTTGGAAATCAATCGTGGAATGACTTAGTTAGTATCGTTCAAAACCTATATATTTTTCGTGACGCTCCAAATTTTCGCAATTCAAACGTGTACCCCAGTATTGAAAAGACAGACGTAGTCCTACGTCAAAAGTTATGGAAATCGAAAATTACGCGGAAGTGAACAACTATAAATTGATTAATAATTGAGACATAATAAATCCAAATAAATTGGTAATCCTGCTACCAACATGATTTTGTTGATTCTCACCGAATTAATGACATTTTGGGCACATAGGCCGAATGAAGGAGCTAGGCTAACATTACATCCCGTTACCTTATATACAGTTGTAACAGTAGCTTTATCCGCTACAATGGTATGATATGTATTCAAACATATTCAGTGAATGTCCTGGAAGACTAACAGACATTATGAGATAATCTTGCCAAACAAACTACCGTTACTTTGTATAGCCCATAAAGCTACTGTTACAATTGTAGACCTTAAGTTTTGAATGACCTGAAACTAACAAGGTTATCCTATGATGTCTATGGACGTTTCAGAGTATTCATTGAATATGTTTGAGTATTTATCGTACCTTTGTACAGCTCAAAAGGCGACGGTAACTACTGTATATCTTAAGTTTTGAACTCAAGGTCAACTTCTATGAACTTAAACATCCCAAGATAATCTGAACCATACAAAAGATTCACTGAATGTGTTTTAAGGCATATTCTCTCCTTTCATAGGTTATATAGCTAACGTTACGACTGTAGATCCTAACTTCTGAACTCAAGGGCAGTTTTGGTGACCTATGCCATCCCAAGATCTCCCATTAATATTTAACCTTCAATCACTTGATCGGGAGTATTTCCGGATCTTGAAACCGTCCAACCCACCCCACCCACACACCCGGAACCCCACCATCCTCCCACGTTCATCTACCGACGTTCTTCCTGCCCCCGCCTTCCACCCCCCCTCGTCAACCCCCCCCCCCCCACCCCCCCACCACACCAAGCTCCCCCCCTAGTTTCCCAACCTCACTTCCCCCATATCAATAAAATAACCCCTGGGACTACCTTTTGCCCCCCAATCCCCCCCCCAACCTTTTCAATCCACTTCATTATTTATGTTCCAACCGGCGTCCCCGGACATCCTCTTGTCTCTGTTTGGTCCTCTATATAACCGATATCGATACTCAAGTCTGGGAATCTGCTCTAATTACTTTATCTTCCAAATTATCTCATAATTCTGTTGTCCTTTCAATATACGTGTTCAATTAAGATGATTCCCCTTCCGGACAATACACAGCGTTTACTACGGGTTGAACAGCATGCCAACTGACATAATCATACTATCGTGTCTGATCTCAAGGATACTACTGATACCTTTAAGGAACACATGTCGTACCTGCTTCTATCATGTTTGTTGAACTTAAAGGCTGAATCACTTAATGTGGTTCTGTTTGAATCTGGAATTGAAACAGGTTTGGGCTCCGTATCATGCCGTCCTAAAAATTACTCTATTGAGAGTCCAGCTGTTAATCTTATATTCTCAACGCTAGGCACTTCCATAACGAACATCGATGCCTCCTCTTGTGTTCGAAAACGCAGTGATCACTAGAAGCCTGCTTATATTCGGTGGCTTTACCTCGACTTGCAGATATAGCTCGAAAAAGCTGAGCTGTTACTACTGTAGGAGATTGAAGTCGCACTGAAGTGGATCTCCCGCAGGACAGTGAACATTGGATTTCCAATGTTGAGGATCACAAATTTCATAAAATGAAGAATGACTGTTGACCTTCCAAGAATTTTTATTGAAAATCAGTGTTGGAAATATCATTTTCAAAAAACGTTCACTCTTTCCTCATTGCAAAGATATATCCCCGAGGAACTTCGCACTCAAAGTTCGCGAACGAAATACAATCCCAAGTTCATAAAAGCGCAGAGTGAAGAAACGTTTCATTTCTCATCGCGAAAGATCTTTCGTTTCTCCATCTCACAACGTTTCACTCGTATTCGAGATCCGATGCAACCAAATATCTCCTCGGCTTTGTTCTTTTTCTCTAGCGAGTATGTGTAGGCGATGTTCACGCGAGTTTTGATGTTTGTTTTTAAGTATTGTGCCACCGCAAAGTTCGAGTGGTAGGAAACGTCTGCTGGAATGGCGTGATGCATTGAAGACAAATTCAACCCAACCTCACCGGCCATACAGTCAGCAATCGACCATTTATCAGGCTGAAGAGAGTGGATAGATTTATGCGATATCTTTCTGTCTAAATTCCATTTCTATGAAATGCGCAGTGTTCTTTTCAAGAACGAATCTGGTGTAGAGATATAGAGAGAGAAACATGATCTGTTTTTTTTCGCATCCTCGCGTCGATGACTCGAATAGAAAAAGCTCGCGATATTTCATTCTCTCATCCCAGAGGGTTCACTCAAGAAACGTTGGCGTGTGAAACTAGCAACGGGAAGTTCTCAGGTGAAAACGTAGCGCACGATGAATTGATATTTTGGTGAGAATTCCATCACTGTTGAAAATGTTTGAATGCATATACTCACCTTATGTAGCCCAAAAAACAACTGTTACAACTGTAGATCTTATGTTTTGAACTTAAGGACAGTTTGGATGACATCGAATATCCCAAGATTGTCGAATTATGTCTGTTGACCTTACACACTATTCAATGAATATTCTTAAATTTCCCATTACATTCTCCAAAAACCTCTTGTGACAACTGTAAATCTTATGTTCTGAACTTAAGGGCAGTTTTGATGGCCTAAATCATCCCAGTTTATCTCATAATGTATTTTCACGTTCGGAAATATACACTGAATATGGTTGAATACGTAGCGTAATTTTGTACAGCCCAAAAAGCTATAGTTACGACTGTAGATCTGAAGTTCTGGACTCAAGGACAGTTTGCATGACCTAGAACATCACAAAATGATCAAATAATGACTGTTGACCTTCCTAAAGGTTTCTTGAATATGTTTGAATACATATCGTCACCTTTCATAGGATATAAAGCTACTGTTACGACTGTAGATCTGAAGTTCTGAACTCAAGTAAATTTAGGATAACCTTGAACAACCCAGAAAGAAACAAAAATATTTAACGTTTGTAAACAAGAATTTAATAATACGTATTCATATGTACCGTATTCTAAAACAACGCTTTACACTATTAACAAGTCATTAATGTTTTCTTCCTGAACTTCTTCATATTCAGGATGTTCTAGGTCGTCAATTACGCGTTTAGCTCATATGTATTTTTATATTTTTCAGATATAAGAATTAATGTAGAACAAATTTCCGAAGACAGTGTTCACTTTTATTCAGTCTGTGATTTCATAAAGCAATTTTCCTTTTGGGGTCATAAGGTCTGTATCCACATTAATCCGGACACCTTCAAATCATTGTAACTTTTGAAATATTGCACGTAGGAATGAAAAATTTCACTGTGGTATAGCTGAGAGTCTATGATGAAAAAGACTATGATTGATGTTTACATTTCATGTTTAGTATTCAAGATGGCGACGAAAGAAAAACAACTGCATGAGCGAATTTTGTACGGGCGTACGGCAAATCCTGACTTGTCAATGGATTTGCCTTAATCCACTGTTCACGATGTGCTCAAATGATTTTCGGAACGTTTGACGGTGGAGAGGAAACAGAGAAGTGACAAAAACATTGGACGCGCAGATCCTGTCATGGACCGAAAGGTGAAAAGGATATTAACGAAAAACCCAAATCTCTCCATTCGAACGGTGGCTCGTAAAATAGAGATGTCGCCTGGTTTTGTCCAAAAATCAAAACAACGTTTGGGACTTAAGTCGTATAAAGTAAAAACAGTTCCAAATCGCAACGACAAACAGAACTTGGCAGCAAAATCACGGGCTCGACGTTTGTACTGCGAATATTTGACGAAGTTTTCATGCGTTGTTATGGACGATGAAACTTATGTCCTGGAGGATTTCAAGCAGCTTCCAGGGCTGGCTTTTTATTCTGCTATGGCCATAAATGCTACATCTGAGCACTTCAGAACGAAGAAGGCATCGAAATTTCCCAAAAAATACCTTGTGTGGCAAGCAATTTGCACGTGTGGCAAAAAGAGTAAATCTTTCATCACTACAGGCACAATCGACAAGGAGATCTATCAGAAAGAGTGTCTGCAGAAGCAATTGCTACCCTTCATCAAAAGTCACAAAGAAAAACCTTTGTTCTGGCCCGATTTGGCATCATGCCACTATGCTAAAACTGTGATGGAGTGGTACCAAGCAAATCAAGTGAACATTGTACCAAAAACCTCAAACCCGCCAAATTGCCCAGAGCTACGACCAATCGAGAGATATTGGGCTCTGATGAAGCGGAAGCTTTCTGGGAAGAAGCAAGGAATCAAACATACTCTAATTGTTATATTTGTATTCTCCGAACGTGGAGTAACGATTATGATGTAGAAGGAGATGTTTCGCTCATCGCCATGAGGCACCAAGAGTAGACAGTCATGTTTGCTAGAATGAAAGATATGAAGAGAAAGTGTTGAAAGTTCCGTTAGTATACGGTAGGTTGGAAATGGAATAGAAGTATTGAAAATTGAGCGAAAGGGCATGGGTAAAGTAGTACTCGAACCAAGAACCTCGGACGTTATCATTGCCAAACATCCCACTGCGGGGTAGGTTGAGGCACAGATACATCTGCCACCTCAACAGGCAATAATAACTTCGTTGGATCTCGCTCATGTACCACTGATCGCTTGTTTTTTTTTTTTTAAAATTTCCCTCTAGTTTTCTCTACTATCGCTTGTGATAGTTTCTAGCGGTAGTTTGTACACACTCTGTTTTGATGCGTACATGGGAGAGGAAACTCTCTCCTTTTTGGGTTTGTTTTTGTGGAATCAAAGACATCAAACACTTCCAGCAAATTTGGACAAAGACGGCTTCTACGATTTCTGATGAGTCTGTACAAACCCTAATGTACGGAGTTAAGCGCACAGTTCGAAAATTTTATGCAAATACCGAATAACTATGTTTTGTCTTCACGAATTGTTAAAAAACATCCCACGAATCTGAAATAACCAACTACGATGGAAATATAATGCGAAATTTATGTTTTATACATGTTTTGAGGTGTCCGGATTATTGCGGATACAGACCTTATATGCCTTATATGCCTCTTAGACCTGAAGGGGTTAATATACTTTTTAAGACAAGACTTAACATTTATGAATTATTCAATAGTATTTGGCTAAAAATCAACAATATTCTCTATTAAAGTTGATGCGTAGAAATATTTCCGATCGATTGGTGAAAACATTTTGAACATCTTTTGAGAAATGACTGAGATATTAACGCTCAAAACCTCACCACTTTTCGTGACGGTCGCAGTGCGATTTTTTAAAATTGAACCCCAGTATAGAGAACAAAAACGTAGTCCTACGTCAAAACAAAATCCCTAGAATTAATACCCGGATAACCGGAAAAGCCCGGGATTTTGAGACAGATAAATGAGTGGCCACCTTGATGGATTTTTAGAATTCGAAACTGTCCCTGTTAATTACAATCGGAATGCAGCCCTACATTAATTTGATGAAGGTGCCTTCATTGAAAACAGCGTTGACATTTCAAACGACACCCTCAAGCATAGTTTTGCTTCGCCTTCAGCGATGGAGCTACGGGTGGATCCAGTGCTGGCGAAGGATGGTTGAGAATGCGCCTGTAAGGCAATTAATTTGTTGAGATATAAACAAAATTAAAAATCATGGCTGCATGTTAGAACCAAGTTAGGGTCTTGTACCCTGCCCTGTATAATCAGAAATGTTTCAACTTTTAAATTACACAGCATTCCAATTTCAGCGAGCAGCAGACCGTCTTGTTTTTAGAACAAGACTGGCAGATTTTAATTCCAATTCGCCTGCCAATGTTTGCTTTTGGCAGTGTTCGTGGAAATTTAGTGGAATTGTTGTGAGCTTTCTGTTGTATACTTCGCTATAGCTGGTAAAACGATTAGAATCACTCGAAGAAGACTACACAATTGAAATAGGCACATAGCAGAAGCCCTCGACCTCGTGCTTTATATTTCCAGTAGCGGTCAGGATGCCTATCACAACAGTCTATCTTAGGCTTTCAGTGTAGAGGTAATGGTGATATTGGAATCGAAACAAAATCAATGAAAGCTAATGACTGGTTACGCATTTGTTCGCATGTGACGCACCTTCACCGATGATAAGACCGACTTGATTTGAATTCGACGCAATTTCGCAAAAAGTGTCTTTGCTCAAACAGTGAAGTATTTTGTTCAATTTTCGAGGAAGAACTTATCATAGATGCGAAAAACCGAAAGAGAGATAGAGAGAGAGGTTTCTTGTTACAATGCTTTACAATACCCATATACTGAGTCAATTTTCGTCGAGCAAATTTGCTTAATGTAAAATTGAGTCAAGTCGAAATACATTTTCAGACGGTATCGTCCTTCTCTACTCGTGACGCAGTTGAATGTCCCACAAAGAAGGCAGCAAAGGACGTAACCTTCAGAATGGTGGAAATGAAGGAAAATTCTCTGAGCCGTCTGCTTGAAGACCTTCCAACGGCAGAGAAAGTACTTATGCCTTCTGTGGGATACCGGCCTGTATGAAATAAGCAGATAGAACGGAGAACAGGCAGTAAAAATCGATTTCTCGACCAAGGCCGTTGTAGCAGCTTTTCTTCTAATAGGATCCAGCTTTCCAGCAAAGTTCAACTTTATTGTAGGGGTAATGTTTATTTGGGGTAAAATTTTGCCAATTGATGTGCCTGGTAGGGGCGGTAATCCATAACATCCCTATCTACTCTTAGAGGTTCCTCGATACAAATATAAGGTCTGTTTATGAAACCACCCATGCCGGGTTGTGACTTTTTCTCAGAAATGATCTTACCATCATCAACAACATCACAAAGGCAATCAGTTGGTCAAAACTTGATACAGCTATTCCTGGTTGTGCCCACGTCCGACGATTCTGTTCGAAAAGGGTGCCTTTCAACGACGAAAGCCTGACTAATTTGCATCTGACTATTTGTAAATTTTCAAAACATCGTTCATACATATTAAATAGCTCAATGACATCGCTGCCTGACTTCGCATGGAAGACGACGACGACGACGACGACGACGACGACGACGACAACCGGAGCATGGTGGATGCCTCTTCCAGCTGATGCCGTTAGGATGTTAGGCATTATTGGACAACGCTGTGCTCACGCGACCTTGCCTCTTCGTTTAAGCAGACTGACGTAGTAGTATATCTACTGATACGCCAAACCGGTCAAAATTTTAATGTGAACAACGTAAAGTGACAAGTGGATTTTACGCACCAAACTGCTCTCTTTCAGGCTCAGATCGTGTGCTTTCGCCGTGCCGCACCAGTCAGTGTGAACTGGTTCCGCATCACAACATGTAAAGGGTAAAAATATTTAATCTGCATCATGCGGGCGCCGATTTGTTAAAATAATGAGCATATTAGTCTTTTCAGCGCGCTGAGCTGAGCAATTTTTTGAACGGATTTGCTGATTCGATGGAACTGAATTTCGAGCTAAAATGCATCGTTCACTCATGTTCTTCTGGGTCAAAGCGTGAAACCTTGCTTATTGGTTACATAAAAATTCGATCAAAATTAAAATTCCGATGCCGACTAACTTAATAATGCATGGAACGTCGAGATCTGATGTCATCTCGAAAGTATTTTTTCTCGTCAAAATTCGACTCTCTGGAACTTTTGCGAGTAGGAGGTGATACATCGAACATTGATAACTGGTCTATAAAACTGTTCGCAAGTATCACCAATCAACTTGAATATCATTTTGAGCCACCACTAGCATCTATGTAACATGATGCCTCTCTAGGGTGGTTCGGAAATTTTTCAAAAGAGTAGATCATATTATGAAAAATATAAGTGTTGGATTTAAAATTGATGCAAACTTTCATCATTTACCTGTGCAAAAAATGAATGGTTTTTGGTTGTTGTTAATGCAATGTAAAATTTGATGATTTGTCGCAATTTACATATTGGATTTTTTTTTGAGATTCTTTGAGATCAATCGAGACAATTGAAAATGCGGCCTCTCGATCACTAATTTTTTAACGAACCATGCTGAATTTATGCCGAAGAATTACCCTTGGTTGAACGAGTCACTTGATATCTGGATGCATTTTACAGCAGTTTGTTTTGGAGTGTTTCTTCTCTCAGAGCTGAAAAGTTCGTCACGATTAATTTTGTTTAAAAGAAGTTATATTTGGTGGAAGCTGCGAATCGAAAATCAATTTTGGACACTCACTACGAAAATCCAATGCGGTCAGGTTTAAGAAATGGGAAGTCGTTGAAATTAGCTAAACCGACCGTGTGCAGCGTTCTCAAACATTTTCGCGAGCCGCATACTATCAATCATAACAAGGATCTTCTTGGAACTAAGGATCGTATTGGAACTAAGGATCGAAAGTTGCAATTGAAGCTGTTGAGAACGATTGGGGCAAACCTAGATATCGCCAAGAACATCAATGCCAGCCAAAGCCCCGCACTATGGTACGAATGGACAAATTTCGCGACAAAAATCGATAACCTCGAAAACCATTAACTTTAGACACATGATGTCTTCGGAAGATTTAATTTGAAATATAAAATCTATCTTTTGGTTTGGGTGGTGACTAGGGTGGTCCTTTAATGTTCATAATAAAAATTTTATTCTTTTTATTCTTATAATTTAGAACATGTAAGGCAAACAAATGTGAATATGTCAACACTGGCAAACAGACATAACACTTACAGTTTCTTCATTGATTACGCATTAAACGGTTAATTCAAATGTTTCTTATGTTTTTCAAGGACAGACAAATTTTTTTTTTTAATTTTAACAAAAACACCCCCCCCTCTTTTTTATTTTCCCCCCCCACCCACTCTTCCCAAAACGCAGGCCGGTTTTTTGTGATAATTTATTTTGGAGAACAAAAAAGGCAATTTTTTTTTTTTTTTTTTTTGTAAATAAAAATTAAAAAAAAAATTTCCTTTTTTTTAACAAAAAAACATAAACATAAAAATATAAACATTTTCACAAAAAAACTCTTTGATGATAATTTTAGATGCTGCTGATTGAAAATTATGCAGAAAAAATATAAAACTACCAAGGTTAAAATGAGTTTTTCTCCTAAAGGTGACAAAAGGGGACACACGATTATGCATAGATCTTGTAGATGGAAGTTTGCCTTTTCAGTTCACGTAATCCGTGTTTGCAAATATTTGCAAATAAGGGAGTAAGATATCTTTAAAAAACATATTTTTTTTACACTTCAACCTCTATAACTTTTTTTATTCAATAACTAACAATCTTGTATCTTCAAAATGTGCGTCCTTTTATGTCCTAAAAGTCATCTAAACAAAGTTTTCAACTTCAAATTAAATTTAAAAAAATTAGAGCAAAAAACCATTAAAATGGTGCACAAATTATAGGGGGGTCCAAGAGGGCACTTAACAAATGTTCAAAAAAGTAACTAAGCTTCTTATTATATTATGTTGCATTTAGTTTGATTTTTTCATCTTCTTGAATAAATATTTAGACGTTTTTAATGTTTAAAAGAAAAAAACGGCCACTTTATTAGATAATGAAGCTTATTTGAATACAATAATGAAAAAAAAGTGAAAAAATCACAATAAATGCAACATAATATAATAAGATGCTTAGTTACTTTTTTGAACATTTTTTGAGTGCCCTCTTGGACCCCCCTATAATTTGTGCACCATTTTAAAGGGTATCAGTTGCTGAATAAATTTTACGTTAAGTGTAGCTGCTAATACCTGCTAACCTGTAATCTACACATCCTCGAAGATAGCTTAAAAAGTGTATTATAACTGACGTCAATCCCTTAAATGAAGAGATAATGATTAGCAGTCTTCTACAAAAAGTGTAGTTTTAAAATGCCAAAAACTTTGTAGAACATGGAAAAATGTAGAAATGGAAAAATTCAAATAAAAAAGTTATGGTGAAAAAACTAGTTTTTAAGGGGGTATTACATTTTGCATTCCTTTTTCACCCTACAACTTTGTCCAGTTAAGAGATAGAAGTTTTTGTCTTCTACAAAGTTTTATGAAATGACCTAATCTACAATTTTTTCATAGATGATAATCGATTTGAACCAGAAACAAAAAAGTTAGTTTGTTTTATCTAGGTGTATACACCCCTTAAATCAAATTTGTTAACACAAAAATAAAGTACTCAAAAAATGAAGAAACATTATAGGAGACATCAATGGGCCATACCTAATAGTTTCGCCGCAAATACCCATGTCCCACTTTTTTTCATTTCGTCCCACTGTGCGACGGGACGGTTTTCTTCAAAAAGGACCTCAATCCTCCTCAATTCCGCCCAGAGGGGGATATTGGGCAGTTGTCAAACAGAAGTTGAAAAAAAGTGGAAAAGTGACTCGGAATGCACAGGGATGATGAGATTGATGAACAAAATGGCAACTCAGGTTAGCAAACAGAGTTTTGACAATATGATAAGTGATATTCAAAGAAAACGATCGAGATTTCATCAAAACCACGTTGGAATAAAATTTTTGCTTTTTTTCTTTAAAATGCACTAAATAACCTTTACTGTGATTACGCAACATTTTTATTTCGTTGACATGGTTACAAGATAGATCCGTTTTTTTTTGCGCCCAGATATTAAATAAGTCAAGCTTTATACACGCTATTATGAAATGATGATGATGGTGTAATACTAACATCTATTGTAGAAAGTGTCGTGACTGTGTTTACTACAGCAAGGAAACTTTCCATAGCAGTGGAATAATCTGAAAAACGATTTGATCAAGATTCTATTGAAGTTTGTGATCATCAAGCTTCTGCATAAAGGGCCAAGAAACCCGCGAATATAGGGAAGAGAATCTCCTTCAAAAAGCAAATTAATACTAACAACACTAGAATCGTTTGGGGTTGAAGAGCCCGCTCTCGTTCCGCGAAATAATAACAATGGGGAGGAGGCAGTCTCATGCTCCCTATCCAAATCGTTTCACACACTCTTAGAAATTATGAATTTTACACGAAACGTAATTTATGTTTGTAAAAAGTCGGGGAACGTGAGGAATGATTTCGTGTAAAATTATGTCTCCTGAAACTGACACATACGCAATTTGACGAAAGATGTGATTGATTGAACTGTTTTGCTCATCTCTTTCAACTCATTTTTATGTACTAGAGGACGCTTGCATGTGTCGGTCTTAGAGGACAGAAATTTACATGACATTTTGGTGGTGTGCATGGGTGCCCTGATGGTCCCTCCATTTCTCCGTTAAATGTTATTTAATATTTAGTACATTTTGTTGTGGTCATTTGATTGCTTACCTTGTGTTAGAAAATTCAAGTAAAATTGGTTAGAGTTATATACTGTTCTTTTGATACAGGGTCCAGGTTGTCGTCACGGTGTGTCATATGGTATTGATCACGGTCATTGTATAGGGAAATGAATAGTTGAAAGGAGAAAAAAACATTGCTATGAGCATGTGAGATTTTCATGGTGATATTCTAACAACGGCCGCTCAGAATGGTTGGACGGATCCATATGAGAGATCATTACCGATTAATTTTCACTTGTTTAATCAATTTCATCACGTTTAGTTATAGAAGGCAAAAACATTTCACTATGCGCTACATTTTAGAATATCAGGGCAATGACCCTCCATCGCATCTTCAAGTGATCATTACAAGCTGTTCATTTGTTCAGGAACTTTTGTACGTTGATGTGGCTCACACATGAAATCTACCGTTCAACTGGTGGAAGTTCAACTTCAACCAGTATATTTTCAACTTTGTGCCATTTTGAACCTTGGAACTTTTTCGTCAAGATAACAAACAAAATCTGGATGGATCTCACACAGTCAAAAAAATGAAACCTACTCATTTTTTGACAACTCCATACGAGTCACCCAAGTGAGTACGATCCACACGCTATTTTGAGACCAAGATCTTTATCCGAAATTATCTGAATACCCTAAATCTGTACTAAAAGACGCATGATGTATTTTATTGCAAATATTACCATTTGTTTCATAAGTTTGGGCTATGGTCTACAAATTCACACGAACAAAACATCGTTATTCTGAATTGATATAAAATCTTCGAAGTTTGTGATTCACTCCAGCCATATAAGTTTGTACTGAATCCTTAGCTCTGGTCCAGATTTGTCGCAAATGTTCTGCCTTTTCTGGTTTCTGGCTCTTTTCAGAAAGTGGCCGCCTCTTCAGAGCGCGATATCTTTCGATTGGGTGTAGCTCAGGACTATTCAAACAATAGGCTGGTTTTAGTACAATATTAACTTTATTAGCTTCATATCACTCCATCACGGTTTCAGCATGGTAACACGATGCCAAAGGCCTATCATCGTGGCTTCTAAGGAAAGGTAGCAATCATTCTTGCAGGCACTGCTGGTAAATTTCCTTGTTAATTGTTCCTGTGGTGATCGAAGATTTTTTTTTAAATTGCTTGCCAAACGAGGATTTTTTTTAGGAAATGTTGCCATCTTTTTTGTCCGGGAATATTTCTGGCCATAGCAGTATAGAAAGCAAGTCTTCAAAATCATTCAAGACAAAAGCTCCATTGTCCAAAATGACACGTGAATATTTGTCAAATAATCGCTTTAACTACAGTTTCCGAGCACGCGATTTTGCTGTCAAATTCTGTTTATCATTTCTTTTTTTTATCAAGTCCTAGCGGACAAATTCATTCCTATTCTCCGAGCCACAGTTTGAATTTCTAGCATCTTCTTCACCAATCCGTTTGTCCAGTATCTCAGGATATTCTTTCCATAGTCAAAAGTTAAAATAAAAATGTTTGTATTACATTGTGGACTGTGGATTTTTGCGAATACAAGGTTTTAATTTTTTCGCAAGTTAACGGTTCGAAAGGTCATGATTTTCATTACGGCTGTAAATAATAGATAAGTCTTTGTTCTGACGCAAAGATGGCGCCATTAAAACTAAATCCATATAGTTTGCAGTTAGTATCAAGCTTCAAAAGGTACGTGTATAAATTTGACAGCTGTCGGACCATTAGTTTGTGACATATAGTGTTTTGAGTGAAGCAACTTTTATTATTGTGAAAAAAAATCATCAAAACGGATTTCGTGTGTTGATTCAACACTGCTTTTTGATGGGAAAAAATACTTCGCAAACTAAACAATGGCTTGATAAATGTTACCCGGACTTTGCGCCAGCACAATCAAATATAAAATATTGGTGTCGGGAATTTAAACGTGGTCGTACAGACACAGACGATCCACAACGCAGTGGACGGCCAAAAGAGGTGGTTACGCCATAAAACATCAAAGAAATCCACAAAATAATTTTGAATTACCGGTAAGTGAAGTCATAAACAGACGTTTAAGCAAGAACAAAATTAATCGGTAATTTTGTGTAAACTTTCAAATCGCTTTCAAGTGCAATCGCTAGTTCAATAACGCCGCGTAGTTCACTTAGTTGACGTGCCCACTGATTTGGGTAAGGTGTGGCATCTGCTAGTATATCAAAATATCATGCCGACGTTCGCCACACGCCACACGATATCGACAAGATGTATTGACGTGCAATGAGATACAACATAACGGCAACAAAACTGACAGATTTGCTAGTTGTTACTCTGAGAAAAATTTGATGGTCATTTTTACCATTATTAGGGGTTAGGATGACTACCCAAGTAACATTGCCAAAACCATACTGCTTTATTAAGTTTTATTAAGGTTTTATCAAAGCCACTAGAAATGAATTTGGTTTTATTATGACACCAAGAGCTGCCAATAGGTTTCATATTTTAGTCAGGTTTATGAGAACCTACACAGCTTGTTTAAAACGATCTTAAAACCTCGTTTTTTCAAATTCCTTTTACTCCTATCAAAGGTTTTATTTTGACCTTATGAACTCATAAAATGCTGTTTTGAAATGCCGTTTTAGGACTCATTCATATTATTTTATTATGGTCAGTTGAAAAACCTTTTTAAACCCATTTTGCATCCAGTAAATGCATTCAACGGCAAATTGGCATTAAGGGAAGCCATCAAATAACCAAATAGTTTTTAAGTAGTCATTGCGAAGATAATTTGGGTTTATGCCAGAATTGTGATTTTTTTCCAATCGCCACATTGAAATATACGAAATAATTGAAATAGGGAACAATAAATGCGCCAAATTCTAAATGTAATGCAAATAAACTGTAGATCGGAGACCTATTTTTGCATTTTTTTAGATAACCTTATTGAATTCCATCAATTTTCAAGAAATTCATGATTAATTTATCGAATATATTTGTATTAATTTTGTGTTTGTTGTTGTGAGTTCGCATAATTTCCGAGGCGCATTAATTTTCGGCTCTTATCGTGCCAATATTCACCATAAAATCAAATGCGCATATGATTTGGAGCATGATACGCTGTAAAAAACTCAATTTGCTTTGGATATTTTGCTATCAAACAAAATTTCCCGCATCACTTGACCTTTTTTCTTCGATATTAATTACTGTTTAATGAATTAGAAGCGCAGAGAATCAAACAAAGCAGAATAACAAAAACCAACCACAGTGAAGTTTGACAGCTGTGGCCATTTTGCCGCATGCTGGTTTTCAATGCAGCCAAAACGTTTTATGAAAGCTCTCAAGTGGTCATAGTATCTATCACTAGAATATATTCAAAATCTTTATGGTCTTATAAAGGTTTTATTAACTTGTTTTCACAACCCTCTATAGAGTGGGCCACTTTGTACAAATTGTGGCTTTAAAGAAGCATAAAGGAGGTGTCGGTAGACAAAACAGTTTTGAATGTAGTTTTATCAACAAAGCCGGGAGGAATGCTATAAGGCTGGAATAAAACTAAAATTGTTACTTGGGTATGGTAGTATGGTGATTTTCAACCGACTACGATCATGGTCAAAACTACCATAAAAAATAGTCGATTCAACATTTACTACAATGTTGGAATAGTCCTTGTTATCATGACCATAGTCAAGAATGTCCAATTCAAATTCTGGACTGCTACTGCTGCTACTGCTACTGAACGTTTTTAAAGACTTTAACATTCCATAAGGTCATGTTGGAATCAGTAAAGTGAAATCTTATATGTATAGAGACGAACCAGCCAAAGGGTGAAAGTCTCTTAAATAAAAAAAAATCCAATCCAAATCCTATATGCTACCTACTGCAAACATACTGCCACCTGGTGACCGAATCTTCAATCGATAGGGGAGTCCTTGAGTAGCCCTTGTTCTTTCCAATAACATTCCCCAAGGTACCATGCTTCTATAAGTTAAAAATCATAAGAATATTACACGTTCAAATTAGATTAATTTCATCAGCTGCTTGTGCTTCTATCCTGATGTGTGGAATTGCTGCAACCGAGTACTATCACCATCACCCATTTTCAGACCGTGATGTCACTTTGAAAAGTGTGAAATGATGCTATTGTTACAGAAATGAGCCTCACTTCAACATTGAATAACTTTCTTCATTAAAGCTCAAATCAAATACATTTCGCAATCGCTTCATATATCAGAGTGGTCGAAGTTCAATCCAATAGTAGTTTTTATTTGTATAAAAACTGAAAATATTTTTTTCCCTATACTGAAAAAGTGCCAATCTCATACGAAATTTCAAGTCGAGCTAAACGAGATTGCTAAAAAAATCTGTCAATTTTCAGGGGTAGTTTTTGCACCATTCCCAACCATAATTTACTATTCCCGTTCGCAATTTCGATATTTCTCAAGTACTTTTTCAAACAGACGTATCTGATTTTGTAAACAAAGAGGGGAAGTAAGATTCAATCGTTAAATTTTTAAAACCCTTAGCACTTTCATGCAAACTAGGGCCACCAACACAAGGAATAACATTTCCCTAACATGATGGTTATGCTACTTTCCGCGAGGGTGCTGAAAGTTTTGAGAAATTTACGCTTGAATCTTACTTCCCCTCTTTGTTTAAAAAAATCAGATACGTCTGTTTGAAAAAGCACTCGAGATTTTTTTCAAATAGAGACAGCCTAATATCAGCACACATATGATAAGCAGGACAAAATCACAGTAGTTCCTGGAATCTTGTTAACAGTTGTTACAAAGATTTATTGCCTGTCGCCAGTCAGTACCAGAATAAACAGAGGTGAATGGTGTTTAACGCACGCAAACTAACGGGTCCATACCTGGGCAGAGTAAGTTTTTGGAAACGCATCGTCGAACGTAGCTTAAAAATGTATGCAATCTATTAAATTGCGTTTGATAAAAGTTTATTATCTACCTGCTTTCCTCGGATTTACACAAAGAGACCAGCCATGCCGGATATTAACGATTCTCTCCAACAGCAAGTACCTCGCCCAATTTCCTCCAAAATTTGTTCAAGCATGATAGCCCAGATCGTCGCCGGCAACAGCGACAACTAGGCCAGCCTCGAGGTTATCATCGTTTTGCAACCAATTCGATTGTAACAGCTGTTTCGCTTCTTTGGTAGCGACAATATTTGAAATGCATGGCAACATGCATTGAGAGACAAACTACCCAACGGTTGAGTTCTTTAAACTTATTTAGAAGTTGGTGCTTTTCATTTGCTCTCAGGTTTGTTGTCAAAAACGAAAGTCCGCGCGCCAAGTTAATTTAGAGTAAGTGGTGTGAAACTTATTATTGGGTTGTTTGAGCTGAACGATGGGCGGAAACAACTTACAAGTAAGTAGATGGTTACAAGTAAAGGCAAACAAGTTAAAATTAAGGTGGGGTTGTTTACTTAAAATTTATTTTGCGCTGTCGGCCTGAGTGAAAGAAACTCAGTATTAGGTGCTTTTGTTTCTCCGTGTGTGTTCACTTCTCATTCGCTTGATGGTCGTTAATAGATCAGTAATGAGTGTCCATCACTGATGAGGCTGATTCCAACGATGCTAAAAAAAAGAGAGATGAGAAATGAATTAAATCAAAAAGCAGCTAAATCAAACTCGGGAAGAATCGAGAAAATTTCTAAAGGAAGTACTCAGAGCTGGGGAAATTTTATTTTATGTGTCGTCAATCATATATGTAGACCGTTTTTACATTCTTGCCTTAATTCTTCTCTTACAGATATTGTGAGAAAAATACCTCTCTTAGTTGATTTTTATTCATTGTTATATCAATTGTGGTTCAGTATTTGTTTTAGCAAGACATCATCTTATTTATGGGTCCATTTTGGGCATAGTTAGTTCTTTGATTATTTATATAGAATAAATTCCTGCTTCTTAAGTAATGGGTTGGAGCGTAGAAGTTGAGCTTCTCTAAAATGTCTGCGTCATTTACTCTTTGCCCAATAAAATCGTTAATAAACGATAGAATTGCAAACTCACGTCGTTTTTCAAGACCATCTATTTTAATTAACATACATCGAGATTCATAAGAAGGTAACCGAAAAGAGTTTCATCCTAACTTACGCAAAGCATAAATAAAAACTGTTTCTGTACTGAATCACTACGGTCGTTATGTGTATTCTGATATGGATCCCAAACCACGCTGCAGTACTCAAGAAAGGGCCTAACATATGTTACTTACAACGTTTTTATTGTATAGGGATCATTGAAATGAAAACCTTTTGATGAACCCGAGCATATTACTTGCCTTGTAAATTATATTGTTATAGTGTTCTACAAAAGTGAGCTCGGAATCAAGTATGACTCCCAAATCTCTAACTTGATTGCATCTTTTAACAGTTTGTTGATCTATAGTGATGGTGTCTTGCCTTACATTGCGCTTTTTAGTGAATGAGACTGAGATGCACTTTTTTACGTTAATCTCTAGCAAGCTTTTTGTACACCAAATATGGAAATTATCAACTTCTCTTTGGAAGACTTCAATGTCAGAAGATTTACGTTTTTCCATGAAAACTTTCATGTCGTCTGCATATATCAAAACATTTAAATGGCGTAAAATATATTCAACATCATTGGCAAACAAAATAAATAATAAAGGATCCAGATGGGATCCCTGTGGTACTCCCGAAGTAACATTCACAACCGATGATAGCTTTCCTTCAAATCTTACTCGTTGTGTTCTTCCACGCAAGTATGACTGAACCCATTTTAATAAATTGTGGTTTAAACCTATCTTAGCCATTTTGTAAAGCAACAAAGGAATATCGACTCTATCAAATGCTTTGCTAAAGTTGGTGTATAAGGTTTCAACATAATTACCTTCATTCATTGCATTAATTGAAAAATTTACAAAATTTAGCAAATTTGTAGTAGCTGAGCGTCCTTTCATAAAGCCATGTTGCTTGGTAGAAATAACATTTTAACGAAGGACTACGTTTCTCTTTTCTATACCGGGTGTCATTTCAAAATTTTGTAAAATGAGAGCGTTACGCAAAAGTGAAAGGTTTTTGAACGCTAATAACTCTCGTTCAACTCAACACAATGACTTAATTCATACACCATTTGATCAGAAACACTCACAAAATTTTTGCATTGAAATTACAATTAAGTGCTTTTGGTATAAGTAGTTCGATTTTTCACTTAAAAATGACCTACTTTTGCTCCCATACAAATCTCCGTAAGAACAGGTTGTAAATAAGTATTTCTCTATCCGGGTCCTCAAGAACGGGTAACAAATGGTGGCCCAACATTGTACCGGATGATTGGAGGCGGTCGAGAGTTATTGCCATTCAAAAACCTGGTAAACCCGCGTCCGACCACAACTCCTATCGACCTATCGCGATGTTATCTTGTATTCGAAAGTTGTTGGAGAAAATGATCCTCTTCCGTCTGGACAAGTGGGTTGAGACGAATAACCTGCTTTCAGATACTCAATATGGTTTCCGTAGGGGTAAGGGAACGAACGACTGTCTCGCGTTGCTTTTCACAGAGATTCAGTTAGCTTTTGCTAAAAAAGAGCAAATGGCTTCTGTATTATTGGATATCAAGGGGACTTTTGATTCAGTATCTGTTGAAGTTCTTTCAGATAAACTGCACGTTTGTGGCTTTTCTCCATTAAAGAATAATTTTTTGTACAATTTGCTGTCAGGGAAACATATGAGCTTCTCTCATGGAAACTCCACAGCTTCCCGATTTAGCTACATGGGTCTCCCCCATGGATCATGTTTAAGCCTCTTTTGTATAATGTCAATGTCAAAGACATTGACGGTTGTCTAAGTGACAGCTGTACGTTGAGACAACTTGTAGATGACGGTGTAGTGTCTGTCACGGGACCCAATGGGGTCGATCTGCAAGGACCCTTACAGGATACCTTGGACAATTTGTCTACTTGGGCTTTAGAGCTAGGTATCGAATTCTCTACGGAGAAAACTGAGTTGGTAGTTTTTTCTAGGAAGCATAACCCTGCACAACCTAAGCTTCAAATTTGGGGTACACCGATAACTCATTCCATGTCATTTAAATATCTTGGGGTCTGGTTCGATTCTAAGTGCACCTGGAGATCCCACATTGAGTATCTGAAGCGAAAGTGCCAGCAGAGGGTCAATTTTCTCTGCACAATTACCGGAACCTGGTGGGGAGCTCATCCACAAGATCTTCTAACGTTGTACCGGACAACGATTTTGTCGGTTATGGAATACGGTAGTTTTTGTTTTCAGTCAGCGACTCGGTCGCACTTCATTAAACTGGAACGTATTCAGTATCGGTGTCTTCGTATCGCGTTAGGTTGCATGCACTCGACTCACACCATGAGTCTGGAAGTGCTGGCTGGCATGTTGCCACTCTCGGATCGGTTTACAGAATTATCTCTCCGGCTCCTCACCAGGTGTGAAGTCATGAACCCCCAGGTGATCGAAAATGTCGAGAAGCTCCTTGAGTTGAATACTCAAACCCGCTTCATGACCTTGTACCATTTGTATATAACACAGGATGTCAGCCCTTCGCCGAACATTTCCAATCGTGTTTACTTCTCCGATTTCGATAATTCGGTTCATTTTGATTTATCCATGAAGCAGGAGCTTCATGGAATCCCAGAGCATCATCGTCCTATGATTGCTCCGGTAATATTTGCTGCAAAGTTTGGCCAAGTTGATTCCATTAAATCGTTCTTCACTGACGGATCATTGATAGAGGAGTCAGCAGGCTTTGGTATATTTAACGAAATTTATAGCGCCAATCGTAAACTTCAAGCTCCTTGTTCTGTATATGTCGCTGAATTAGCGGCAATACACTTTGCGCTAGAAATTGTTGCCTCATTAACACCGGATCAGTACTTCATTTTCACGGATAGTGTCAGTTCTATAGAGGCTATTCGCTCATTGAGGCCGGTAAAGCACTCCTCGTATTTTCTCATGAAAATACAGGAGCTTCTAAGTGCTTTATCTTCGCGTTATTTTATCATCACCATTGTATGGGTCCCATCTCATTATTCAATTCCGGGCAATGAGAAAGCGGACTCGCTTGCAAAGGTGGGCGCTATGGAAGGCGATATTTGTGATCGACAAATCGCCTTCAACGATTTTTTTCCTATTTTTCGTCAACAGTCACTCGTCAGCTGGCAGTATAAATGGAGTAAAGGAGATTTGGGGCGATGGCAACATTCTATCATCTCAAAGGTGTCGAAGAAATCCTGGTTTAGGGGGATGGATGTGGGTCGAGACTTCATTCGTGTCATGTCTCGCCTCATGTCCAATCATTATTCTTTGAACGCTCATTTATACCGGGTTGGGCTGAGCGACAGCAATCTCTGCGAGTGTGGACAAGGCTATCAGGACGCAGATCACGTTGTTTGGTCTTGTGCTGAGCATCGTGGAGTCAGATCGGAGCTTTATGATTCCCTTCGGGCTCGAGGTAGACAACCCAATGTGCCAATTCGAGATATTTTGGCTGTACGTGATTTGGAGTACATGAAACTCATTTATGTGTTTTTGACTAACATAAGCCTTAGATTGTAGTTAGTTTAACCTGTATGTTTACTATAAGTTTTTTTTTTATCTGTGTATGTGTGTGTTATTTTTTTCTTTTTCAAAAAATGTCCAAGACAAAAGAAAACCATAAATTGTATAGTTATATGTGTTCTGCTAATTTAGAATTTAAATTTAATGTGTTATGTAAACCATACTTTAAATTCCCACCCTCTTTCCCATCCGCCACTTCCTAATCCACCCCCCCTTTAAATAAAAAATTATAAAAAATGATCTATAATTTAAAAATGCCCACACAAATAAATATTAATAAAAAAAAACATGCTCTTTCTTCCTCCTTTTTTATATTCTTATTTTCTCCCCACCCCTTCTATCATTTCTCTCCCTCCCCCCTCCACTTATTTATATTAAATAATACATTCCCTCTCTCACACATCATAGCACAATACAACCCTTAATTTAATTGTCTCTTCTTTTTACTCATAAAAACAAAATATCTCATCCACTTTCCCTTCATACTACACAGCAAAAACTCTTCATTTCCAGGGCCCTCCACCCCCACCTCGTTCATCATAACAACACATTCTTTTCATTTCCTCCTTATTTTTTCTGCCTCCCCCCCCCTCCCCAAAAAACAATCCCCCAATTATTATAATGCATTAATCTCATCACAACCAAACCATTGTTATCCATAAATGCTAATATATTACTCATCCCCTCACACCCTCCCTCCAATAATAATTTTTATCTATTTTTCTCCGGGGGGGGGGGGGGGGGACCCTCCAAAAATATGAACTTGATTTTCGATCACAGATGTAATCCAGACATGGTCAAATTACTTGTATTTTTTTGAAGTGATTCCTTCTGATTCATAATCAGATGAAATTGCAATTAATACGCCACCGCTGGATTTCTTATTGGATTAAAATGATTATATCCGTGAATATAATTGATTAAGATGACCTCCCCGCAAGAGCGATCCTAAGAATCTTCAGTTGCTCACTTTGTTGAACTAATTCATGTCTGCTCGAGATTCGATTTTTTGATGATAAAACTGTTAGCAGTGTCGAGCAACTTGCCGAAATTAATCTGAATTTGGTTATATTGTAGTTTGAAAAGTATCGAGCCCAGCCATCCCCAACATGGTGTTGCTTTGTAGCTGCGCCTTTACCGAATTAGGTAGCCCGGTGTCTCTACTAGCATCTTCTGTCTTGACAGAACTAAAGGGTGTCCACGATGAAATTGCCACACACAACATTGATTCGCAAAATTCGAGTTTTCATCCGATTGCCATCAAATTTTCAGGGATTGAGAAATAACTATTAAACTTTATTTTACCATTTAACTCGTATTTTATTTACAGTCCATACGCAAATGCCCGCACCTTGGCCTTAACCCCGGCCATAAGATTCTGCACAACCTGTGAATCAACCGTTTTTTGCATGTAAACCCATACTTTCTTCAGTTCCTCGACTGTCTTCACTACCTTAGGTCGTTTGAGAAGGTGCTGCTTCATAATCGCCCAGTACTTCTCGATGGGGCGGAGCTCCGGAGTGTTGGGAGGGTTGAACATTTTCGGCACGAAATTGACCTTATTGTCCGCATACCACTTCAGCACGTCCTTGGAGTAGTGGCATGAGGCCAAATCCGGCCAGAAGATTGTTGGGACGTTGTGGGCCTTCAGGAGAGGAAGCAGCCGCTTCTGGAGGCACTCTTTTATGTACACCTGTCCGTTCATCGTGTCCTGAGTCACGAAAGGTGCACTCCGCTTCCCGCACGTGCAGATGGCTTGCCAAACCAGGAATTTCTTCGCAAATTTGGACATCTTCTGAGTGCGGACATGCTCCGGAACGCTGAACTTATCCTTGGCCGTGAAAAACAGGTTGCCGGGGATCTGTTTGAAGTCGGCCTTCACATATGTTTCGTCGTCCATGATGCAGCATTCAACTTTCGTCAGCATGTTGAGGTACAACTTCCTGGCACGGGTTTTGGCGGACTTGTTTTGCTTCTCGTCGCGATTAGGGGCCTTTTGTACCTTGAACTTTCGAAGCCCAGCCTTAGTTTTGGCCTTCTGGACAAAACTTCGGCTTAGGTGCAGCTTCTTAGCCACATCCCGAACGGAGGCGTTCGGATTTCGGTTGAAGGCCCCAACTACGCGGTTGTGATTTTTGGTGTTGCACGGAATACTTTTTCCTTCACTTCTGGGCTTCCGATCGGTGGTCAACCGTTCCTCGAACCGCTTAATCACTCGCGACACCGTGGAATTCGCGATTTCCAACGTTTTAGCGATGGAACGATGCGAGAGATCCTTGTTCTCGTGATGAATGCGCAAGATTTTATCACGCACGAGCTGTTCTTTCGACTCCATTTCCGCGAGTTTTGATCACTGGACTGTAAATAATGCACTATGAACTAAATCCACCCAAATTTTCATTAAATTCTACCCAACGGTTAAAAAGTTAGAGCAATTTCATAGTGTGGCAATTTCATCGTGGACACCCTTTATCTTAGCATATGGCAAACAACCTGGCATATTTTCGATGCCATGATTATTGAAAAACAAAGTCTTACATTTCTGTGAAAATATATGTTTAAACAGCTCCGTCTTAACATCTTACATATAGTCTCCACTTACCATATTCTTTGATAGCGACACAAATGTTGAAACAAAAATTGCTAGTGGAAACACCTGGTAAGGGTGGTAGCTGGTAATTATCAGACCCAATGAATAAATAACAAACGAATGTTCAAACATAAATGGAGATTCTTCTTATGGTGATAAATGGGTGTAACTCGTAGGATTTAACACCTCTTCCCTCTATCTACGAAGACTGTTGACCTAAGATGAATTGCGAAATAAATATTTGGACCATTGGCTTTTATGAGGCTGGCTCAACTAACATCTAAAGCGTTAAATTAAGTTCCTAATTGGTCATTAATTAAACTTTAATAAGTTCCACCTCGATGCACAAACACACGCATTCCGTGCGTTCTCCGTCGTGGATGATTGATAATTTGCTTGAAGTATCGGAAAACTCAGGTTGAGCTTATATTGCATTACCCAAGACTGCATTTTAATTGACATTCGCACACAGTAGTAATAACTTGAGTAACCTTTCACGGTGTGGTCGTTAAAAATCACTAATGGCAGTTGTTAGCTAATGCAAGAATTCGGCTAAACGAACACTGCTGCCAACCGTAACCTCTGAAGATTTCTCGTGGAGGTGATTTTTCGGATTCCTTTATGAGTTACCATCATCATTTTTCAAAAATTCAAAACCAGTTTTTTTTTGTTCAAGATTGAGATACTGACAATGTAAATTGATCACTGTATTTCGAATGGCGAGTAGAACGCAGTGATACATTTTTATGGTCGTTCAAAAAAAAAAACACTGCTGGATGTTGTTTATGACCATGGTTAGTCAGCAACACTATTTTGTGCAGTGTGTCATAGTAGTCATGATTTTTGTGCATTATGTACCGGATATACCATTAGTTGCAGGATTGTTGATTGAGATTGATTAAAATCAATGATGCTATCGTATCATAACTATAATCAGGGACTGGCAACTGTCATTTTCACAGAAAAATAAACTCCAATTTTTACTGAATATTTTCAAAATTGATTGAAATGGTGAATTGGTAGAGTGATGCAAAGACGACATTTGAGATTCCCATCGTAATTTTCATACAAACTGCATATAGTTCGTACGATTTACTCGTTTCGCCATCGATATTAACTTTCCCGCCTTAAATTATTTTTATAAGTTCCGGTTTGATCTAGCTTCAGCGCTGATGTAAGTAAACTGTTTGACATCTATCGCCCTGAGATGTTGCCAATAGCTTCGACAGCAAAAATCTCTTTCTAGTTACTATGTTATTAATATCTTTTCTATGATCTCAAGTTAAGGAAAAGATACTTTCCTGTAGCTGTCAAACTTTATGTGTTTTGGAAATTAATGAATAAACTTTATCATTTGCTCGGGGCTTCAGGTAACATAGACGATAAGAGCACGGTTTACCAAACCGGAGGCGGTGGGATCGATTCCCGTTCCGGTCAAGGCAATGTTTTGGAAACTTTCTCGACTCCCTTTTTGGTGTTGGCATAGAAAGCTCTTTATTAACACGTACGTCCCCAACCCCTCTGAAAAAGACAAAATCAAATTTATAATTGATGATAAAGGGTGTCCACAGTTAAATTGCATCACTGTAAACTCGTCCTCAAACACTTGCTGTTTCCTGAGAGACTCTGGAACACCGAACTTGTCTTTCACAGTCACATACTGGTTGCGGGAATTTGTTTAAAGTCCGCTTTTACGTGTGTTTCATTGTCCATGATGCAGCAGTGTGGTTTCGTCAACATTTGCGTGTACAGCTTACGCGCACGTGTTTTAGCTGTCCTATTCTGTTTTTCATTGCAGTTTGGAGCTTTCTGAACTTTGAATGAACGGAGCCCGGCTCGGTTCTTGGCTTTCTGCACGAAACTTTTGGTCGAGTGCAGCTTTTTCGCGACATCCCGAACGGAACAGTTGGGATTGCGTTTAATGGCAGCAACCACTCGCTTGTGATCCTTCACACAGTACGGAACCCTTTTTCTACCACTCACCTTCTTCCGATCGACAGTTAAACGTTTTTCGAAACGTTTTATGACAAGAGACACTGTAGACTGGTGTATTTTCAACATCTTTCTGATGGCTCGGTGCGAAAGAAGTGGGTTGTCGAGGTGCGTGTGCAAAATGTTCTCGTGCACTTGCTGTTCCTTCGACTCCATTTTCGAAACTACGACACATTTCACAATGAAACTCACGCAGTATAAACAATACACGCTGAGGTCATTTCACCCAAAATTTCGTTGAAATCAACTCAAAGGGCGAAATGTTACAGCTCATTGAAAGTGATGCAATTTAACTGTGGACACCCTTCTTTTTTTTTTTTTCTTTCTTTTTTTTTTCTTTTTTCTTTTTTTTTTTACTCCATCGTGCCTGGATTGATGTGGTCAAGCACAACCGCGTCAACGAACGGCCAAGGGCGGTCCCAACAATATACCGTTAACTACGACAAACAACCATTGTCATAAAAACCCTCCGCAAGAAGGGAATAATAACACAACAAAATAGGCGACAGACCATAGGCAAGCCATCCACCATTCATTCAACCCACAGCAAAATAGCAGACAGCCCCCACCACTACCCCCAAATAACCCCTAAAAAATAGCGACAGAATACCACGACCCCCACCCGAAAAGATTCAATGTCAACCCCAACTAAAAAGCGCCATTCGCCAAAAACCCCGCCAAAAGGTTCCATATCCACCACTCCCAACAGACCTCTAACCCAATTCCACATCGACCCCAATCATCCCCCGCCGCTCCGCCTAATCCCGCAATAACCACGATCCTCGCGCCCTGGCTGGAATTTACTCGCAAAAAAAACGCCAAACCGCGTCCGGGCTCTTCGGAAAATTTGCCTTGCTAAAAAATTAGGAATTGCGGCCGTTGTCGTTTCCTCGGGGCTGCATAAAGGACGCCCACTGAGTTTTCCCCCCCGTCGGAAATATCGGTGCAAAAACCGGCATTCTCTTATTGAAAAGTAGAGTGCGTCTAGAATCTGGTTGAGGCGGCAAAAGATCATTGAAAAAGAGCGTAAAAGCCAGTTAGAAGAAGAACATTTGACAATTCCGAGTAAATAAATTAGGAACATTCAAATGGTACAGTTATCTTGTTAATCATATGTTATTCTTCAGCATCATCATTATCTATCATTTATCTCTGTGTTTATTTCCAGTGAAATTGTTTGGGATGCGCAAGTTACCATTTTAAAAGGGTGGGTCGATAATTATTCCGACACTTGATTAGTAAATAGGCTGTAGTTATCAAAATGAACCACAGTAGTTCCGTATATGTGTCTATTTCAGCTTTCATACGTCGGTTAAGTCCGTTTCTTCTGCAGCTCTGAAATGTTAGTACTTTTTTGTGTGATAAATCTAATCAATAGAAGAATATTAATTATAATCATCACGTGTATGTAAAGTGAGCCCATAGAAACGTGAATTAGTATTTAGATTACCTTAATTCATTTGTGTGTTAAGGAGGAGAAAGCCTGGCGTATTGTAGAACCCGTTACCAGAATTTTTCGCATTTTCTAATGATAACTTAGTGTCAAACAAGGAAAACTAATGTCAGGTAGTGAATTCTGGACATCAATGGACTTTTGCAATATTTTCGCTCGTGTTAAATTTGCTAAAAAAGATTATTGAATATTGCCAATAAGTGTATAAAAGTGAAACAGTGCATTCAAATGAAGAAAAGGGTTATCATCAGCCATGTCTTTAAATCTCGGCTTCCAGAACCATCTTCGGTCATTCTGTGTTAGAGCATCGGTGCTACAACTACTTTTTTTTCACTGATGCGGTTCCACTTCCCTAAGAAACAAACCGACATTTTTACTTTTCAAGTGAGAAGTGCTGAGGCGCAGCCATCGTGATATGGAGATTTTGATTGTTCCGAAAAATTCAGCTAAGTATCACGCATCAAAG
The DNA here is from genome assembly GCA_024533555.2 of Aedes koreicus. Classification (NCBI taxonomy): domain Eukaryota; kingdom Metazoa; phylum Arthropoda; class Insecta; order Diptera; family Culicidae; genus Aedes; species Aedes koreicus. The sequence goes on along the minus strand of JAHHFK020005518.1, from coordinate 88,090 downwards.
CCTGAATATATTCAGCGTTGCTCTGTCCTATTCAAGTAGATAGATTGATCTTTTTTTTTTAATATTGCTAGTTCAACGTTCTTCAAGGGCCTGCGTCACTATGTTTCGCCAAGATTAGGGTTGCTTTTCTCCATTTTCTCGACCAAAATTACAAAATTCCAAGTGCTTGCAGGTCCTCCTTGAAAATTTTTCGCGTATCGTACCTATACGCGATATAATATAACTATTATCGTATATAACTAACGGTCTCATCAGCGTATTGTACATGTTACACTAGGTGAAGTTGGCCGGACCTTAGGGTCTTGTGAAGTCCATAGTAGGCACGACTTACTTCTTGGCTATTATGCGTCCCCGAATTTCTCTATTGCAGTTATTATCTGACGTCATCAATGATCCAAGGTACAAAAACTCATCTACCACCTCGAACTCATCTCTGTCGATAATCACACTTCTGCCTGAGCGACCTCTATCTCGCTCGGTTCCTCCTGCAATCAGATACTTAGTCTTCGACAAAATCATCCTTAATCCAACCATTTTAGCTTCACGTTTCAGCCTGGTGTACTGCTCAGTAACCGCCTGGAACGTTTTTCCGACAATGTTCACGTCGTCAGCGAAAAAAAAAGATTTTTCCCGTTTTTCCGGTTCACGTTTTAAACCAAGTACCCCCTCTTACCTCCTCTACCCGCAGCACAAAGCCTTTACGAGATGCGTTGAGTTTCTTATAGAACTTTCACGTTTCTTGAAAACGATACAACTGTTCCGTTTCTTTGCACTCCTTCTTCTCAAGGCGGCACTTAGCTGTACACTTAGCGCCTTATTTTTATTCCGCAAAAAATGAGTTTGTCTTCGCTTCTGTTCGTATCCCTCCACATTTTGACGGATTTCTTGCTGCAGCATCATTCAAGCTGTACACTGTATTGTTCTCGTCTAAAACCGTCAGACACTCATCTTGTCGCCAATAGGGGCTAGGACTATAGTTAATGCTTAAGTCACGACCGTTTGAAGAAAAATGGAGCATCACTTAATCTTCTTAGACTAGATGCTCCCAACGACCATTTTTAAATAATTTTTTGTTCTGTACACCAAACAGGGCATTCTGTTTAACTATACTCTCCGACTATTCATTTCCCTTTTCCTTTGATATCTACTGAAAGTAACGTGGGTCCCCCGTGTCTTCTTAAGGAGGATTCCAAATCCTCCCTATCTCCAACGGTTGCATGGACGTGGCCAGGTGAGCGATCGAGGAGTGTCTTCGTGGAGATTATTGCGTGAAGAAACGTATCCGTAACTGGATCCGTTTCATGGTGACATGCAATGTCTTCAACGAATTATTCCTCATCGTAGCTCCATCCACGAGGTGTGCATACGTCTATGCTAATGCTAATGCTAATATTTATTTCAGCTTCCATACATTGGTTAAATATTACGATGATTTTGAGTTTTTTTTTTCCCCCCCCTTTTTTTTTTTTTTTATCCAAACCCAAAAACCGAGATTACAGCGTTTCCAAAAAAAAAAAAAGTGTTTTGTTTTGAGATACAAAAGGGTCCCCTTCCCCTCTTTTTTGTTAGATGCCCTACAGTGGCTATCGGTGAAGCAGAGAGTTGTGTATTTGACAATGGTGTTCATTTTAAAGTAATTAACGGTTTGCTGCCTCGATATTTGTGTAATCGAGTTGAAAGAGGAAGTGATATTCATAGATAGAACACTAGAAACGCGGATGATGTTAGAACATCATATTTTTTGTATGGAGCTTCACAAAATTCGTTGTTTCTCAAAGGTATAAATGTTTGCAATTCGATGCCTATTCACATCAAATGTGCAGCAACACGAACAGATTTTAAGAGACAATGTATTTCACACATCAAAGCTGCCTTTTGAACAGCTACTCTGTTAACTTTTTACTCTCGACTAATTTTGTATCTTGTCGATGTTATTTTTTTTTTTATAATAATCGTTTATTTGTACAGGCTCAATCGAAACAACTTTACAGAGCCAAATTTTCATATTTTTATACATAATTTATCTTAAAACTAAAGTTAAGAGGATAGAGCCGATTACTCGCGGCCGTCTCGAGGTTAATAGGAATTACAAATTACGGATGGGAAAGAGGGTGGGAATTTAAAGTATGGTTTACATGACACATTAAATTTAAATTCTAAATTATCTAAAAACTTATAACTATACAATTTGTGGTTTTCTTTTGACTTGAACATTTTTGAAAAAGAATAAAAAAAACACATACATACATACATACACAGATAAAAAAACTTATAGTAAACATACAGATTAAACTAACTACAATCTTAGGCTAATGTTAGTCAAAAACACATAAATGAGTTTCATGTACTCCAAATCACGTACAGCCAAAATATCTCGAATTGGAACATTGGGTTGTCTACCTCGAGCCCGAAGGGAATCATAAAGCTCCGATCTGACTCCACGATGTTCAGCACAAGACCAAATGACGTGATCTGCGTCCTGATAGCCTTGTCCACACTCACAGAGATTGCTGTCGCTCATCCCAACCCGGTATAAATGAGCGTTCAAAGAATAATGATTGGACATGAGGCGAGACATGACACGAATGAAGTCTCGACCCACATCCATCCCCCTAAACCAGGATTTCTTCGATACCTTTGGGATGATAGAATGTTGCCATCGCTCCAAATCTCCTTTACTCCATTTATACTGCCAGCTGACGAGTGACTGACTTGACGATGTTATAACAACGCATATATTTGGATGGTTTATTGTTAAATGTTTTATAATTGTCATGGGGCACAAACAAACTATACTTTTCGCCTCGATGATGATGATGGATTTAATGTTTTTATTTGTTATTGTAATTTGAAGTAGTTTTTATTTTTTGTATAGTTTTCAAAAGTTTGAGCCTCGCGCGCGGTATACAGGTATTAAGGACTTCTTTTTGTATTTATCAAAAAAATTGTGGCCTTTGATGCTTGAGAGGATGCAATGAAATAGTAGTGGGTTGTCTGGCTGATTGCCGGGGAATTCCTTGTCAATTCTGTTGTGGTTGAAAGTAAAAGTTTGACTAGGGCCGGTCCAGGATTTTTTCGGTTTGGAATTTTTCTCGATTTCCCTGATTGGCCACATAATTCATCTTAACAAATGAATAGTTTTGGAAGAAGTTTACATGAAATCAGTTCGTTTTCTTTTTTGCATAACTGGTTGAATTGTTTTTAAATAAATTATCTAACAGATAAATCGTCTAGCTCAAACCTTTGTAGGGGTAAGTGGCGGGACCATCATCATCATCATCATCATCATCATCATCATCATCATCATCATCATCATCATCATCATCATCATCATCATCATCATCATCATCATCATCATCATCATCATCAGTGAAATGCTCGACATTTGCGATAGACACCCTCCATCAGAGCCTGTAGAGTAGTTTCCAGTAGTTTTTTCTACGTTTTTTTTTTTGAGTAGTACATGAAGCCAAATAAGACCAAAACAACGGTTTTTGATAGAGTTGTCTCAAAAAACATCAAAAGCTGTTTTTGGAGGCACTTCGTTTTATAAATCTCACGTTAGATGCCTATGGTCACGAATGGATATGGTCTGCCGAATCAGGTACTTCGAAGCAAATCGATAGCTACTTCTATTTGATTTGATTTTTTCCGTGCGTTGTTCCCGGTTTATGTCCAGCTCTTGGCCTGTGGTCTATTGCCATCTATTCCTGAAACCTTTGGAGGACCTTTGACTGGGACTGGGCGAAATTTACTTTAAACTTTAACAAAATTTAGGTCAAGTATGAAAACATTACGCCTGTTTGAAAGTGTCGCAATAATTATTGACGCATTCTTTATAAACCGAAATTTCTGAAAGCACTAAATTCATTAATAATCTCAAGAAATTTCTTTTCTGATTTTTCTTTTCAGGTACGTACTTCGCTTTAGGTGAAAAAAACATGTAAAGTTGACTGAAGCGCCGGCATCAACTAATTGGTCTGTCCGAAGCCCTACTAAGTGTTTTGTTTTCGATCCTGTAGAACAACCTGCAATGCGGCTAAATTAACTCAAATCTTGAATTACAGAAGGTATCTATCTCATCTGGGTCCTCCCTTAGCTCAGTCGGTAAAGGCGCAGCTACAAAGCAATACCATGCTGGAGATGGCTGGATTCGATTCCCGGTCTGGACTAGGAATTTTTCGTTAAGGAACATTTCTCGACTCCTTGGGCATAGCGTATGATTGTACTTGCCACACAATCATACTAATGCAAAAATGGTACTTGGCATCGAAAGCTGTTAATTAATAACTGTGGAAGTGCATTTAGAACACTAAGTTGAGAGCAAGCAATAAGATAATTGTGAAAACAATAAGCTTGAAATGCTAAGATCTATCTCATCTCCGGAGGAAATGCTTCAAAAAATATATGACATATTTAACAAATAGCCTAAGACAGGGGGCGTGATACGAGTTTAACTGAACTGAAAAATCCCAAATATTGCACTTCTAGTTTTAGTTTCACAATATTCCGCGATATTTGTTTTGAAAGTTTCAATCTTTTTTCATGCACATATAAAGAGCATGTAATAAACTTCAAAATCTTATGAGTTTTCAAATTTACACGAATTGGAAAACATGACAAAAACTTGACAAAAGATGAGTTAGAATTGTATGCTTATTAATAACCCAATCAACCCAAACATGCTACATCAAGTAATAACAGGAATCCCTATGAATAAAAATAGTTTAATTTGATTCATTATGGTTCATCCCGTCAAACGCTTCATGTTGTTGCGGTCCATCCAAAAATATTTTCAACATTGAAGAAAGCAAATCAAATGCGTTCTTCGGAACTAGCTAGTTTAATTTAATATGATCCCCATTTACCTTCTGTTTATGCGTTGAAAGCAATTGAGAAACTCTAAAACATCGTCAATATATCTAAAAAGAGTATATTCTTGTTGATAGGGAAGCCCCGATAATTACCCACTAATCGACAGAGATTTTTAGACCCAGCGCTCCATGACAGTTTCCGTTAGCTTGGGTCCCAAAACCACCGAATATCGTATTTTGACCTCATGCGATTTGCATTTTTCTTCACAAATTATCATCAAAAATTGAAATTTTGATATATTTTGAGAACCACTCAAATAATTGCCTCACCTTAAATGTAAATGCTCAAGAAGCATTTTTTTTAAACTCCTCAGAAGGCAGATCAGCGCCACGCAGTGAAACAATTCTGAACTATGAAGTCGACCGTCTGAAAGACCATGATTACTCGAGTAAATTTCCTGAAAACAATAAATTCATACATGATCTAGATATCAAAATACAGATATTACAAAAAGTTTACATGAACACTAGTGTCACATAGCGGACGAATTCTGATCTAATGTGTACTCAATTCAAAAAGCTCTGACCCCTCGGATATCTTTTTTGAAGATGCCATCTTGCTATATGTCAATAATCTCGAGATCCATATTATACAGTTAGTTTACATGCACACTAGCGCCTCGGAGTGAGATAATTCTGAACTGTTGAGTCGAGCGTCTGGTTTTACAACTAACTTTCCTGAAAACAGTAAGTTTATAAACGATCTAGATCTCAACTTTGGAAAACAGCTTTTTCATACATAAATGTTCGTGTATGATGGTGTAAACACTACTTTTTGATACCTTCAGAGTGTCAGCTATCTCTTGCGATTTCACTTTGCGATTGCCCATGATGATTTTCAGGGGTTTTTCAATATTTTCCGGAAGAGCTGCCTCATTTGGCCGACCAAATTCAGCATTATCGGTATCCGTACGATCACATTTGAAAATGGCAAACCATCGATCGATGGTCGTTTTTGATGGGGCAGAGTCCGGATAACATTTTTAAAGCCAAGCTTGGGCTTGAACGGTGGTTTTTCCCATCAAAAAGCAATGATATATCAACACACGACATTGCTTTGAATCCATTGTTTTTAAGAATCACAAAAGTAGCGTCACTTTAACCACTGTAACTTGATAAATAATAATAAACCAAACGTCATAAAATTTTGACAGTAATCTTTTGAAGGTTGGTTCTTTCGAAAAATCGTATGGATATTTTATTAGTGGCGCCATCTGGTAGTTAGGCCTGGGAATTATTGACCGAAGTGTTACTATATGCCAAGGATCTCGAGATTTAGCTTATTAAGTAAGTTTACACTAGCGCCGCGTAGTGAGATAATTCTTAACTTTTAAGTTTACCATCCTGAAGCCATGATTTACTTAACAACTTTGCTGAAGGAAATAACTTCCTATATACGGTCACGAGATATTTTCTGTTGAAACAACAAAAGTCAATGCCCATATATCATTTGAGACCACCATCAAGGGATTCCGCGCATGTCGGGGGGCTTACTGTACTTTGCTGTTTTTTTGCTAAAATATGCTGCCTTTCAACGGTCATAACTTTTTCTGGTGAAGTTGGATCAACACATTTTTTTCTACAAAGTTGTTTCTTGAAGTCTGAGGAATTCCAAACAAATGCTTTTTTAGCGTTAACATTTAAGGTGAGGCAATTATTTGAGTGGTTCTCAAAATATATCATAATTTCAATTTTTAATGCCAATTTGTGAAGAAAAATGCAAATCGCATGAGGTCAAAAAACAATATTCGGTGGTTTTGGGACCCAACCTTACGGAAACTGGCATGGAGCACTGGGTCTCAAGACTTTTTTTTCGGATTTTGTCGACCAGTATAATCAACTTCTCGTAGGCAAAAGCACAATTAGTTCCTAGAAATCGATTAAATCAGCTTCAAATGAAACGACAGTTGATATTTGTCAGGTCTGAACACCAGATTTGAGCGCTAGAAACCGCAGTTACAAATAAGTATCCTCCTTTGCCCTCAGCTTATGGATGACGGATGACAGCTAAGCAAGAAAGGCAGAACAGTTATTCTATGCGATAAATTTCGATGGTAGAAGTATGTTCGTGTTATTTCGTATCAGAATGCATTGGAAAACGAGCTCACTGGGATTTATTATTTTTGCAATGTAGGGTAAGGGGTATAGTGTGAGCCCCCCCCCCCTTTTCCCCCTATATATAAAATATGATAAAAATACCCCGATAATCCCCAAATACATGTGCGCCTCATAATGATCGATTCGTATTAAAGTTGTGTGTGTGTGTCTTTACAATCAATCGCCTACTGACCGGCAGTGCTTTTATGGAAGAAACTTGTCTGCATTTCTTCAATAATTTTTTATGTGATCACTATGTGCAAACATTTTTAGCCCTGGAGGTTGAAGGTGACAGCTCTATTGAAAATCCAACGACCCATTTCAAGAATGCCTGTTCCTACACGTACATTCTGAGGTCATCTTCATATACAATAAGCCCCGCATGAAAATCTTCACACATCAAATGGATATGTGAAGAGTTTTCACACTTCCAGAATCAAAAATGGAAATTCTTGATCCTGGCGTGTATATAGTTAAGGTATATTTTTGATAATATAAAACGACCTCACCAATGCTCCTTATATGATGCTGGAAAGCTCGTCCGGATACGGGAGCGGGTCACTAAAAACACAAAAAAAAAACAATCCATCTCAAGAAACACGACCATAACACACTATGAGAGGGATTCCATTCACAACGTCCTACGCAAAGCACTCGGAAAAACTATAATTTCACCATTTATTTTAGTTGAATGAAGGAATATTTTTTAATTTTATTTCCGCGAAAACGACGCAGCAAATGCAAAACACGTCATTTTCAAAGCATGGCTTGCTGCGATCATTTTTTTATTTTTTTTTTATTATTTTTAATTATAAATAAATAAAAATATTTAAGTTTTTTTTTTTTTCTTTTTTTTTTTTTTTTTTTTATTATTTCACCTTATAAAAAAACTCCCCCCATCCTCAAATGACCAAAATTTGGCAAAATTGAATGGGCATGCCTAGTAATGCATTCTAAGACTTACATTAAATAGTCACGCGTAATAAATTGACTGTTCACATAGAAACATAACCAATGATTTTACAAGAATATCGTAGACACATTTTTAGGGACACATTTTATCCTAAGTTCCCAGCTATGGCCTAATTTATTTAAAACGTGTTAAAATGCTCATATTGATTAAGTTTTCAACGGAAATATATGAGTATGGGTTGTAAATTTTTCAAAGGGCTTATTCAAATCAAATCCAAAGCAACAAAACCTCATATGACAGAAATTTTAATGTTTTGTAATGGAATGGCCGATTGTTTATATGTGAAAATCGTTTAGGTGTGATACAGCAGTTTAATATTAATTTGTTTTGTGAAATTTGTTGCTGAGTATAGTGAATATAGCTTTTAATGGAATTCCTAAAGAAATAATGAAAGTAAACTTTACGGGGATTCTTTTGCACAAGAATCCTTAATGATGAGACGAAGTTGCATCCACGAATAGACCCAATATGGTGCTTATAGACCGTCCATACTTGTTGAAAGTTTTCGACTTAATAAAGTTAGTTGGTTAACTTTACACGGTTCAGAACAGCAAACGTCTTACTAAGCATGGCTAAGCAAAGGTATAATTTGTTGAATATCGATTTCAGCTCAATTACTATATGAGTTATAATTTAAATTGTAATCGATCGCTGCATATTAGGCTGAGTCAAGGGACATATATCCTATGAATCAGTAAAATGAGACGTATTTTATAATGCACATCAATGCTCTGCTTTTGTGCACGGTTATTAAATTAAAATTCAATAAAGAAATGCATTACATTTCTATATTTCTACTATTCAATTGTTTTACATGTATCAGTACCTCTCCTACAACTTCAACGAATGCACCATGTTGGTATCTTTAAAGAAGAATTGTTAAGTGCAAATTTTAATTTTTCTCGTTGTTAGTTAATCTTTTATGCATACCAGTCCAAAAACAAACAGTAGGCAAGCGTACACACTTAGAAAATTTTACAGTATTCGGTAATTTTTTACCAAACTTTCAACAGCTGAACGTTCGGTAATCCGATTTACCGGATTTCGGTGAAATTTTGCAGTATTCCGGTAAAAAAATTACTGTAACTTGTCAAATTTTACAGAAATCCGTTAAATCGGATTACCGAACGTTCAGCTGTTGAAAGTTCGGTGAAAAATTACCGAATACTGTAAAATTTTCTAAGTGTGTATTGCAGGTACAGTCGCGCTCAAAAGTGATTTGACATTCAATTTAAAAATAAAATAAAAACGGCAACACTGCCAACCGCAACCAATCTGACCTTTGTTTGTTTTGTTATGGTTCTCCATTCGTTTGGTATAATCGGTGGCGCATTTCCGTTTGGATCAGAGGGCTTAACTCTGTTTTGGTGTAATTTCACAGCTCAAAACTCATTTGACAAAGTGCTTATTCGTGGTAAGTTTAAAGTTTAATGTAATATTTCACTATTATATGCCTAAATGAATGTTCAAATATCGAAAATGGATCAAAATAAACTACCAAAAGTTACCACTGAGAGGCAAGATCGTTTGATAGCAATGATGTCGAAAGCTGATCCCAGAAGAACTGCTACGGATATCAGCAAGGATTTGGTCGAACTCCACGGTATAAAAATTCACAATTCAACCGTCGAGCGACGCTTGACTGATGGTGGATTGCATGGTCATCGGCCGAGTAAGAAACCACTCATTTCTGAGAAAAACAGAAAGGCTAGGGTTGCCTTTGCTTTGTCTCACCAACATTGGACTCAGGAAGATTGGTCGAAAGTACTCTGGAGCGACGAAAGCAAATTCAATTTGTTTTCTTCCGACGGCAATGCATTGGTACGTATCAACGGCATCATGGACCAACTAGTATATCGAGATATATTGAAAAATCACATGTTGCCATTTGCACGAAAGAAAATGCCGAAGAAATGGACTTTGCAACAGGATAACAACCCGAAGCATCGTTCGAAACTGCTGAAGGAATATTTTAATAAAGCAAAAATCAAGGTTATGGAGTGGCCAAGTCAAAGCTTTGATCTGAATCCCACTGAACACATGTGGGAAGAGCTCGAAAGACGTGTCCAAACCTGAAACTACTCTAATTTGACGACTTTTTAAGAGGCCCTCCAGGAGGAATGGAATAAAATACCACCGCACCGTATTACTAACCTTGTGGCATCGATGCCACGCAGATGTCGGGCTGTAATGCAATCACGAGGCTTTGCTACTAAGTACTGATGTCAGCCATCCTGCGATTACTGAAAATGATATCATTTTGTGCAATATGTTGACGTTTCTTTGTTTTTCTCATTTGTCAAATAACTTTTGAACTCGATGAAATATGTTATTTTTTGTTTCAAAAACAAATAAACATTGAATATTGTTGAAATACACTCCACCGTCTTTGTTTTTTATTTATACTTGCACTACTTTGAGATTTTCCGGAAAAAGTTTGAATTGAGTAAAATGATAACGTAAATACTGTTTGTCAAATACCTTTTGAGCGCTACTGTACGTTCAGGGTTGTTTTCTTATTATTTCATTTTTGCATGCATTTTTAATTTGTCATCGGCTTACGTTGACAAAAATACTTAAATTTTCCTATGAGTTCGATTTGTAAAATCTGGCAACTTCATAGTCGCAATGAGTGGTTTCATACTGTATACACGCTAAGACTCAATTACCCATAAAAAGGTAATTGTTTCACCCATATATGGGTAACTGATGCAATACTCATAATATGGGTAAATTGTACTCACAAAAGTGGGTCAATTTCACTTACAATTTGAGTTAAGTGATATTACCTAAATATGAGTAAATGCATATTACCCATATTTGGATGAAAAAATAAACATTGGCAGTTCGTAAGCTTCATTGGATCGAGTAGGTTTGTTATCATTCCATCTTGCGATTCAACAGATTGAGGTCCATCACGAAAGTTGGAATTGCGGAGTAGAAGATGGAAGAACTGACAAAAACATTTGGATCCGGATTCGTTCCGAAAATTGAGCGGTGAGAAGGTTGTAGCAGAGTTGTGAACTTGGAATTGTACAGAGAATACACTACGATGAGAGGGAGTGGGAGGAATCACAACATCTGAAAAAAAAAATGCCGTTCTTGTTTTTTAACCTGATGGGTTCAACCATTCGATCAATAATTGTTTTGATCAACTATTAGTCATTTCTTTTTAATCACTTCTCAGCAATATTTGCATTACTTGTTATGGAACAAATAATCAGCAGTTAGTCCAATTGCTATACTAGTAGTAGTATAATTGAAGCACAGAGAAATCCATATCCATATCCATATTTGCTTCTAATTTAAATATAATGGTTTAGATTTACCTATATTTGCGTGAAATTTACTTTAAATTGGTTACCCATAAATAAGTAAACATTACCTATATTGTTAGTTAACCATGTGTACTCATATATGGGTAAAGCGACTTTACCCATAAAATGAGTATGTGCACTTTTCTGCGATTATGAGTAAAGTTCACTCATATTTGGGTAAACTGATCTTAGCGTGTACAGTATCCAGTCAGCCTTTAAATACTTTGAGTGTGGAACTCACGGTTTAGGTCAGTTTTTTCATCTCCCGATTGTCATCGTTCGTGCCAACTTACATTCTGTTTTAACATCTTCCAATTTGTGTTAGCAGCCACCAGGGTGCTGTGCGTCTATAGACTATAGTAGATGCACCTTCAATAAATTAAAGAAGTATTTACTCATTCATCTTATAGCTGTGTTTTCAGGTTTTACGACACTGTTGGCTTTGATCGTCTTTTTCTCACGACCAACCGCACAGCCAAGCAGTCTAACTACTACAGCAAACTCTGGTCAATTCAAATGGTTTCGTTTAGCTTCTGTGGAAGTGTTAATTCGGAAGATACTTTTATGCAGGCATTGTTTACGTTTTGCGTTAGGCCCGCCAGGTGCGTTGCCCTAAGAAAAATCTCGCAAACAACTGTCACACTGCTTGTGTGTTATGAATGGCGAGTTGTTCTTTACACGGCCACAATTTTGAGTCGTTTTTGACTCATAAGCGTCAAAAGTGAAGTCACTCAAATTTGAGTAAATGTATTTGACAAGTCGATAAATTAAAATCATCAATTTGTTACTGTTCAATACTGTTAATCATCAGTTTCTTTTACTCAAATTCAAGTGACTCCTCTTTTGACGAAACGACTCAAAATTGAGTAAATTTTGTGGCCGTGTGTGTCTTTGCCCAATGACTCAGTCTGTCCAACGCCACCACTGTCAATCGATGCGTGAATGCGAATAGGTTTTCTTCGACCAAGAACGTCGCATGAACCGTTTGATCAACGCGTAGGTATGTCAGAACAAAACGGTTCGCAGTTTAGCTTGTTAGCATTCTGATGTGTACACATGCGAAAGTACTAAATGATGAAATAACTTGGCTGTTGCCCTATATTCATCTCCACTTTGACGAAATTCTTATTTGTTGTCCCTGTCTTTCTAACACTGAGCGGAAAACCAACCACAAAAAGCTAGATAAAGCATGATCAGTCTCGCGGTTGGGGGCAAACGTGGGATTTGATGCTCTTGCCGCTATCAAACCTCAACAGAAAAAGAGATTGTTAGGAAGAGATCATGGGGTCGGAAACCAATAATTTTAGCATTTTTTTTTATTTCCTTTTATAAGTTTCCGATGCCATTCGGGCAATTAAAGATCTTCATTTCCGGCCAATCGAAAACAGTTACCAATCAAGTCACCAAACTATTGCGCACTTCACACCCAAAAAGAGTTTACCGATTAAGTGAAATCAAATATCGCGGATATCGTTCGCGGTTGTGTACTAATAAAACACCAGTGGAATGGAACTAATATAACGTGTGCAATAAAATGTAAAGCAACAACAACGGTAGCTATTTTGGTCGGACGGGTGAAGCACCGCCAACGACCATCAAACCGGATGTTCATCTATATAACAAAGGGGAACGCACCTATCCCTGCTGGTTTCATTTCGTTTAACTTTTAACCTACCTTTTATCAGGCGTCATAAATCCGCATTGAAGCTGGTTTAGATATAAAGCCGGCATTAAATCATCGTTGTATTTTATGCACATAAACTATCACCGTTAGCAGTTGATATATATATATACATAAAAAATTTCACTTAACCATCTTAACATTGCAAATGTCGACACGGGAAATGACCCATGCAGGGGACTTTAGTTTAAAGGTGAAAGGAGCTATTTATGTTGGCCTCTTTTTAGCCTACAAAATCATATATTCCAATTCAATATTTCATACTTGAGATGCAGAAAATACCATTGATTTGAACTCGGTTGAAATGTGCCGAAAAGACCCAATGATTGACTTTTCAATAACCAAAGCACAGGACTATACCGTTCGTTTATGGCGCGTTGGGTCCTTCTGACAGCATGTTTATTATCCTTTGGCTCGTAAAAATTTGTATTTTGTGCTGATAAGGACTGTGAACAGACCGGGCGCAGTAAATAACCAAGGCTACCCCTTTCCCATAAATAGCTTGAAGGCAGCGAATGATGCCGCCTTGCTTTTCCCTAACATGAAATTCCAATATGTACCAACTCATATTTATGCAATTTCCATTATTACGCAATGACTCAAATCACGCAACGTTTTGTGTTCTCGGCACAGAAAAAGTCCGGAGAATGGGGCCAGGGATAAAGAACACCACAAAGCACTGACGAGAAATAGAATGAAATAGAAAATAAAGAGACGTCGATTGAGCGGAAGATGCAAATGGAAAAATTTGACGATATTTACAATAAACATTTCTGATGTTTTAGTGAAGCAGGATCCTGTGCTAGGCCATCTGACTAGCAATTAAAACTGTTTATAATAGAATGAGTTGTTCTTACAGGCTTTCTTTGTGGTACATGTGTGCTAACTAATGCACTTTGTATGTAAATATGTGCGGAATCTATAGGTGAGGAGAAAGGAACATTGTTGACTCTTTCATGCTCCCGGTGTTCTTATGATGAATTTACGTGACGTCACATCGCACAGCGATTCCATCCCATACAAAAGGCAGAAAAAAGTCTATATATGAATTTTACATAGCTAAGTTATGTGCTTCCAAGTAATTTTGGGCCGCTGATTACAAATATGCTATCTATTTTATCGTATTGGGTCACATTACCGAGATATGGCCACTTTATAGTCCCCTGGTATATCTGGAACATCCGATAAAATGGGTAATTCATTAGTTTCGTCCTAAAGCAATACGATTTAAAAGTAAAGCGATGTGGTGAACAATTTATGGCTCTGGATGGCATTTGCATGGTCTTCCAGGAGTTCCGGAACATTCGTAACATATGATAATTCCGCAATTCAATGCCAAAAAGATAAAGTTGATCTTAAAATTTCGTAATATTTGGTAGGTCTGTTGCTTTTTGGAAAATTTATGACTTGAATTTTTCATTTTGTTATTAGGGTGACCCATTTCGAGACAGGGTGGTCCAAAAAACGAGAAAAAATATCTAACTTTTAAACTACTTGACAGATTTTCAATTTTGATGATCAAAAAAACAAATGAAAAATAATGAGTCATAGTTTTAAGAAAAAGTAGGAATAGTAGGATAGAATCTTTTTATGTAAATAATTTCTAGAAATGTGCAGTTTTTATTATTTTGGTTGCAACTACAATTTTAAATTATTCTAATATCAATTTTAAAATTCAAAATCCGGCTAATTAGCTAACAGTTCACACTTTCACTTTCCTGTACATTGTTGCGACAGGAAATCACCTAATCCTGTTAGGCTGCATTGTTGGGGAAGGATTCCATATCATACATATTAATGCAATGCAATGTGATCACACATACTTATGAAAACGAAGTACGTTGTGGAAGTTTGATCCCCGTTTCTGCTGCTGCTAGTTAATTCCTTGATTATCGGGATTTTCAGCCCTGTGTTCGTTCATCTCCCGTCGTAGTCACTCAAATATGTTTTGGGTATTTTCGTAACTTGTCCGCTGGTGAGATTCGAACTCGTGACTTTGGCATGAGAGGTATTAATGCTAACCACTACGCCGGGGTCGCCCCCATTCTGCTGGAATTTTTTTGTTTCAGCATAACAAAAAGCTTGTCGTTGGACTATGAGCGGTTATGTACAATTTACGCTCTAAAGGATGGAGATTGAAGTTTAATAACAAGTACTGGAAAAACGAGATGAAAAGTGGGGAGGGGGTGGGAGACTTATATTTTTCTTCAATGTTGCGTGACATAATGACTCTTAATGTGTTGCACGTTGTATTGAGGCTTCTTTTATTTTGCTTTCTTTATTGACCCGTGAATTCACATAACATGTAAATTCCTTTAAATGTAAATTTATTTAAAAATGAAAACCTAAATTTATGCACCTATCGTTAGATCTGACCTTTTATACACTTCCCTGGGGGTACTAGGAATACGGACCCAGATGTAGTAATAGTGGTTCACCTGGAAACTTGATATCATTGTACTTATTTTTGAGTTCTCATGTTATTTGATGTGTCGCATGATGGGTTTTGATCCAAATCCGAATCTGGCCACTTTCCTGGGAGTAGCCGGAACATCAACCCGGATGTAGCCAATGTGGTTGTGGGCTTTTGATGTTATCACCATTGGACTAATTTTTGAATTCTCATGTAATTTGAGGTGTCGCATAATGGGTTTTGACCTAAGCCTGAAATTGGCCACTTCCCCGAGGGTATCTCCGGAACCATTTAAACAATTCCAATAAATTCAAAAGCGGCGAATAAGGCTACATTACCTCTCATTTGGCGGGTGTTTCGAATCGGTTCAGTAGTTGCTTGGGAAACAGAGTTAAAAGTTTCGTCACACACACACACACACACACACACACACACACACACACACACACACACACACACACACACACACACACACACACACACACACACACACACACACACACACACACAGAGAGAGAGAGAGAGACACACACACACACACACACACAAACACACACACATACACACAAACACACACACATACACACACACACCACAAGATCTTTAACACTTTATCAAAAGGACGTAACTCGCAAAATGTAAACAAACGCGTTATTCATGGCGTGTTATTACAAAATCATGTATATATGCCCATATTTGATGAACTTTTGGATAGATTAATTTTGAAAGTTTTTACTATTATTTTAACGATGTTAAATCACTTTTGCACTTTTTAGGAATAATGTTTCTATGTCGCTTATGTTGGAAAACAACTAACAAAACCTTGTTATTTCATTTGAATTCCCCAAAACGACGCGTTAGTAAAAGACTTAATACTACAAGTTTAACAATTTTTATTTTTTTTAGTAAACATTGATTTTTGTGGAAACATATTTTTACAACGTTTTTTTACAGCAAAAAAAAAATACGTTAATAATAATAAGTTCAACGTATCTGTGTGAAATATGTCAACTTGACGTAACATTTTGACGTAACAACATTATCATTCGCAGAATAGCGTATCATTTTGACGAAAGGAAACATGCCATCTATCGTACTGACTTTATGAGACTCATAAAAATGATCGCCAATAATTCATTTTAGGCGAATTTTCTTCAAACTTTCAGGGGATAAACAACAATATTATGCTTAGGTTTCTATCTCATTGGTTTATTGGATCTCCTCTCCATGACTGAACGCCCGCACTTTGCCCTTGACACCACTCATAATGCTTTGGGCATTGGTGGGGCCGACAAAAAGTACAAACAATTACTGGAAACCAGTAAGTACCTTGATTGCAGTTTCCCTGGTTAATTGGCTCGCGAGTTAACGTAATGTTTTCAGAAGTGCTTTCTGAGCCTACAATGCCGATTCTCGCAGTTCAGTTTCATATGAACTTTCATCATCTTTGAGTTTATCTTGCCAAAGGTGTGTATCTACATTGAGCTTTTGATAAACATTAAGGAGATGTTAACTTAGTATTAAAAATTAGAAAACAACATCCAACCATGTGTGTCCCATATGAATAATTTTTATTTATTTATACGCTTCAGGTTGGCCCAGAAATTCTCGATGGTACGCAGCTGGGGGACGTTGGGCGGGTTCACCGACTTGGGTACCACATAGATATTCAGCCGCTCCATCTCCTCCAACGATCGCTTCGAGTAGTGGGCCGACGCCAGATCCGGCCAGAACACCGCGTCTTCGCCCTTATGGTATTTCTTGATGAATGACGCAACTTCCGGCAGGCATTTCGTACTATAAATTTCCCCGTTCACGGCCAGTCCGGACCGAAAGAAGAGCGGCTTTGACATCCTCTTCTCGCTGATTGTCAGCCATAGCAGCACCTTCTTGCGGAACCTGGTGTGTGAAATAAACTTCACCTCGGAGCTCACTTCCGTCGTGGGGGAAGTAAAATACGAAGTGCCCTGCCAGTCGTTGACATCCAGGGTGAGATAGGTCTCGTCGTCCATCACCACCGCCACGTCGCGATTCACGGGGAAAATCGAGTTGACCATCTAATTCAGCCGTTGCCGCTGCGTCATTGCCTGCAGCTCCGAAACCAGTGGACGCGACTTCCGCCAGGTACTTTTTCACTGTTTGGCCGGTTGAACCGACTTCCCGGCCAAGCGCACGCAGCAATGTAGCCACTTTTCCCTCGGTCTTCCTCTTCAGCATCCTTTGGAGCTTCTTGTCGCTCAGGGTCGTCGGCTGTCCGGAACCGGGCTTTTTTTCGATGCTCTGATTGTTGTCAAATAGTTCCAAGATGTTATAGATGCCGGAACGGGCGTATCAGGCGTCCACAAAGTGCCGCACGATGTCCGTTTTCGACGCGGCGGTTTGCCGTTCTTTGAACGCGCACACTTCTGAACGGAGTTGCTTCACTGTTTTTGCCATCACGGTTAGAGTTCGACTGATAGAGCTGTCAAATTTTGTCTGCTGACTCATGGGTTACTATGATTGATGCTGCATGGGTAGTTTCGTCAGTGCGGGTGAAGGTAAACCCATGAAAAATCGGCAATTTTTGTCCATTTTTTTTAATGCAAACGTTAGTTTGGAAAAAAATTGTTCTATGATGAATCGTTGTTAAGTTATGAATTTTTGAAATTAGTGATGTTCGTGAAAATCGGAAAACTTCAATTGGTGTTTGCAAAGAAAACTGGCAACCCTGATTTTTTTAAATATTGTTCTTTGTTCATATATTCATGAACCCTACAATCTGAGACCTTTCGGTCCAAACCTGTACGATAATTAAAAAAATCCCCACTTTTAAAACTTCAAGCTGAATATGTACAGTATGTTCAAAAAGTATATCCTCTCCAGGAGTTTTACACTAGTTTTCTGTATTTTGAAAGTGAACTGTAAATTATTCAATTGATTTATCAACTAGAATGGTATTGGGCCAGTATCTAACACTGTTGATAACTTTTTAAATTGCAGGTAGTTGGACATACACAATAAATTTCAATTAGGTAAATTTTGGTTATTTTTTCCGATACACTAAACAATAATATTAATTTCTATCTAGTATCCTACAAACATGTAGAATGCTAAAATACGCCAAAAAGTTGCACTAAAACGCGATTATAGGAGGTGGATAAACATTTTCTACAAACTGTATATTTTACACATATTTTCCTAAGGCATAAATTCAAGCTGTTTAGTGGTAGAATAATCGATAATGTTCTAACCAACATGAAAATGGTATTCTCTTTCTGCTTCAACGCTTGTCCGTCTTATAACTACCTTTAATTAAAAACGAATCTTTGATTAAATATGATATGTTAGAGTGAATAAACTGATATCAAGGAACATGAGAACCACACTAAGAATTCACTTAGCTTTATCATTAACTTCAGTTTGTCCATGATTTCCACCACCACCCGAACTCACCTACCAGCCAACACTCAAGAACCCTCTTTCGAACTTTCCCATCCAACCTCATCTGAGGACCCATCACCACCACCACAACCACCACCAGCAGTCAAATGTAAATGGGGCAGTGTTACCCGAAAAACATCTTCTGGAATTAATTAACATTATACCCCATTTGCTGGAATTAATTTTCATTCCGCCGTCCGCTATCCGGAGTGAAACATGAAATCTTGAGAAGACTTTTCCCTGCTGAAATTAGGCGGAAAAGTGTGCACCGAAAGTGGGGTCGGAAATTGAATTCGTTCTTTATCAGCCGATTTCCCGCAAACATGCCTGTGTACATGGAATGTGCCCGCATACTTTAAAATACAGCGATTCATGCGAGTAGACTCAGTTCACCCCCGATGTGGTATTTCACCTTCCAATGGTTTGGAAGTGAAGAGTCAAAGCAAACAACTTTTTGGTGGTAAGCTAGAAGTCGTATTTGATCATCCTAACTGAGCTTAAATGGAGAAAAAATTCAAGTAGGTTAAGATTTATGAACTCTGACACAGATAAATGCCGGCTGTTAAACAGTCGTGCTTGGAAACTGGATGGTTGGAAAATTTAGGCTGCCGACGTATTTGTAGGTGAATTTAATAACAGCTAAGCGGTTTTTATTTTTTAGTTTTGGAAAAAAATAACATCAGAGGTAAAGTAAGGGCTTACGGCTTCATAATTTAGTGCTCCAAAAACAAATAATCAATCTTAACAGAATCATACGCTTGACAGTTTAGCCGGATAAAACTTTTCGAGCACAAATTCCACAAGTCACGATTTCACAGATAATGAATATAGGGATGATAGAAGAGTTATTTGATGCTGCACAGTCCGTAATGCGAGATGATATTGGGAGAAACGGAGTTAACTGATTGAGCTGTATAAGCAGGTTTTCCTTGCTTATACATCCGACCCCAAATCAGTACGAACTTCAGCATGAGGTGTTGCGTTAACGGTATCGGAAAGCAAAGATTTTGTTATAGGAGTTCGGTAATGGACGTCATCGTACAAATTTATAGCACACATTTTGGTAAGAACAAATGGACGTTTCAACAAGATTGGACACCATCACATTGAGCAAAAAAGACACTGTAACTCTGTAACAGGTTTTTTTTTTACCGAGATAATGGCCTTCCAACTCTCCTGACCTGAAGAACGTGTACTAAGCTACAAACATCAATGAATGATTTAAATGCCAGTCTAACCAAAGCCTGGCATTCTATAAAGGATGGAACGGTCAAAACTTGGTCGACTCAATTATGACGTAGTTTTTTTAATCGTGCATTTAAAAAACTTGAAAACCCCTTATTGTGTAGGTGTATGCGTACGAAATGTTGACTCTATTTTGTTTCTGCCATTTTCTATTCAGTTGCCAAAAAGGCGTCGAAGTAAGAAGAGCAGCGTATCAAAATCTTACACGCGCATAAGCGAAATTCAAATTACTCCTTCGCCGACTTGGCAAAATCACTTAATATTGCCAAATCAACCGTGACGAATGTAATAAAAGTGTTTGAAGAACGTTTGACAACTGCCAGGAAGTCGGTGCTCGGATCAAAGGTCGGATTTAAAAACAAACCGTTTTTGGCTATGACCCTCACTGTGGAATTTAATTTTTGTATAATTTACTGATTTGTCTTGTTAACTCTTAACGTCGATATTTTCCTACTTACAATTTTTAGTTTGCTTTCCGTCCACAACTTCCTTCTACCTCCTTTTAGCGAATTTCTGACTATAATTATTTTTCCAATTATTACAATTATTCATCTATTGCCGTGCACTACAAGTTTTTACCTGTCTGTCCTGCTATGTCGTATGGCGAATATTTATGTGCCTGCTCGTGGGACGCGCGATTCAGTTTAGGCACCACTGTACCGTTCACCCTCTACGTAGTCAGCGTTTGGAGTGACATCTAATTTAATTCATGTTATTCATGTTGTGATGTTACAACCAAATTTCACTGAATGCGCGATACTCTACTCAGTTTGACCACAAAATTTACCGAAACTAAACTCCTAAAAATATTCTTAACTTCTATGAAACTCTTTCACTATACAATACACACTGTTTGTTTTGTTTATCTCCTCTACTACCTTTGACGTATATCCTTCTCGCTCTCTATCTCTTCTACTCTTCTTACCATATGTCATCTGACATGTTTAACTTCTCGGCGGGTATGTCTGCGTGCGGCCAGTGCTGCCAGAACAGTCGGGATCAGGAGGAAACCGAAACCAGGAAGCCACAGCGACCGGAAGGATGATGGCCAGCATTTTCAAACGCAATCCCAAACTTTCCATCAGAGATATCGGAAACAAATTGGGAAAGTCCCATACAACAGTGCAAAGAGCAAAGAAACGAGCCGGACTGTCAACATATAAGGTAACCGGTAACACCAAATTGAGATGACAAGCAAAACACAATAGCCAAAGGAAGAGGGCGTAAGTTGTACACGTGTTTGTTGACCAAGTTTGATTGCGTCGTGATGGATAGTGGAACACACGTCAAGGCTGATTTCAAGCAGCTCCCAGGTCAAGAGTTCTATACGGCTACCGAAAAGGAAAGGTTCAAGATAAGTTCAAGCAGAAAAAAATTTCAAAGTTCCCGAAAAAATACTTGGTTTGGCAGGCGATTTTGGGGCTAAAAAGCGAAAGTTTCGCGACAACTGGTACTGTCAACCAAGATATTTATGTAAAGGCATGCTTGCTAAAACGCTTATTGCCTTTCTCGAAGAAACATGGTTGTTCCGTGCTGTTTTGGCCAGACCTCGCTTCTTGCCACTACGAAAAAATGGCTCAGGAATGGTATGCCGCCAATAGTATGAGAATCGTACCCTAGGAGAAAACCCCTGCAAACTCGACCGAACTGCGCCCAATTGAACAATATTGGGCAATAGTAAAGAGAACTCAAAAAACAGTTGGAAGTGAAAAACAGTTCAAGACAAATTGGAGTTCAGCATCAAATAAGGCGGATATAACAGCGGTACAAAAATTTGATGGAAGGTGTAAAACGTAAAGCCCGACAGTTCGCATTTGGAAAATTGGAAGCGTAATTAAATAATTTTCCAGTTTTTTGTAGATGATGAACTTCGAAAAGAAA
Organism: Aedes koreicus; assembly: GCA_024533555.2. NCBI lineage: Eukaryota > Metazoa > Arthropoda > Insecta > Diptera > Culicidae > Aedes > Aedes koreicus. The sequence goes on along the minus strand of JAHHFK020005518.1, from coordinate 66,189 downwards.
TAGAGATTGATCATTTATATAATAAACTTATCAGTGTGCATTTTAATAATGTTTGTCCAATTTTTTACCGTTCCACTCTTTACCTATGAAGGAACTAACGTTCATTGTAGATGATTTCCCTAAGCGATTGAAGGCGTGTGTAAAGATTATACTCGAAAAAAAAAACGCAACAGACAAAAATGGTCACCAAAAATTCATTTTAAGTCGGATATTTTTGAAACTCTCAGTGACGCATATAAGCTATGGTTTTGCAAAGTTGGTTTATTAAACTTCCTCTCCCGCAACCTCCAATGCCCGCATCTTGGACTTAACGCTACTCATCAAATCCTGTGCAATACTTGCGCCATCTTTCTTATACACTTTCATTTACTCTTTCTTCAAATCCTTGTCGTTTTTGAACATCTTCGGCCTCCTTTGGTACAAAAACTACATCGTTGACTTCGTACCACTCTGTCACCGGTTTCGCGTAATGGCACGATCCGGCCAAAATAGAGTGTTACCTTCGTGGGAACGGAGGAAGGGCAGCAGGGGCTTCTGGAAGCATTCTTCTTTATATATTTGGCCGTTGATGGTGCCGGTCATTATGCACGGCTTGCTGAATTTTCCACACCCCACATCGCCTGCCATACCAAGTGCATCTTGGCAAATTAGTCGACCTTTCTTCTTCCGGAACTTATCTGGAACATCCAGGTGGGACTTACCGACGAAAAACTTCAGGCCGGGGATCTGCTTGGTGTCTACTTTAATGTTCGTCTCGTCGTCCTGCTGTTCATGCCTTCCTTACCGTGAAGACATGAAATCCGGCCCACTTCGTTGTCTGCTGGACGAACCAGACGGAAGAATCGACCTTCTTGGTCACGTCCCGAATCGAATGGTTCGGATTGCGCTTGAAGTAATCTCTCACCTTCCATGCGTTCACGGGGTCGGTCGTCTTCGCTTTTCTTCCGCTGTCAGCTCGCCATTGGGTTGTCTGGGTCTCCTTGAACGATTTTACCACACGAAACACGGTCATATGGTTGATTCCCAACTATTTCGTAATCCACCTGCGGGACTGGCCTGGATTTTCCTCGACCACGCCCATATGTTTTTGTCGAAGCACTTCTTGCTTAGAAGCCATCTCGATAACCCCTAGACAGATTGTGACGAAATTTTGAACATGTAAACATTAACCTCTAAAATAGTTTTGCCAAAAATTGCATCAATTTACCCATGCAATAAAAAGTTTTACACAAAAGCAAGTGTTGCATTTTTTTCAAGTACAATCTTTAGTAGCAAAAGGAGGCCATATTGAGACATCGATGTAAATATCACTGTCTATGTAAGTGAATTTACACTTTCCATTATATATTGTTATTCAATATAAGATTATTAAAGTTATGACTAAAAATATGAACACGAATAATATTTCCTCACCCTGTATTGCTTTATTAAGATCAAGCTTGCCCGATTAGTATCTCGATTTCACCCGAACTATTGAAATTAGACTTAATTTATCAGATTGGCTAACCCCTTGGGTGATAAAGTCGATTAGTGGTACTGTGTGAAATTGAGGAAAATAGAGCATTAGAGCTACTTAACGTTTGAGCTGCTCACATTTTCACTGAAGTTCCCCCTTGGCGTATCTTATCCATTTTTCTTTCTCTGATTTACAGACTGCTACAGAGTTCGCAGACGAAATAGGCCTATCTGTCAAGGGATAAGCTTTTTTTAGAGGAATTTAAAGAAATTTGATCGTGTTTACTTCTTTTTATTTTTTTTATGTTTTGAAAAGTGATGAAGTGAAGCTTTAATTTAAATTTCCCTTGTTTTCCAAGAATGCATTTATTTTCATTTTTCTTCTTTTAAAATAAAAGGTTTGACTGTTCTTTCTATTTAATGCATTTGTTGGGATACTTTCAGGATCTCGTCGTCTGTCGCCCTTCAAATGACCTTCCAACTCTTCTGATGGGGAATCTGTCTCCTTCACCGATTTCCTATGAATTGTGGCGTTCCTTTCCTTCTTAGACGGGCGAATCTTTAGTACACACCACGGACTTAACAAACGACACTTTATTTTTAATAAAACTACTGACTAACATTCACTACATTTATTTACTTAATCTAAACAATCAACACTGAATAAATCGAACGGAGGTTAGCTCTCCGTATACCAGTCGCGAGCAGTGGCAGTTGAACACTAATATTCCAACAGATCTCCTCGCAGCATCTCACCGTTCTCTCGCTATCGGGTGGTCATCGGTTTCGGCGAGATCGTTCCAGTTTTTTCGCTGCGATAAAAATAATAATTTTAATCTGTTTGTGCAAACGTCCACCATACATGTCCTACCGTACCAGTCAAGCAGCTACCGTTTCTGTGGTGTGCTTACATTGCAAACAAAAAACCAGATGTTTATATGCCTCCGCCATGACAGGACGGCCAAAAAATCGTGGTCTGTTATTTTACTTTTAAACTCAACGTAGGCAACATTGATTTCAAGCTCAGGTATCGAAAAAACAATGAAACAATACACATATACAAAGTTCAGATGGCTCGAACCGGAAGTATAAAAAGAAAAACACGGTGGCCAAAACCCACGCAAGAACATTTTAGCGGCAGAGGCTCTCCAACCCAAGTTGGACTTAAATATTAACTACTTATAAAGATATTGAAAATTTCCATTAAAAAAAATCGAATTTGCCAGAATATTAATAAAGCCTGTCCACGTTAAATTTCAGACACTTTTCTTTCAGTGTAGATTTTGAATTATTTCACGGATCGCTGAAACTTATCACTTACACTACCGGTCAAAAGTTTGCGTCCACTTCATAATGTTGATGAATCGTTAAAAATATCATGGTTTCGTCGGTTCATAATTTTTTATTATCAATATTTATTACAAACTAATCATTGTTTATACATAATCTGTCAACTGCCTTTTGCTCGTATAACAGCAGCACATATTCTGGGCATCCTTTCAATCAATTTATGCAATGATGCAATGACATGGAATGTCGTTATTTGATTCCAGCAATTCTGGAGGAACACCAAATGCTGTTTTGTATTAGTTGGTTACAATTTCCTCACTTGCCTGTTCAACTCATCCCACATCAACTCGATCGGGTAACAATCCGGCGACTGAGGAGACCATTTCATATATTTGAGTTCTTTCTGCTTCTCTTTGGCAGCGAAGAATTTCCAGCAAAATTTGTAAGTGTGCTTAGGGATCATTATCTTGCTGGAAAACGAATCCGCGACCCACAATTCTTTGTCCACGGAAAAGCGTGCCGTTGAATATCCCCAGCAAAGCATCCGCAGACTAACACTGACCCTCCACCATGCTTGACTGTGGGGATCACACATTGGTTAATCATGCGTTCGCCAACCAAACGGCGAACATGTTGTCGGCGTCGTTTGTTGAATTTCAAATTTTGATTCGTCCGTGAACAAGACTTTAGACCATTGTTCAGTTGTCCAATCTGTATGATTTTTAGCCCAATTCAATCTTTTCACTTTGTTTTGCTTGCGTAGTACTGGTTTTTAAGCTGCGACGCATCCTTTCTAGCCATAATTTCGTAGACGTTGCTGTACCGTCGAAACAGATACTGGTGCTTCGCGCGAGGAGTTGAGTTGTTCGTGAATTTCGATTCCTCTCTTCCCCCACACACAAAATTATCCTTTTCTTTTTTTTTGTTTTTTGGCCCCCCCCCCAAAAAACAACCCCCCCTAACACACCTCTATATATTAAAAAAAAACAACTAAGAGACCCCCTAAATTAGAACAAAAAAAAAAAAAAAAAAAAGGACACCCACACCAACTGTAGTGTATATAACAGCACAAACTGGACTGGACCCATTATAGAAAAAAAAAAAAATTTTTTTTTGATGACAAACAAAAAAACACTCCAAAAAAAGGGGCTAAAGAGATTTTCCCCAATTTTTTGCAAACATTTTCTTGTATCCAACCCGGGAACAACTTGACACTTCTTGTACATTGTCACTGAAACTCAAAAATTTGGTCCGGTGGTACTGTCAAACGTGTCAAACCGATAAAAAATCTAGCGTATCTTCTAAAAAGGACGGAATGCGGATATGACATGCGATATTGTGAGCGATAAAAATTGTTAATGCAAAATTTGTTACATTTTATGCTTGCAATGAACACGGAACCAGTGGAAACATAAAAGTGTGACAATCGGTACAAAATTTTGAATTGCTTCATAAAAAAACGTGTTTATAAGGGGAAAAAGGGAGCCGATTAGCTTTTCCTAAGGGGAGCGGACAATTATCAATTGCACAAGAGTTTCAAAGGATCGTTCAAACATGAAGTCCATTGTTTTTGAATATATGTTTGTTAGCCGTTTGAATATTTCTGTACACAAAATAACGTATGGGAGGCAATAGTGATTATTAGATTGTTTTCTAAATCAGTAATTTAAAGATCCTCGTGTAATCATTCATAGATATTCCATGTAACAGATTAAGTCATATCAACGGTTTTTCATTAAGTGTTGCAGAGCTCACCTTTCATTATTTTTTAAAACTACATATTTAAAAACAAGATATACTCGTACCAGTCAAAATCTAGAAAAACTACTTTCGAAAATCGCTTTGTCTCGAGAATTATATGAGATACCTTAAGTCGGAGGTATTGCGCTTTATTCATGAAGCGGAGCGCCATTCATCGCAATACCTCCGATGCTCGTTATCATGAATCGGAATTACCGATTCTCGCGAGTAGGTTTTCCGTATTTAGACAGAATCGAGTTCCTTCATGTATTTCTTTTTAAGCATAGGTATTTATTTCTATTTTTTTTAAAATATATTTTAAAACTTTTGTATTATTGCAAAATCAAAATCAAAATAAAAAAATCAAAAATAAATTCACTTGTTAATTACGAACCCACGGGGGGGGGGGGGCACATATAACAAAAAAAGCAGGGGGGGGGGGGGGGGCTAAAAACGTACGAACAAAATAACCAATTCGAAAAAAAAGCATATAGTACTAGTTACGAACTATGTTTAAAAATTCTGGAAAAAAAACCCGGCCAAAACTTTGTTTTTGTATAATTAACCACGTTTGCCATAACTGGAACACTGCACCAATAATCGCCATAGTTTTTAATTGTGGTTCCTGCCTTGGTGGCGACAATAGAAACATTTTTATGGCCAAGTGGGGCAAGAAATCTGAATTTTTTGGAAAATTGATTATGTCTATCTTTTGATTTCAGATCAAATTCTAAAGCTTCGATAAGTGGAGACGTACTATTTAAAAGTGATCTACTGATCGAAAGGTATCTTATGACGATTATATCACCAATTGGTGCAATTTTCCATAAATGGTACATCTACACGCTGAGAAATATATTGTTCTGTATAGATTCAACAAATTTTATTGTTGTCGGCTTACCCATATTTATTATTTATTTAAACAATACCGATTTTATTTTTGAACCAACAATAAATTTTGTTGTTTCTTAAAGCACTGCAAAGGAGGCTTCTACTGAAAACAAAAAGCACTTATTGTTGAATCAAAAAATAAGAATTTTGGAAACAATGCACCTTTGCATTGATCCGACCGGTTGGATTGAAACAAAAAAAAATACATATATTGTTATTTATATTAGAACCATTGATTTAATAAGAAATGTTGAGAACTTTTCAAAAGATAGTGTTATGGAAATTCAAATAAAATAAAAAGTTTTGTTTTTATTTATTTATCATTTTCTCATGATAATACAATCTTACGCAACAGGGGAGGGGGGGGGGGGTCCATGAGCATGACCCAATCAAGGGGGGGGGGGGTCTGGTCACGTGTTACTTATTGTTACATAGGGGAGAGGGGGTCCAAAATCCCAAAGTTTTTTGCGTTACGCGTTATCACTTCAATCTTTCACTCTTCACTCGAAATCTGCTCTTGAAAAAACTCCGCAAACGAATTTTACATCGAAAAGCAAGCAGCTACTCGATCAGATTGATACGAGTACAGTGACAGTTCATCAGAGGCGTCAAGGATTCGTTCTAATATTGCATTCGGGAATTTTCTACTCCCTCTCTCCGTCACGTAACAAGAAAGTAAATACGCAGACAGACGTTCGACTTCATCTCATTTACCTGTGTTTAAGACATGGCTTCCCACAAGATATCAGGTAGCAATAACCTAACAATTTTGGGGTATGGATGTGGGTCGAGAGTTCATTCGTGTGATGTCTCGCCTCATGTCCAATCATTATTCTTTGAACGCTCATTTATACCGTGTTGGGCTGGGTGACAGCAATCTCTGTGAATGTGGACAAGGTTACCAGGACGCAGATCACATTATTTGGTCATGTGCTGAGCATCGTGGAGTCAGATCTGAGCTTTATGATTCCCTTCGGGCTTGAGGTAGACAACCCAATGTACCGGAGCGAGATATTTTGGCTATACGTGATCTGTAGTTTATGACACTAATATATGTGTTTTTGACTAACATAAGCCTAAGATCGTAGTTTGTTTAACATGCACGTTTAGTTTTAGTTGTTTTAAATATCTGTGCATGTTTTTTTTTCTCGAAAATGTTAGAGTCAAAAGTAAAACAAACCTGTACAGTTATAAGTATTTTGTTAAGTTAGAATTTAAAATAAATGTGTTATGTAAACCATACTTAAAGTTCTCGCCCATCTTCCCATCCGTTAAATTGTTATTCCTGTTAACCTCGAGACGGCCGCGAGTAATCGGTTCTATCCCGCTAACTTTAATCTTAAGATAACTGATGTATATTAATATGAAAATTTGGCTCTGTAAAGTTGATTTGATTGAGCAAGTAAACGATTTAATAAAAAAAAAATAACCTAACAGATGAGGCTACAGATTTGTTTTTATTGGTGAGGGAAAAATGGGTGCCCAGTCAAACTGTGAGACTTAATGCAGCAATAAGTTGACTAGGCGCCGTGGCGTTACTGTGCAAGATAATGCCTGTGCAAGATAATGCCGTTACTGTGCAAGATAATTGAATGATTTGAAATTTTACACAACAAATTTTAATTGTTTTGTTCGAGCTTGAATGTCTGTCTGCGGTAAATGCATCTATGAATTTGACATCCGCTTTCTCCCAACGTTAATGTAAATCTTTTTCATGAAGTACCTTAGTAAAAAAAAGCAAAAAAAAAATCATTGTTCAAACGGTTTCTAAGGCACATCAATAACCTTCAATTATTCTCAGATTCATTGGATACAATACCGGAAAGCCGCGTGAAATATTTATTTCAATATTTTAATAACTTATAACTGAAGTTATGCCGTGAATATAAAAATAGACTCTTTTGGTATGGTACGCTTGCTTGTTGTTTTGCAACCACTCATGACGCAATAAAAACATGCTGCTCCGAATATAAAAATCGGTGCATCTGCCAGAGACGACCCCAATGTTTACGTTGCGGGGCGACATCTACGATTTGCAAGTGGTTACACGAAACTAACTTAATCTGTCATGTTGTGGGGAGGTTGCTTGTATTTATCATAATGGACGACGAAACAGACCTCAGAAAGTTCGAGAATTTTACAGAAAGAAGGACTAACATCAACTTAATCAACTGTTTCTAATGTAGATATTACTCTATTATTGTGAAATAAACTACTGGTTTTGTTGAATTCTGTGTTAATTTTTTTTTTTTTGCTGCTGTTATCTTGGTGTCCGAAATTTAACGTGGACAGGCTCGATCATTCTCTGTAGAGTTCCCAAACTGGGAATGAAGGGAAGTGTACCTCACATTCAATGTTAGAAATGTTTGGTTAGCGTGTTCATAAAAAGGAATCCACCGATGTATTTCTTTCACTACCAAGATCTGCTACGCTTCAAAAATTAACCTCGCTTCTAATCCATTAAGATTAGGTGAAAAGTGTGTTACAACTGTAGTTCAGTGGCGTGTGACAAGTCCAAACGGAATTATCGCACCACCATATAGCCGTAGTGCCAAAGGTGATGATTATCATCAGCTCGCATGTTAGGCGTAGGCTGTCGGCTGGTTTTGGGATAAAAAAAAACATCCAACTCATGTGTTTTCAATCTACAAATGGGAATTTAATGACGGGTTATGAATAGAAGCTATAAAACGCAATACAGGGAAACAAAAACAAATCGCAAGTTCTATTGATGTACGAGTATGGGTTCCTTATTAATTCCTTGATAATAATGATAAAATAAAATCATGAAAAAATCCCTGAACCAATTTTATATCCAAAACACCTGTCAATCAACATGATACTCAAATCAAATTTTCGATCGAACATATAATGTCAAATGTTTGTCGGTGTAAAAAATCTTCAAAGTTAATTAAAAAAAAACTTTGCCAGAATTTTGTTTTTGTGAGCTCAATTATCAATTTGGCCAATCAGGAAAATGAATAAATTGAGCCATTTTATGGACTAAACTGTTAAGAAAGAAAAACATAAAAATCCCATTCAAGTTCATTAGCCGCATCATTTATTTTGGTGCTTGAAACAAGGGTAAACAAGGACGTCCACGGGTTTGTGTGAAATAAAACAACATGTTGAGTACCTTTTAATGGGTTCTCGAATCATTTTCTAGAAAAAAAAATTCCGTGGATACAATAGCATTGGCTTCAAGTTGACTTCGTAATACAACTGTGTAATACTTGTGAGGTACCGTTACACACCTGCGAATCATTAACAGTTTATTATTTCCCTGTTGTCGACGAAAGTTGACAATTCAAGCTAGACAATGCATTAGGTTTGAGAGATTCTCTTCGTCGACTTTCGCTTTCGTTAATAGTTTGTCTATTACACGATTTGCTCATGTTTTTGACGTATTGGATCCTTAATTACATTTAAGATTACCTTACTGTGTGTTGAAAATACTTAAACATGTTTTTTCGAAGCCGTAGGAACGAAATGAGAAATTCGACGAAGAGAGTATCCCAATGTTACTTAGGACCTAATGCATTGTTCAGCTTGAATTAACAAAAACAAAATGTATAAATTATAAAATTTTGACGTTATTTTTTTTTCAAATTGATCTGGAACCGCCCAAGTTGGATGATTTTTCTATTACTTGAGGACTAATTAGTCAATTAATTGGCCGCAAACAGGTCGGTTTTGATTTATTACTGCAGATGAAAGACCTAGGGACGGAGCAATCTGCGTTCATTTAACCCGCTATGTGGCCAAGCGTAAACTTGTTGATCGCAATCTTTGGCATAAATCAAGATAATAGCGCAGCACCGTTTGAAGTGTTGGAGATTGAGTAATGAAATGTTCCAGCTGGCTACAAATCAAAAACGTGGTTAAACATTCCGTTCGGAAGGCCCGAAACTTCGAGATAGACACGGAATAGGAAACGTGATCTGAAGTAAATTATGGGCGCTCCTCTCGAACAACAAAAAGTACATTTTCTCTACCAACAACGCACTAACAGTGTTTTTTTTTTGGGAAAATGTTCATATCGTTGTCTTCTTTTTAGATCAGCCCGTAAGACACAAGCCCGAGGTATATTTTTCAGTGATTTAAGGGAGTTGAAAGTTTTCGAGAACAACTTAGAAAAGAAACTTGAATTTTCACTTTAATTAGAAAATTTTCGTTCAACTTTTCAAAACATACGTCCGTATATACCGTTGCTAATTTGATCCGTTTAAAATCCACCGACTTGGTCATCAGCTATGGAATGCGGGGTTAGTGTTTTGTCGTGGTCCGTGTCTCTACAACGCAGTCAACGGCGAAAATTTGTTGCCCCATTTTGGGAGGAAGAGACGCATTAAAAAGGAATCCAGAATGAAATCAAGAATAACTGCAATCCATTCATAACTAGTGAAATCTTCCTTGATTGGTTTGAGCATTTTATCAAAACTATAGGTCTTCGATTAAAAATCGCTACTGATAATTGGCAGCTACAGCTCCCATTTGAAGAACTTGTCTTTTTATTTACCGCCATCCTGCAGCAATAAAATGCGGCCATCGGATGTGTCTTTTATGACATCGTTCAAAAGTTACTACACAAAGTGCTACAGAGCAGAGAAAATTTCCAGCACGAGTCATTGGTCTATACAGCATCTCTGAGTTGATGGGTGGAGTGGATCCACGAAGTTGCTTCTGCGAGTGCGGCAATGATGGGGTCTCGTAAAATTGACAATTGGCCTTATAATAGAGAGATTTTTAGCGACGGTGATTATACACCATCTGAAGTAACAGACCAGTCAAAAACTGTTAGGGTAGCATGAACTACACTGACAAACCTAATGGTAGTTGCTAAATCTACAGTTTGAGCGTGTGTGTGTGCCGCATAAGGGATCGAAAAATTGATCCATCTCATGATTCTACGGATGGTGAATACCGGTTGCAAAAACTGTAGCATGAACCAACAAATGCGATCTAGGACATAGTAGGTCATAACATAATTGATCGGTCTTTGAGTTGAACATTTTTACAAAGAGTTGAACATTTTGATCGAATTTGATGCAATTTTACAACAGAATTCAGGGAACATCGCTGATATTTCTCTTCTAATAGCAGCTCTCCTGCGTCAAAAGTGAAGACACTCTAATTTGAGTAAATACTATTAGGATTATCTAGCCGACAAATATAAAACATTGACTTGAATAAGATGAATGTTTTTGATTCGTCAATTTATCAATCTCTATAAGATGTACTCAATTTCGAGTTACTCCACTTTTGACGAAAATGAGTTGAAAACAACTCAAAATGGAGTCAAATGCAGCAGGCTCCGCGACCTTTGATCAACAACAATTTCGAGGAAAATCGTACTGACGTTCTAGCCTTATTTATTGAGGTTTATTACTATTCATTTGCTCCGGAGTATGGAAACGTACACAAACTTTATCTAATGCTCTAAAAATTCCAACGAAAGAAACAATACAAAAAAAACAAACCGAAGTAAATGGGCGCAAGCCCGATCTTGATTTGTGGCGGTTCATTTGTAATGTCCGAGAAGCAGAATTAGACCTACGCTATTGAAATCGTAGAAACCCAAATATCTGAACCAGAATCTACGCACATAGTGATAAATCATCACGATTCGACCAATCGTAATCCCAGCGCGTGACTATCAAATGACATTACCGGCAGACTTATCAGCTTAGATGTGGAGCACATGCTTGGAGCCAGACTGATAAGGGCTAGTAGAAAGTGAGCAAATCGTTTACCCATCCGAGTAAGTAGGGGAATTTGGGGTGAACGGGCGTGGTTCTTCTTTCTTCCACAGTTAATACCTGTAGAGAGCTTAAGATGCCAGGTGCCATTTTCGCAATAGTATGATTGTGTTTGCCACGCAATCATACACTGTGCCCAGGGAATCGATAAATTTCCCTGTACGAAAAATGTCCAGACCAGACCGGGAATCGAACCGAGCCATCTCCATTATGGTGTTTGCTTTGTAGCGGTGTTTTACCGATTGAGCGGTGGTAGGACTAATAGTAAAGGTATATGCGTAATAATTTTCTTAATTGAAGTTCTATACGTAGATTTAAATTAATGTTATCAGAATTTATGTTACTGCTACTCTTGTGATTCTTAAAACGATGGATTCAAAACAATTTCGTGTGGTGATATATCATTCCTTTTTGATGGGAAAAAACACCGTTTAAGCCCAAGCTTGGCTTGAAAAATGTTATCCGGACTCTGCTCTATCAAAAACAACCATCAAACGATGGTTTGCCAATTTCAAACGTGGTCGTACGGACACCGATGATGCTGAACGCCCTGGTCGACGGAATGAGGCAGTTATTCCGGAAAATATTGAACAAACCCTGAAAATCGTCATGAACAATCGCAAAGTGAAGTTGCAAGAGATAGCTGACACTCTGAAGGTATCAAAAGGTAGTGTTTACACCATCATAAGGAGTGTATCGAAAATAAGCTATCCACAAACTTTCTTTCAAATTATGTTGAAAACCGATATTTTATTCATATAAAAAATTGATCCTTTATTGTACGAGGTTAAACTTGAACATAATGAAGACCGGTTGAAATTTAAGTTATTCCTTCACGAATTTTCGAACTTTGGATCGAATGCTCTTCATCAAGTTCCGGACAAGTGTTGCATCGCATTTTATGGACGCTTGAGCCCAAATTTTTTTGAACTCCTGCATGTTCCCAGCTGCCTTACCAGTCTTCTTGAAGACCCTCTTCACGATTGCCCAGTAACGTTCGATGGGTCGAAGCTGAGGGCAATTTGGTGGATTGATATTTTTCTCAACGAAATCTATACCCTTTTCCGCAAGCCAATTGAGAGTGGTTTTGGCATAGTGAGCCGACGCTAAATCCGGCCAAAACAGTGGAGGTGTACTATGCTTCTTATATAAAGGCAACAATCTCTTCTGCAGACACTCAGATCGATAGATTTCCGCATTTATAGTTCCGGTAGTGTAAAAAATGGTTGACTTCAAACCACAGGAACATATTGCTTGCCATACCAGTACCTTTCGACCAAATCTCTCCACTTGAATCGACCTGTCCGCATCGCTCACATCCTCCCCAACGACGACAGTAAAGTACTGTGGACCTGGAAGGGTTTTTGAGTCCTCCTTTACATAGGTCTCATCGTCCATCAAAACGCATGCATCCGGACGCTGCAAAAGACGCGAATACAATTTCCGGGCCATTGTTGCTGCTCGCTTCTTTTGTTCTGCACTTTGTTTCGAGATTTTCTGCTTCTTGTAGGTCTTCAGGTGGTTTCGCCTCTTGATACGCTGGATCATTCCGACACTCGTTCCTGCTTTTTTGGCCAAATCACGTATTGACATTGATTTGTTCTTCATGATTAGAGATACCACTTTCTGCTCCAGTTTCGGGTTGGAAGAACCGGGTTTTCTGCCTCTTCCTGGTAGCTCATCCAAAGAATAGTGTTCCCCAAACTTATTAATGATGGTTTTAACACTAGCATGATTAATTCAAACCGCTTCGCCAATTTTCGCACAGTAATACCCTTCTCACTTAGCCATGTGTCCAGAACCTTAATGTTCACTTCCTTTTCAATACGTGACATTTTGAAAACGCAGAATTTGAACCGCACAAACAAGTAAACAAAAGAAAGCTGACAGTCAAACGCACAGCATGCAGTGTTCAGAGCATAAAAAACCATCACAATACATGCGTACAACGCAAATATATGTGGATAGCTTATATTCGATACACTCCTTACACGAACATTTGGGTATGAAAAAGCTGTTTTCCACATGGGTGCCGACCCAAGTAGCACCAAAAACATAAATATAAAAGTTATATTTCCCATGTGTCATGCTAAAGATTTATAAAAGTGCATTTTGACAAGTTTAGTCATGTAGATGTACTTTTCATGCGATTCAAATCAAGATTAAATTATAATGTCATATATATATGTTTGATGTTTTGAGTTAGGACATGTTTGTTTACATCTGACATCTTGTGTGTTTGCATATTATGTTGTATAAATGTAGCAACACAAGTCTTCCATATTTTAAGAAACAAACATATTCATGAAATGTCAACTGCCAACACAACTAGTCAGGTATGTCTTGTTTGTGTCGTATTGGACGTCGAATGACCGTTTGTGTACTTGTAAATAAGACTAAAATCTATCAAATTTCTATTTATATCACAAGCACGTTTAACACTGAAACATTCAGGAACCTTATTCAGTTATGCCAGTATGATGACAAAAATAATATTGATGTAGCCTATTCCTTGTACGATCGAACCAGCAAAAACTGAAGTGTAATCGACCGATCATCAACGTATAGCAATTTTTTGTAATTTAAACGCTTATTTTCCTACTCCTGAATTCTCTTATGCTAAAATTAGTAACTTTGTCAAATATCACATTGGCACTGGTTCAAATTATGATAATGAGGGGATTCTAATTGTTTCATTTCCCACATGTTGAAATGGTCGAGTGGTAAGAACACAAATCTAGTAAGCTTAGAGTTTATGGTTCAAACCTTGTTCATGAATACCTTTTTGAAAACCGACAACAATTTGTTTTACTGAAGCCCAAGGTTTTTTTTGTTTATTACCATTGTCGAACTTAAATTATGTTTCATAGGCTACACCTTCTGCGCTATTTCAATTCTATAGTAGTATTCTAAATAGTTTTCAATCACCGGAATGGCAACATTATTATTTGTCACATTAAAGCAAAAATGCATACAGTAAAACATCTCGTGTTACTTGGTTCTTAAAGTACAGTAAATGATGTTTGTTTTGATGTATTAAACTTATTTGTACGTCAACCGAGATACAGATGATTTTATTGGATTATCTGGATTCTAAATGGACATAGCTTTAGACAAAGCTGTTTGGAGATGTTCACGCGAAATAAGAAGTAGTTTTTGCGTCATTACATCACAATGGATGAAACATAGATTCGTCACTTCACTCCGGAATCAAATCGGCAGTCTGCCGAGTGGCGTGCAGACGGAGAAGGCCGTCCAAAGCGTCCAAAGACTCAAACATCTGCTGGGAAGGTAATGGCCTCTGTATTTTGGGATGCGCATGGAATTTTATTCATTGACTACATGGAACATGGAAAAACAATCAACAATGACTATTATATCGGCTGTTGAATCGTTTGAAGGCCGAAATCGCCCAGAAAAGGCCTCATTTGAAGAAGAAAAAGGTGCTTTTTCAAAACAGTCGCAAAAATGGTCGAATTGGGTTTTGAATTGCTACCGCACCCACTGTATTCTCCAGATCTGGTCTACAGCGACTACTGGCTCTTCACAGAACTCAAAAAGATGCTCCGTGGAAAGAGATATGGCTCAGATGAGGAAGTGATTGCTGAAACTGAAGCATATTTTGAAGGTCTCGATAAATCGTTCTACACCGGTGGTATCGAAAAGCTAGAGAAACGTTGGAATGATTGTATCACTCTAAAAAGAGATTATATTGATGAATAAAAATGAATTTCGGCAAAAAAAATGTTGTTTTCCTACTTAGGCCCGGGACTTATTGACCGATGTGTTATTTGGCGTAAACGTTCACCTCTTTGATAGGGTATGTAAATTACCCGGTCTACTGCCACTCGTTGCTGTTCAGCTCAAATAGGTCTCGTCATCCATTATGAACACGAAGTCGTGCTTCGCCGGAAAGATGTTTCTCATCAGCACCTTCTGCCGCTCGTTCTGGGTGATTGCCTGCTACTCATACACGGCCAGCCTCGACTGACACTTCTGCTTAACGATGTCAATTTTACATCGGTACTGCTTGACCTTAACCTCTCGGGTCAAGGCGTGGAACGATGAGGCCTGCTGGTATCGATCTTCCTTCACAGCTTCTGCTGAACTTTACGATCGCGCAGTGTTGAAAACAATGGCTAGAGACACCGGCACCGATCTTCACTCCTAGGATAACGTTTTACTATTCAGAGCGCCCGTGCCATGATGCTTGTTTTCACTGGTCACAATGCGCATTATCAACGGGATAAACAAACACCGAAGTTGGTCATTTTTCTTCAGGGGGTCGTCGAAGAGTTGCATATGCAACACACAGCACTGTCTGGCGGCAGGAACCAGGTTTCCGTATGATTCCTAGTATGGTCTAGGAATTTTTCGTTAAGGAAAGTATCTCGACCTCTTGGGCATATGGTATGGTTATGTCAAATAAGATACTGTGCATCGAAAGCTCTCAATCTTGAACACTAAGTTGAGAGCCGGCAATGAGTTAATTGTGGTAAGCAATAATCTTAAAACATCAAGAACAAAGAAAAAGTTGGATGAAAACCATCTACTTAACCAAAAACTTAATGAATTAAATCAAGCCGTAACCATTTTATTCTTCTTATTTTCCAATCAAACGAAAAATAATCTTGTTATTTTGTAGCCCATTATATTAGGTCCTGAGCCTAGCAAAGAAAACACGAGTATTTTCGTTCAAAATTGACTTTATTCATCAATATAATCTCCATCAAGAGCAACACAAACATTACAGCGCCGCTCGAACCAATAACACTCAGATTCAGCAATAAGCTCTTCATTCAAGTGAAATTTTTTACCGGCGAGCAGCTGGGAGCCGCATCTGGAAAATACGGTGGGTGCGAAAGCAATTCGATTTTCGATTCATGTAATTTTGCCATTTGTTTTGATTGACTTGTGACATGGTGCGTTGTCTTGACGAATTTTCATTTGCGGCCGTTTTTCCGCGATTTCCTTCTTCTGCGACCATTTTGTAGATCTATTGTGATATATCAAACCCCCCCTTTCCTTTTTTTAGCTCTGTCCAGGTGACGTACCACTATTGTTAGGAGTGGTCGTCAACGCTTGACTTAGAGCATTAACCCAGCACGGCATTACACTTCGAATGAATTGCGCTACCGTACTGGGATTTGTTCTCCAAATATCAAAGGGTAATGCTATTTAATATTCACTGTTGATAGTATTTCCCTTCTCAAGGTAGTCGATGAATGTTATGCCTTCCGCATCCCGAAGTTACGAGGTTATAACCTATACAGCTCATTGTTATACACTAAGGTCTTTTTTTACACGGTTTGTTTTCGGCGATAACTCCAGAACGGAACAACTTATCGACCGAATTCGAATCACGTTTTTCGTGTTGGGCAAAAAGTAATCATATGACAGTTTTTCTAAAAGTTCACAATTTTTGGTGTAAATACCTAAAATTTTAAAAACTATATTTTGACATTTCAGAATATCAGATTGTGGATTTCTAAAAGTTCAAGAAGAAACCTCTCTAAAGAACAGAAAGAAACTAAGCAAGAGTACCGGAGGTACTTTCTACTAATTTGAGCAAAAATTTCCCAATAGTTCAGGGAACAAACTTCCCTGAAGTTCAGGAGAAAATATCGCAAAAGTTCAGAAGAGGACCTCTCAGAAGTTCAGGAAGAATCTTCAAGGACAAATTTAAGGGAATTTTCCTGGAAATTCTGGAGAGGGCTTTCGCAAAGTTTCAATTCAGGATAGAACTTATCAGAAGTTTAAGGCCTGTACTCGAAAAAAATGCACCAGACAAAAGTGTTCGCCAAAAATTTACTTTGAGTTGTATTTTCTTGAAACGTTCAGGGAATGAACTAACGTAGGGATTATGTTTCAGCATAATTACTTTATTCAATTTACTTTCCATCGCTGAAAGCCCGCACCCTTCCCTTAAGACCCCTCATTACATTCTGTGCAATGGTGGAGCCGACCTTTTTGGTCACTTTCATCCATTCTTTCTTCAACTCCAGCTCGTTCTTAATGTCCTTGGACGATTTTCGATCTTTGGCCTTCATTATGGCCCAAAATCTTTCCACCGGACGAATCTCTGGTGAATTTGGGGGGTTGGCGGTTTTTGGCACAAAAACTACGTTATTGTCTCTGTACCAATCCAACGTCGATCGCGCGTAATGGCATGATGCCAGGTCCAGCCAAAATAATGTCTCGCCTCCGTTGGACCGCAGGAAGGGCAACAGACGCTTCTGGAGGCACTCGGTGCGATAAATTTCGCTGTTGATGGTACCCGTTGTGATGTACGGTTTACTCAGTTTTCCGCATTGGCATATGGCCTGCCAGAGCAAGTATTTTTTGGTGAATTTGTCCACTTTCTTCTTCCTTATGTCTTCCGGAACATCAAACCGTGATTTGGCAACATAGAACACCAGCCCCGGTATCTACTTTGCGTCTGCCTTGATGTAGGTTTCGTCATCCATAACCAAACACATCGGTTTCGTTAACCACTCTCGATACAGCTTCCTTGCGCGGGATTTGGCCGCCGTGTTTTGTTGATCACGCCGGTTCGGTGCCTTGCGAACCTTGAATACACGAAGCCCAGCTCGTTTCATGGTTTGCTGAACGAACCAGGCGGAACACTTTGCCTTCAGAGCCACAGCGCGAATCGAAAGGTTCGGATTACACTTGAAATAATCCAACATCTTCCGGGCCTTCACAGGGTCAGTTGTCTTCGATTTTTTTTCCACTTTCAGCCCGCCGCTCGGTCGTCTGGGACTCCTTAAACGATTTTACCACCCGAGACAAAGTTGTATGGGTGATTCCCAGTTGTCTTCCGATCCATCTCATGGTTGCAGTCGGATTTTCCATGACGGCGCGCAAAATTCTCCGGCGATTTTCTTCTTGTTTCGATGACATCTCAATAAACACTGAACGGATTATTATGAAATTTTGCACATGTAAACAATTTACTTTTAATTTTAATCAATCTAGTTATACTCAGATTTTCATCAATTTTTATCTACGGACAAAAAAGTTACACACGGATAAAAATGGTGCATTTTTTTCGAGTACAGGCCTTAGAAAGAATAAGCTCACGAAAAAACTTCAGGAAGAAACTTACCAGAGCGGGCACTACTTATAAGTTCAAGAAGGAATTTCAAAACAATTTCAGGAAAGGACTCCTCTGAAGTTTACGAGAGGAGTTCCCAGAAGTTCCGAAGGAAACTTCCCAAAAGTTTAGTTGGAACTTCCCGAAAGTTTAGTTTGAACTACCCAGAAGTGCTAGAGAGCTTTTCTGAAGTTCCGAATTGAAAATTCCAGAATTTCAGAATAAGATTTTCTAGAAGTTCAGGATGTCCCAGAAGTTTCTAGTAGTTCAAGCAGAAATTTCTCAGAAATTCAGGAACAAACTTCCTCGAAGTTTAGGAGAATACTCCTCTGAAGTTCATAAGCGGACTTTTCAGAAGTTCAGGAAGAAACTTCTAACAAATTTTAGAAGATTTTCAAAAAATTCCGGAGAGAACTTTCCCAAAGGTTTGGAGAAATTTTCCTCGTATTTCAAGTGGGACTTATCAGATGTTGAGAAAATAACTACGTTCAGGAATAAACATACCAAATGTTTCTCGAAGGTTAGGTTGTGTTGTTAGAATTTTCAAGAAAATACGGAGTGATTGCCAAGAAGTTCAGGAGGATACTTCTCAGAATGTTAGCAAAGAGCCTTGCAGAAGATCAGAAGAGAGCATCCCCGAAATTGGAGAAATAATCACTGACGAACCGAAGATGAGATTAGCACTTCAGTTAT
Source organism: Aedes koreicus (assembly GCA_024533555.2). Taxonomy (NCBI): domain Eukaryota; kingdom Metazoa; phylum Arthropoda; class Insecta; order Diptera; family Culicidae; genus Aedes; species Aedes koreicus. The sequence continues at coordinate 47,265 of JAHHFK020005518.1, read as the reverse complement.
CAAAATGTCATCGAAGGAAGAGAAGCAACGCATCCAAATTTTGCACGTGCTTGGCCAAGTTGGCGAAATTGTTTAATGTGGTTAAATCAACTATTACCAACGTATTAAAAGTGTTCGGTGAACGTTTGTCGACAGCCAGGAAAGCTGGATCGGGGGGAAATCGAAAGCCGGAAGCCACAGCGACGACAAAAAGAGTTGCCCGCTGTTTCGAGCGGAACCCCAACCTCTCCGTCCGAGATGTCGCAAAGAAGCTGGGAGTGGCGCCTTCAACTGTGGATAGAGCTAAAAAACGAGCTGGACTGTCGACTTACTGGACGATGCTTACGAAGTTTGATTGCGTGGTACAGGACGATGAAACTTACGTCAAGGCAGACTTTAAACAGCTTCCGGGACAGGAATTTTATACGGCAACCGGACGGCAAAAGGTGGCAAATATTTTCAAGTACATTAAACTGTCAAAGTTCGCGAAGAAATATCTGGTGTGGCTGGCCATCTGTACCTGTGGCTTGAAGAGCAACGTTTACATTGCGGCCAGAACCGTCAACCAGGAAATTTATCTGAGCGAGTGCCTACGAAAACGTCCACTGCCTTTCCTGAAGCGACACAATATTTCCGTTCTATTTTAGCCGGATTTGGCATCTTGCCTTACGGAAAAAAAGGCCATGGAGTGGTATGCTGCCAACAACGTTCAAGTGGTGCCCAAAGACAAGAACCCTCCCAACACGCTAGAGCTCCGCCCAATCGAACAATATTGGGCCATCGTCAAGCAGAACCTTAAGAAGACTCAAAAAGCTGTTGTGAGCAAGAAACAGTTCAAGGCAAACTGACGTTCTGCGGCGAATAAAGTGGAGACTGTTCAAAATCTTATGGCAGGTGTTAAACGAAAGACCCGGCAATTTGCATTCGGTAAAAAGGAAGCTTAGCTGAATATTTCTCCTGTATTCTGTTTCAACTGAACTTGAAAAAGAAAAAGAATTTGACTTATTAATAAAAACTTTGAGCGACTCACACACATCACTGTTTGACCAAATTTTGATCGGAACACCCTTTATACAAAAATAATTCATATGATTTCCGACACGCATCAATTTTCGGCTCTTATCGTGCCAATGTTCAGCATAAAATTAAATGCGCATATGATTTGGAGCATGATACGCTGTAAAAACAACTTAATTTGTTTTGGGTGTTTTGCTATCTAACAAATTTCCCCTCAACGCTAGATTTTTTTTTCTTATATATTATTTACTACTATATGAATCAGAAGAGCAGAGAATCAAACAAAGCAGAACAAAGAAAACCAATTACGATATCACAGTGAAGTCTGACAGCGGTGGCCATTTGGCCGTATGTTGGTTTTCACGGCAGCCAATAGGTTTTATGAAGGTTCTCAAGCGGTCATAACATCTTTCACTAGAACATTTTCAGAATCTTATATGATCTTATAAAGATTTTATTAAACTGTTTTCCCAACCAACTATAGAGTGGGCCACTTTGTACAACTTTCGGCTTTAAAGAAGCAAAGAGGAGGTGTTGGTAGACATAACAGTTTTGAATGAAGCTTTATCAACAAAACCGGGAAGAGTGATATACGGCTGTAATAAAACTAAAATTGTTACTTGGGAATGAGACGGTAACACAACAAATCCACAAAATCGTTTTAAATTAGCGGAAAATGATGTTGCGTGAATTGGCTAACATCGTAAAGATATCCAAACATCGTTTTGGTTTTTTATTGCGTGAGCATTAGTCCATGAGAAAGATCTGTTCAAAGAGGGGACCGCGTTTACTCACTGTTAACCAAAAACAACAATTTGTTGATTATTCTGAGCAGTTTTTGGCTATTTTTAAACGTAACAAACCGGAATATTTTTTTTATACCTTTGCTATCGAGATTTTCAGTCCTGGTCTGGTTCATCTCCCGTCGTAGTTACTAAAATACCTTTTGGGTATTTTCTTAACATGTCCGGGGGTTAGATTAGAGCTCGTGACTTAGGCGTGAGAGATATGGATACTAACCACTACCTCGGTGTTGATGATGATGATATAAAACTACCATCTATTGTAGCAAGGTAACTTCCCATAGCAGTGGAATAATCCAAAAAACGATTTGATCAGGATTCTATTATTGTTTGTGATCATCAAGCTTCTGTATGAAGGGCCAAAAACGTTTGGGCGGACCCGCAAGCAGATACACTTACGCGAAACCCGCGAATATAGGGAAAAGAATCTCCTTCCAAAAGCTAGGTCACACAGACAGCACTAGAATCGAGCCCTCGTTTGACAGAACAAACCCAATAGATGGGGTCGAAGAGCCCGCCCTCGTTCCGCGAAATGTTAACAATGGGGAGGAGGCAGTCCCATGCTCCCTATCCAAATCGTTTTACTTGGGTGCCCTGATGGTCCCTCCCTTTCCCCCGTTATGTGTTATTTAATATTTAGTATATTTTGTACACGAAAAATTAGGATACCATTATAGACACGAATGCTAATTTATTCCAATTTTAAACTTAAATGGTACATCCAATGGATTGTTACTGAAAAATAGATAAAAATTAGTTATGTATTAATATCCTTATAGTCCAGGAAAACCTGAAAACAGAATAGATCATTCCAAATATCTGAGATAAAATTTCAATAAAAGATATAATTTTATAAGACATGTTGTAAAATTTTTCTTTATACTGTTCTAGTAACATTTCAAAGGTTGCAATCGGAGTGATCGAAGAGCCGGTTTGATGATTTCTGAAATAATGGCTATGTTACCATAATACCACTAAACACAATATTAAAATATAATCCTACATTGCTTACAAGCACATGCCAGTCTTTTATGAATATAGTAGTTGAAGTTTAGAAGTGCAATTTAAAATTAAATATTATGCTGAAATGCTGAAAAACAAATTGAGCCTTTGATGCCTTTACACACCAAATTTTTATTGCTGGAAAACAGCAAAGTTTTGCTGATTTTTTTGTGCTGTAATTTCAGCAATGTGTACAGCAAAACCAAGATTGCTGATCAACCAGCAAAACTGATATTCAAACAAGTGACAGCTCTTATACTGAGCCTACAGCAAAATGCTTACAATTTGCTGGATTAATCAGCAGCAGTTCCAGACAAATAATTTTGCTGTATTTTCGGCAAATTACAGTATTCGCTGAAAATACAGCACTGCTAATGTTTTGTTTTCTTTTTTGTTTTATATATAAAAACACGTTTTCGGCTTATTTTTCATTCATTAAACTAAGCTTTTAATTAATTTTAGTTGTAAAAGAAACCCATGTTTTACAATCGATGTGAAAAATTAAAACAATTTTCTCGAGGGAATTCGCAATCTTTTGTGTGCCCTTGTTGATGCATTTTGCACCGCGTGATGATTTTTTTCTCTAATAATGAGAAGTAAGAGTTCCGAAGGAAATAAAATCAATCAACATACATAAATTCACATTTTGTTATTTTACTTACGGTTGGGTATTTTTGGATGTAGATGTGTAAACTTGCCCAGTATTACATTCGTACTCCAAGCACCGTTATTGAATTTTTAAGCTGATGGAAATATTCCGGTTAAATAAAGTTGGATCTAAAACTAAGAACTCAATTTGTAAAACAAAGAGATACGAAAGCTTCATTCGTTTTTATCAGCAATCCATCAAATTGACAGGCAAAATAGTTTACTGGTCTTCAGTAAATATTAGTTACTGATTTACAACCAGTAAGAAAATATTTGCTGATTTTCGGTAGATAATACTGGATTCCACAAAATGCCAAAAAGAATGCTGGTTAACAGCATAAATGTGAATGGTGAAGGATATTCAGTAAATATTGATACTGCTTCTCAGTAATTTGTTAAAGATATGCTGGTATATCAGTAACAAGTATTTTGCTGATGTGTTTCCAGCAAAAACTATTGCTGGAATCAGTTAAGATTATTTGGTGTGCAAGTCACTCGGCCACCATGTGTTGACACCCTCAAAAACACAATCCGACACAATCCGCCACACTTCAAACACCTCGCCACCACATGAAAGAATAAAATCATTTCTGGCACCTCTGTCATGAATCGAATGTTTGTTTTCCGAGTGTTTTGTTTCCCTCTCGCTTGCACTGATGTGATTCAGATGATGCATATGTGTGCGTGGATTAAAAGTCCAAAACAACTATGGTTGCCAATAAGCCTAAATTTTCAAGTGTAGTTTTGACAGATATGTTGAAGTACAGAAACACCAACAACACCTTCTGCCTCCTTCCAATACCCAGAAACACGATCAACACAAACACAACGTGGCAGAGAGATTTTCCCCCTGGTAGAACCGTAAAACGATAAAACTCCATTAACAAACCCATTTCCGAAAAATAGAGCTTACGTCATGCTTGATTGTTATATGTGGCCATTTGTGATTTCACATACTCTATTTTCATGTTTGGATTGCAATAGGGTATTATAGGGGTATGTGGATTATAACATTGTTCGATAATAAATATAATAATATACCGGCATTCAATTTATTTTTTAATTTTGACAAGCGAAACTATTGAAAAAAACAATTTCAAAAAATAATGATTGCAAGACAACACCATCCTATTTCACCATGAAACACGCTACAAAAAAACAGACTACCTAAACCAACGAACCAACCATTGATTTTTAGCATAAATAAGTTGACATATATGTCATAATGGGAGCCCCCGTTACTGAAAATTAAGTGCTGTCACTTTGTATAAATGTCACTTTGTGAAACTGCAAGTCAGTTTGTGAAAATAAAAATGATTAGATTTTTCTTGTTTAAAAATCGAGAAAAAATAGTTGAGATTTATAAAAAATATTTTTGTGCTAGGAAAAATGCTCATCATCGATACGGATGGAAAAAACCATGTTTTTTTTTAAATTAAAACCCGCTATTATGCAATGATAATATTAATAAATATTATAATTAAATTAATAATAATAATAATATTATGCCGCCATTTTTTACTTTCAATCCATGACAGTAATGCATCATCTGAATCGTCTGAATCACATCATGGGGGATATGACAGGGAATCAAAGTAGTGACCAAACAAACAATAAATTGATTTAACTTTTGTGTGACAGTAAACAACAGATGATTCTCCTTGTGATTCTCGCATTAGAAAACGGTCTATATTTTATATTGGGTTCTACGTAATCATCAAATGTTTACATGTTTTTTGAACTTATATAATCAAATGCTTTCTTCTTTCTCATCTTTTGGTATGAGCTGTTGCACAGAAAAAGCTAAGCTCACTTTTCACCACGAGAGTATAAGAGATAGAAACAGCCGTCGGTTTCTCCGTCCTTTTTTCACACACCAATTTCTGAACACAAGCTACCTGTCAAATCTGAGGTGTGACGTCACTGTGATTTGGACCATACAGTTTTATTTGAATGCTGGCTGCTTAATCGTAAAGATCATTGCACGGAATGTGTTAACCTCACTTTTTTGACAGCAGGAGCTTGTTTACAGGGTGCTAGGATTCGAATCGCTCGAATGAAATTTTTCTATGGCTCTTTCCAGATTCTATACACGAAAAGAAAAATCCATATTCGTTGTATTAATCAAACCACATAGATTTTTGCCATTGCTACACACAAACAATAATGATTGTTAGAATTGAAAAAATCATTGCTAAAATTGAAAAGTTGTGTTGGTTCTTTTTGGTAGAAAGCGGTTAGCTTTCACAACAAAAACCTTCAAACTGTCAAATCAAAAAATTTCTGCTTGGTACATTTAAAAGTTGAAACTTTCAAAACGAATTGTAGAACTGTCAAATCGAAACCGTGGCATCGTTGAAAATAAAAGCAAATTACTTTTATTTCAAAATGAACTTTCAACCCGAAAGTGTCGTGCAATTCAAATAAAAGTTAACTGTTAAGATTGAAATAAAAATAGTTTCAACATAAATTGTTTTTTTTTTCAGATGCATTATTATAAATTTTAATAAGACAGCTATTTGTTTGAAAATCATTTGATTTTAAATGAAAGTGGGATATTATTAATAAAACATTATTGTTTCGTTATGTAAACAAATATTTCTTGTTACTGGTTCAAGTAGTAAACAACGGATTTCTAACTAATGCATAATCCTCACTCAAACGCTGCATTCGGATTATATTAATAATCTAAATAAACTTTGTTTTGAGTCATTTTTCACTCCTTGTCAGGATATAACAGCATTCCTAAACACACGTATAAAAAAAAATTAATAAACTTATACTGCACGACGGTTCTCACATGAAAAAATCAGTCTTGAAAGTAGTCACTGACGCTGCTGATTTCCAGTTCGCACATCGAAGGCGTCTCCGCTTCTGTTTCGGCCGGAAGAGTGTCGGACCCGGTGTCCTCCGTCGTTGTCGTGGCGGTTGCCTGTTGCACACCTGGCGTCGCCTAGGAATCGGACTTCGAGAGTGAATCGTTGACGATGGGCCGGTCGTCGACGGGGTTTGTTCAGACCTAGGGGTGAGACAGCTCTACTCTGAGTTGTTTTGATGCACCGAGTGACTCGCGAGTAACTCAATATATAACTTAAAATCAAATCAATCTTCATCGGCTCTTATCGGTTGCTCGGGTTACGAAAAGGTTGATTCCAATTTGTTTGAAAACATTGTGGACATTCTGCTAATGGCAATACAAGATGGCACAACGGTGAGTCGTATTTCACGCCAATGAGGGTGCAGGGAATTTTTAATATGTGATACGTGATACGGACGGCTTTACTGAAGTGCAACGATGAGGTATGATATCGATATGTATAGATTGGTAATTTACTAAACACCGATTCTAAGAAGCTTGAAGCTTGGGTTGGCATGCAGCGGGCTGAGCTCATTTGTCTCTTCTCCTGCCAAAGCACCAGTTCATAGCAGGTCAATACACAACAGATGGGTTTATTCAAAGTTTGACTTGATTGGAGACATAAAAATTACTTCTTCTCGAAAAAGGGCAAAGCCTTACACGAATAGTAATAAAAAAGAAATCAAAATGTACGAGGATATCAGATACTCGAGAGCTCTTGATCTAGCATCGGTTAGTTTGACAGTGGCTGTGCAAAAAACAGAGAGAAAACAAATGAGAGTGCTCGCTTGCTGAGCAACGAAGGTTACTCGAGGTACCTCAAGAGCAAATCTGAAATTACTCGCGATGAGGAGCTGTCGTGCCCCTTGGTTCAGACGGATTCGTAGTTCGGATCCGATTCGTTGCCGGTGAGACATTCGTAATTGGAAGAAAGTTAACTGTTGCTGTTATTGGTTGGGGTACTGCTTCATATTGCTTATTGGGTTGTCCGGCGAGCTGGTGCTATCGGTGGAAAGAGTACTTTTTCAGAGCGTACTACTATCACGCAAAAAAATACGTAGTTATTCCAATCAAAATAGGAATCAATTCAAATAAAATTTTGGTTTAAATATGGATTGATAAAACTGATGAACTGATTCAACAAAACCATTGAGTTGAAATAAACTTTATATTTTATAAAATTAAACATCGTCTTTTATTGTTCAAAACAAAAAGTTTTCTTCAACCAACTAAACCATATTTCTTTCATCTTTTTATTCTACACTATTTTGTCGTCCAGCTGTTTTGTTTTAATTCAGATGTGACCGTACATAATAATTTATCATTCCATAAGTGCGTTCTTGGTTAACGTTGTTTAAAAAATAGGAGTATTAATATATTTTTCCTCCATTTCCTCCTTGCCAGCAATAAAAATATCTGATATTTGTAGCTTAACTCGAGATCAAAATCATCGTCGACCAAGGGCCGATTTTTTCACCCTTGCTTCAATTTTAAACCAGGTTTATTCATATAGTTAAACCTGGTTTAGTGCTTAAGTGGAGGTGAAGAAATCAGCCCCAAGCCCATTGAACGATGTTATGATATGGCATCCCATGTTAAATTATATCCGATGAACATTGAACAATACCAAGTGATTATGCAGATGTTCGTTTACTGTGGGTCTGGAAACATTAAGCTCCTACTGGACCACAACGTTTATAAAAATGTGCCGAAATCTTGAGACGAAGTCTTTCAATCTTTTCGGTAACGGACTCCGGATGCCGCTGGAAGTCGGAATTTTGGATTTTTGTTATCGGCCTGATGAACTTTTTGATCTCGTATTTTTCTATAATTTTTGCCAAATCCAGCAAGTATAGAATTTCTCCCTCAAGGAATTTGAATTCAAGGGGTCGGGATTCATATCGCCCGTATACGCTTTCAAGCGAAGGGCCACAAGTGAGCGCTTTCTCAATAGCAACATCTGCCATCTCCCGTAAATCTCCTTCAATGAGCAAAATTTACTCTCTGGTCAATCTGCTGAGCGACTGGCTACATAAATTAGACAATCTCAGGATGGTTTTTAAATGGGGATTAATACATCTATACATGCCTTCTAGTTTTTTTTCCAGAAGTATTCCTGCAATATTTGAAAAAAGTTAAACTAAAAAAGGGGAATAAAACTTGGAATTAAACATACCTCGTCTATGATATTTGAATAAAAGTTTTCTCGAGTAATAAACTGATTTATGTAATCTATAAACCTATCTGGCTGCCTGTCTGCAAAGTGATATGCAAACAAAATAAAGCTAATGAAAGGAGAACTTTGCAATCGTTCTACAGCTTTTCTATATTTGACAGGTTAGACGGGTTTATTTACATGAAATCGTCAGCGAAGAACTTCGCTCTACTACTACCGTCCTGAGTCACCTTACACCGCAAGTGGGTGGCTTGATAGAAGTTTCTCGGTTTAACTCATGGACGAAGCTTCTGCGAACTGTGGCATATGCGACGCGCTATGTGAATAACTGTTCCCGGAAAAAACGCCAAGAACGTCTCCTGCTGGGTCTGCTCACCCAAGAGGAGTTAAAATGCGCCGAAGAACTACTGTGGAAGATTGCTCAGAACGAGGCATTCCCGGAAGAGCTATCGATACTCAGCAAGTCATGGGGCCCACCCGAGAAACGACATCGTATTGTGCACAAATCCAGCTCAATTTACAAGACATGGCCTTTTATGGATGATCGTGGGGTCCTAAGAATGCGTGGAAGGATCGGTGCTGCTCCGTATATTCCAATGGAAGCTAAGTTTCCAGCGATTTTGCCAAGAAACCATCTAATAACATTCCTGATTGTGGATTGGTTCCATCGCCATTTCAAGCATGCTAATAGGGAGACCGTCGTAAACGAGATTCGCCAAGGATTTGAGATATCCAAGCTTAGATCGCTGGTGGAAAAGGTCGCAAAAAATTGCGTCTGGTGTCGTGTTGTCAAAGCTGCTCCCCGTCCTCCAGCAATGGCACCACTACCAGCAATGCGTCTCACATCATTTGTTCGACCCTTTTCGTTTGTCGGACTTGACTACTTCGGACCTGTCTACGTTAGAGTTGGTCGAAGTCTCGCTAAACGGTGGATCTGCCTGTTCACCTGTCTGACGGTGAGAGCGGTGCACATGGAGGTGGTACACTCTCTTAGTTCTGAATCCTGCATCATGGCCGTGCGTCGCTTTGTGTCTCGTCGTGGCCCCCCAAGTGAATTCTATTCCGACAACGCGACGTGCTTCCAAGGGGCAAACCGAGAACTGAAGGAAGAAATAAAGAAACGAAATGACCCCCTAGCACTTACCTTCACCAGCACCGAAACCAGCTGGAAGTTCATCCCACCCGCTGCACCCCATATGGGAGGTGCGTGGGAAAGATTAGTACGATCCGTCAAGGTTGCAACTGGAGCAGTTTTGGATGCTGCTCGCAAGCCCGACGATGAAGCCCTGGAGACTGTTATCGCAGAAGCTGAGGCCATGATTAATAGTAGACCACTCACCTTCGTGCCTCTGGAGTCAGCTGATCAGGAGGCGTTGACCCCAAATCATTTTCTGTTGGGCAGCTCTACTGGGGTCAAAATTCAGCCCACGGTTCCCGTGGATAGCCGTTCAGTACTTAGGAGTAACTGGAAACTAGCGCAGTTCATAACCGAAGAATTCTGGCGGCGATGGATAAAAGAATACTTGCCAGTAATCACTCGTAGATGCAAATGGTTCGAGGAAGTAAAGGATCTGGAAGTCGGTGACCTCGTATTTTTGGTCAGTGAATCAGCAAGGAACCAATGGCTGAGAGGACGCATCGAGCAGGTATTCCCTGGCAAGGACGGTAGAGTTCGTCAGGCACTTGTGCGTACCACAACGGGAGTTTTTCGACGACCAGCTGTCAAGCTCGCTGTTTTGGACGTCGCGGATTGTGGCAAACCTGGTTCCAGGACTATTGAAGGTCACGATGATCACCAAGGTCTACGTGTGGGGGAATGTGGCGACGGACCCCCCGTTGCAACGAAGCAACGCGTGTGGAACGCTGAAAAGAACCATCGCACTCCACTTCACGATGGTAGTGGACGTCAACGGCTGTCATCGATGTGATCGAGTGGAAAATCGAAAATACAATGGTACAGTGGAATTCGTAAAGTGCAGTGGAATTTATAAACAAATTGATTATTCCTAATTAAAACTAGTTTTGCTAAATCTACGGAACATATATATATATATATATATATATATATATATATATATATATATATATATATATATATATATATATATATATATATATATATATATATATATATATATATATATAAACTGCTTATAATTACACCTATTCTGTAACTCTGAAGTAAGTCTAATCTCTTAAAATCTAGCTTAAAAATTATGAAATTATAACATGTATCTTAACCTAAATGTAGACTTTGTAGAACTACAACGTGAAATCTGCCGACTCACCCATCCAATTATTATCGGTTTACCAAAATTGTGAGTAAATACTAAAGTAACTAAAATAGAAATGAAATTTAAATAAACTAATAATTTACAGCTTGAAGCTAACAGCATAAAAACCCTGCGTTTGCTATCGAGATTTGGGAAACAGATCGTCCAAGAACAGTAACATACAGTGATTATTTATACAGCTCACAGATTGGCCTATAATCAATCTAAGAAATTATGTAAACATGCATTTAAGTGATGCCAGAAATGATGGAAATTTATTTTTCATGTGGTGGAAGGTGTTTGAATTGTGTCAATAGTGTGTTTTTAGGGTGGTAACACAAGGTGGCAGAGTGACTTGCCCCCTGGGACGAACCGATTCCAAGCGCCATGATGGTTGGAGAAAACGTTCAATATCACCATATAGACTAACTCTAAGACCAGTAGGTGCCGAACAAATACGATTTTTTTCTTGGCTCAGTCAGTACTAGCACATCGGTCCCAAGCTCGGTCCCAAGCTCAATGATTCGCCCCTACCAACGTAGCTCACACCAACACATTCTCAAATGTTGTGTTAAAATAACATAGTGAATCAAAACAACAACCAAGATACTAGTACCGGAAGGTACCGAAAAGCGCAAGAATTATTGCAAGGTGCAGACTGCAAGGTATACTTTGGACCTAGGGGTTCTACAACAGTGAACCAATTTCAAATCGCTAGTTGCACATTGATTGTTGATATCACTCCGAATCAAAAGTATAAGTCAAACCTTATACCGTCGAATCATAACGCAACCTAATACTTTCTATAAGGAATTCAAATACATGGTATGTGTACGATTGATACATCATATTTCTTATATTTATAAACAAAATATTGCCTCTTATGACAAGAATTAATCGATCACACATAAATATTAACAATTTATCGTAATGAAAATAATATATAATATAATATTTTTTTAGTGTACGATCAGATTCAGGAAATGATGTAAAAATAAGCACTGGTGTTTGTTTCCTGGCTGTTTTATTTCAATCGTAATGATTTTAGAGCATCCAATCTGAAACCGATCGTACCGGATATTTTCTAATATCGAATTCGTTTTTGAACCTAGGTTGGAACTAGCTCCAACCTGCGATACCCGAACTTATTGTCAGTGCAAACCCCACTCCGATACGAGTTAAAAATAAAACCAAACACACTAACGTTTGACACACAACAAGCTGACCCAATTTTGATACCCGATCCAGTTTGGAACTGGATCAAAAACGAATTCGCTATAAGTCTGCGTAACTGTCAGTAACCAACCCGGAACTGTCAAAACAGCATTGATGACGCCATCATGTAATGGTCTATTAGGCTTTTTGACGTTTAATCACCTTTCTTTTTCTAGCACATGCAGAGGAATGATGATTTGTTTTCCTCCAAAAGATGTTCCTTCTTACTTGCACTCCTTTGATCTAAATGGCGCTGTACCCAAGTAACCACGAGGCTATAATAGCTTGCATATATAGGGCATATGCATTACGTCTAGTGCATCATTGATGTTGGATTAAAGCTGAAAAGGGCCCCACTAAGATCGAACTAATGCTATATCTTTTGTAATGCCATAAGACATTGCTAAAGTAGCATTATTGCATTGGTAATGTATCATTGCATTGGTATTGCATCATTATATTCTTAAAGCTAATCTAACGCTTCATTACTTGACAACCGTTGAATTGATGCGATCCCGCATTAATGATGTTGATTTTGTGTTGAATAAGAGCAATAATATAATGCTTATGTGGTTACTTGGGTAGTGTGCGTGCTTTCAAGGTCACTAAGCCTAATTGAATCAGATGTTTTTATTACGCTTTTACGTGAGAACGAGAAGGATTATCAACAGCTTGTAAAGGCCTACCCTGATAAAAAAATTACCTTAAGCGAACGATATCACAAATCTTCCAACCATTTCTTAAAATGTTTTGGAAAAACCCCCAAAAGGGTTCTAAAAAAAAAAAAAACACAAAATATTTATTTTTTTCCTTTTTTTCACCCCCCTTTTATTTTCCTCTTTTTTTTATTATAATTTTTTTCCTCTCTTTTTTCCCCCAGGGAATTTTACTCAATTTTCGGTAAAAAGTCTATTCAATTTATGAGTAGATCCACTTTTTACGATTATTGAGTAACATTTCCGTGAGAGAAAAAGAGATAGTATACAATTGTACTCCAAAATTGAGTAAAATGAAACGGGAGTGTACACTGATCAGCATGGTGCATTAGTGTGCAGGTGTGCACCAATTAAACGTCAAAAAGCTCCATTGTTATCCTTACCGTATATTTTTCCATATGAAAAATAAAAATGTATCTGTGTTAATCTATTTCATTTATTCGGATTACATTCTGTCCGATAATAACAAAATACCGTTTGCCCTGTGGTTAAAATTATAACAGGAATCTGTTGGTGCTATCGCAATTTCAGTTTTTTTTTTCTTCTATGGCTGCAGATCACTCCGGGACGGCAATGCGCCCAGAAGAAGCATCCGGTCGCGGCAGCAGAACCATCACAGAAACGCTTACACAAGAGCAAATCCCAGGCACTAGCAGTCAGGTAGGTGACATTTGTTGAACGAGATTATTGCTTTTTATTTGATTATTATCTGATGAAAAACACAATTTGCGAAAGTGGTAGAAAATTGTGATACTTTGTGTATATTTGTACCACACCAGTCGCTGCTTATCAGCAGTGCGAATAATTATTCCCCATTGCAAATTGAAGCTTCCAAGATAAATTTTATTTTTTGAAAATGTTACGATGTTGTAATATTTTGCTCCGTAATTGTCTACAATGGAGCAATAATAGCAGAAATTTACACCGAGGAAATGTTCCGGGAAGCTTGAAAACTGAGAATTACCCCTTGAAAGGCATCAAAGTCTTGGATCTAACTAGAATCGTAGCCGGTCCGTTTTGCACGATGGTTTTATCTGATTTGGGTGCCGAAGTTTTCAAGATCGAGCGACCTTTCTACGGAGATGAATCTCGAAAATGGGGTCCTCCATTCCTGCAGGATTCAGACGATTCGATTTACTTCATGGCGTCGAATCGCAACAAGAAAAGCGTTTGTGTAGATTTAAAGAAGGGTAAAGATGTGATCTATGACCTGGCTCGAAAATGCGACATTTTGGTGGAGAATTATGTTCCTGGAAAGTTGGACAAATTTGGTCTAGGATACGACGATTTGAAGAAGGTAGCTCCATCGCTGATTTACTGTTCTATTACGGGATACGGTTCAGTGGGACCATACAAAGGCAAACCTGGATACGATGTGATTGCTGCATCGATGGGAGGTTTACTTCACATCACCGGAAGTGAAAAGGGTGCCCCAGCTAAAGTAGGAGTGGCCATAACGGATATTGCTACAGGTCTCTATGCACATGGAGCGATTATGGCTGCGTTGCTGCAACGATACAGAACAAATCGCGGTCAAAAGATAGATGTCAATTTATTCTCAACGCAAGTAGCCTGTCTCATCAATGTTGCTAGTAATTATTTGAACGCAGAAAAAGAAGCCAAACGCTGGGGAACGGCACATGAAAGTATTGTTCCTTATGAAGCTTTTCCCACTACCACTGGTTATATCACAATTGGTTGTGGAAGTAATGCTCATTTTGAAGCTCTTTGCAATCTTCTGGAGATACCGGGGGTCGCCAAAGACCATCGTTTTGTAACGAATCAAAACCGCGTAAAGCATCGCCAAGAGTTGATTTCCATTTTGACGCCAATCATGCAGCAGCGGACCTCTGCTGAATGGATGGCAATATTTGCCAATGCACCGTTTCCCGTGGGACCGATCAACAGCATGAAAGAAGTTTTCAACGACCCTCACATTCAAGCCATTGAATTGGTGAAGAGTCTCGATCATCCTACAGCCGGGAAAGTGAAGGTTGTTGGACCTCCGGTCGTATATAGCGAGGCCAGCAATCAAGCCCAAACTGCCCCACCTCTCTTGGGAGAGCATACTGATGTGGTTCTTCGCGAGTTACTGAACTATACGGATGAACAAATAATCAAACTTCGCCAGAACAAGATTATTCAATAATACTATAAGATGCATTTAATACATAAAATCGATGATATTAAAAAGTTTGTAATGATACATTTTTTTACTCTACTGTTCACAAAAAAAAAGAAAAGATTATTAAGTTTTTATACCTTTTATTGGTTTTTATTGAAATGAGCACTCTCTTCGTATTAACGAAACGAAACTATTAGTTTACAATTTGCTCTTTTGCCGTTTTATAAAGCGAGAAATAATATAATAATATAATACTCAACTCGCGTAACATTTGAAAAAGGCCTATCTTCACCGATCGATTCTCTTTAACTTGTGTTATGTGATTAACACAGCAGCAAAAGTATTTTCCATAGAAGGTAATGTTCAACGTATAAGCCAACGAAGTACAACGTCTTCTCTCGTCCTAAGCTGTGTAGACAGTGTGACCGTTCATTTTCGGTCACAATAAAATATTTGGTGGAAAGCCCAGTTAGTGGTTTAGTCTGAATAAATTGTTATTTATGTTCGTGCCGTTTAAATATCTAAAAGTAAAAATGAATGCCTGTCTCCACTATCTACAGTGATGTGTATTTTACGTTTAGTAGACCTTTGGTTGATGTAGAAATAATTGATTTTTGTTGATATGGTTACGCCGATTGTAAATCATATATTTATATATTGATTTATTTATTTATTTATTTGTTTATTTATTTATTTATTCATTTACATATTATTTATTCAATTCCGATTCTTTATTTATATACAGTTTATTTTCCAATTATATTGCGGAAACGAGTGTTAGAGCATCATTAACGGTGCAGCGCTCTCATTTTAGTTTAGCCGCCCTTCTCCACACCGGTCGTTGCTATAGCGGTGATCAATTTAGTAACCCTATTCCGAGACTACCTAATATTGACAAGTTGGCGCAAGAAGGAGCGCAACGTCTGGTAGACGATTATTTTTCGGAAAATCTTAACTACACTGCCGTGAAACGCATATCAGTCCCATCTTTGCTTGCTTTCCTATTCATATGGGACTGATATGCGTTTCACGGCAGTACAGTGAGGACCAATTTCGAGTCAAAATTTGTTCCTGCGCATCGTGAGGGACGTACAGGCTGCAAATGCCTACTTCGTGCAACGAGCTGATACTACCGGTAAGCTAGGGCTAACGACATTCCAAAAGTGCACTGCGGGGATTCGTCAGTTAGCCTACGGGTCCCCCGCAGACGTGATCGACGAATACGGTCGAATGTCAGAATCAACGGCGCGAATCTGCATGTTGGAGTTCTGCCACACCATTGTTAAGGTGTTTGCAGCACACTACTTGCGTTCCCCAAAAACGGCTGTTGGATAAAGGCAAGAGACGAGGATTCCCAAGGATGTTGGGTTCGTTGGACTGCTGCCACTGGGCTGGCCAGTACAAGAGAAGGACAAAAAGCCCACCATTGTATTGGAAGCAGTGGCTTCGTATGACCTATGGATATGGCACGCCTTCTTTGGCATGCCAGGGTCCGCAAACGACATCAATGTGTTGGGTCGTTCATCCGTTATTTTCAGACCTCTACTGTTGCAAAACTCCTGTAGTAGAGTTTGAAACTAATGGGCGAACCTACTTTATGGGGTATTACCTAGCGGACGGGATTTATCCTCCCTTTGCAACACTTGTCCAAACGGTTCCTTCGCCGGGTGGACAAAAACGGAAAGAACCTACATGCTTTTTCTTGCATAATTATTGGATATTTTACCTTATGTACCTTAATATTTTACCTTATGTACCGATATTGTACCTTAATATTTAAGGTACACTGAGGCAAGTTGAAGCGGTGGAGAAAATAGAAATTGGTAGGTAAGCACTGTACACCATCGCAAAATACAAATTTGAACACACATTCATTGATAAATCGGTTCTGCTTACAGATAGCATACCCATTTCGACATGCCCCACCATTTCGACTTGCCCCGGTGTATCTTAACTCTATTTCCGTTTACGTACCCGTCAGATACGTTCGTACAAATCAAATTTTTGCATTCTCATTCTCGTACAAAACCTTAAGGCTCAAATCGCATTGATGCATTTCCGAAAAATTCAAAAGCAGTTTTCTCCGACGCATCATTTTAGAAGGCAAAAAGATTTTTTTTTTTTTTTTTTTTTTTTTTTCCCCCCCCCCCCCCCCCTCCCGCCAAATATTCGAAAAAAAAATTTTTTTTTTTCGAAATTTTTTCAAAAAGATTTGAGTCTCCACAACAAAAAAAAATATAAAAACAAAAAAAAAAAAAAACAAAAATATACTCATAAAAAAAAAAAAAAATTTTTTTTTTCTCAGGAGGTACTAGCACACCGGTCCCAAGCTTAAGGCCGTTTTCAGCGGTCGCGGTCTATTCTAAATTTTGACATTTAAATAGACCAAACCAAATTTTCCATTTTCACCGGTGCGTTCTAATTTTCATTTTCGAACAGTTTTGGTGTAAAAAAAGTAAAACTGTCATACGCATTGTTTTATTTTGTGCCGAATTTGGAACGGATTCCAGCGCGTTCTAAATTTGTTAAAACAGCTGGAAAAACGGTGTAAAACAACAACAAGGGCAAAGTGCACAAACGCGTCGATCGCTCGCTCGTTTTTCGGAAACTCTGTTTTCAGCGGTGTACATTGTGTTAAAATATTGTTGTGAATGCGACAATTACCCATTAATTTCAAAAAAAAATTTTCGATCAATTAAATCCGAAAGTTACGTGCCGTTATCAATAGTAGGGAAAAGCGCTCTAATGTGGGTCTATAGATCTAGAATTTGGCAAATATTGGCACTGCTATAAAAGGTTGTTTAAACAAGCCTAAAATGCTTTTACAGCTTTGTTTATTTTTATCATGCATGATTTTTGTAACACATATTTTTTACACTATACTTGAATCTTCCCCAAAAAGATGTCTTTCCTATATATTGAGTATTGTGCACTAGGGAAGCATATGAAGGCTAGTAAGAGAGATGCTATAGAAAATTCCAGTCACAAATATGATTTTTCGGAGTATTTGAAGCATTTCAAATAGCAACAAAAGTTTGCACTCCTAAATTGAAAGTAAGTACACAAAAGGAAGAGTGGCACAAGTTTTGCCAAGCTGAAAATCCCAAACATCTCGCACCTTGCGCAATCAGCTAATATGCCTAAAAACGGCTTTTGAAATTTATGCGACCTTTAAGGGGTTGCGCGAGCTTAGATGCGGGATACTTGGAATTTTTCAGCTTCCAGAACCGGGAGTTGATTCACGAGACAGTTATGGGTCAAACAACGTTGAAGATCAAGACGGAAGTTTTGCAAGGTTCCATCCTCTGGATCGGAATGTTCAATAGTGCTAATGTTGGCGTAGTGATCGTTAGTTTTGCGGATGACATCGTATTGTCGATAACAGGCTAGTGAAAAACGGAGGTACAGTTGGTCGGCAAATGAAAAGTGTCATTGCTCCGAAAGGATTGATGACGAACTGAACTTCAATAGCTATGTGAGCTATGCCCAGGAGAAGTCGGCGAAGGCAATCAACGGGGTGGGTAAGACCATGCCAAAAAACGGTGGACAAGTTCGTTTCCGTTTAATACTTTCTTCCAGGACAAATGTAGTGCTCGATGACGCGATGCTCAACTGACTGAGAAACGCGAACCTTTTGTAGAGGGGCTTGTAGAAAGTCTTGTCGTAGGAGTTCTGTGGGTGTTCGAAATATAGGCAGACCTAAAAGTTGGAACTAACGGCGATCCCGGAAGAGGTACTGGCAATGGAGTTTCAACTCAAGGTTTTCAACCGGTCGGAATGCTTTATTCAGGCTTGAAATCGTTGTCAAAACAGAGTTGAACTAAGGTCGCAGATTACCCAGCACATTACCGATGGTTGGTCAGCTAGTGTCGTACTCTCATCCAGTCAAACATAATAGCTACGAATATGAAAGCTTCCTCCGTGTAAATTAATTTGTATTTTCAGCTGTTTCAGCAAGAAGGAAATCCTTCACATCGTCTACCATAAAACGGCACTTAACAGCCGCTCATCTTAATATTCGCCCAGCACCAACAAGTAGAGGAATAGATCGCGATAAACTGGCACCATTTGACTCGGAAAACTCGGAAACTTTTTAGAATCATTTTGAAAAGTCGAACAAGCATAACACCAACCAAATTCAAACGAAGCAGGCGAAGTTCCAAAACAAAACATACGAGCGTCATCCCATAAATTTAGAACAATGGCGGTGTAACTGGAAAACAGTTGATCTATTTTTGGTGGTCTATATTTTTGGAACTGTTATAAAACTAGACCAAAATAATAGAACACCGCTGAAAACGGCCTAATGCCCCTCCCCCGGAACCTTCCTCCACCCCCCAATAAAAAAAGAGAAGACACAAAAAAAAAGACGCGCACAAACGGTCTTTTTTTTTTTTTTTTTTTTTTTTGTTTTTAACAACCACCCCCCCCCGCCCCCCCTACTTATCACTCCCCCACTTTTTTTTTTTTGACTCTCGTAATATTTGGTTGTTTTTTACATTTATTTTACCAGTGCTGGAGATTCTAACCGTCCGAACCGCCAAAGAGAAAAAATTTGTTCCGTGTTTCCTGTTACACGCGTAGAAGTGGGAAAAATGAAGTGCGCAGCTGTTTTCTGTAAAAATAAGCAAGACAAAAAACACCGAATCAAAAATTTGAGCTTTTTCCGGTTCCCGAGCGACCGGGAGCTGAGAGACAAATGGATTTCATTTTGCCGCTTGCCGTTGGATTCGGAATTGTCCGAAAATAGTCGAATTTGCAGTGTAAAGCTTGTATTACACTGTTTGTCCAATAGCCAAATATTTCGCATAGGCAGCTAGACAGCTGACAGATATCATAGATGTTTGTCAGATGCCTATCTGCCTATGACAAATATTTGGCTATTGGACAAACAGTGTAATACAAGCTTGAGTAATGATTTGGAAAATATTTAATGCGTAAAAATAATTGTGAATATTACAGTTGCATTTCATTTATGAAACAGTTTTGTATATGGCGACTGACGGTGGCCGATTATTAACTCTTCCGGGAGCAGTCCCGGTTTATGAGAACGTACCAGATATGAATTCACTAACATGCGACGATAATCGATTACTGGTGGGTAAAACGGTGCTTCAGTTGCCGGTGAAATATTTTTATTTACACCTTGTATTATTGTAGGATTTGAACAACAACTTTACTAGTACCCAATCATCACAAGATAATTCAACTGCATCATTTCGATATGACTTATTGAGCAGCTCTTCTACAGAGTCGATTGCATCTACGACGATTGCATCATATGCAGCTGTCATATGCAGCATGTCGTTCGATAACTGTAATGTAAACATGTTACAGTTATCGAACGTCGACTGTATATTGTGTCTTTTTTGTTACGTAAAAATTTCTGAATTGATTCCGACTATAGAGTTACAATGGAACGAACTGTTTTGGATTTAATTTGATCGCGTAAAAATAGTTATTTTTATTGTTGCTATTCTTGACAATCCCCATTTTCTATTGTAAAAGTCCAATTTACAATAGATTCTATTGTGTAAAACAATAAACGCTAGTGTGATTTTGTTGTTACTGACAATAAAACTTATGATTTTAACAATAATTTTTTGTTTTGAAACAAAAAAATATTTTTTTTTTTTTATATATTTTTTTAATAAAAATTTTTTTTTTCACCCACAATATTTTTTTTTTCTTCTTTCCCCCCAAAAAATGAAAAAAAAATCACCCCGAAAAAAAAAAACCCCCCCCCCCCCCAAACTTTTTTTTTTTTTTTTTTTTTTAGGAGTAAGTTTTTTTTTTTTCATAAGGTTTTCCCTTTTCCCCGCCCTTTTTTTTTCGCCTCTGGGTAAAGGAAGCTTACCGTGAAGACCGTAACGCACACCAATACACTCTCAAAAATTCTGTCAAAGTAACATAGCGAATCAAAACAAAAACAAAGATACTAGTACCAAAAGGTACTGAAAAGCACAAGAGTGCATGGCAAGGTGCACACTGCAAGGTGTATTTCGGAACTAGGGGTTCAACAACAGTGAACCAATTTCAAATCGCTAGTTACACATTGATTGTTGGTAAAATTGCAATTCGTACGAAAACGGGAATAGAGCTGATTTTATAAATATTAATAATTCTAAAAAAATCCCAAAATCAGTTAAATAAATATAATTAGACTGTTTTTACGTTCTCCGCCGCATTTTGCAATTCAACAAGAAGCTGCCCGGAAAGATGTCGAACGTGCTTTTGGTGTTTTAATGGCACGTTTCGCCATTCTAAAAAACCCAGCTAGACTCCAAATGTCCACCTACGGCAACAAGTTTCAGGCTAGAAGTTGCTCGAAAACACCGTCAAACTATTATTTTTCACCGATAGCGCTCCGACATCAAGATATTTACAGTCATTTTTATTTTTCACGTCGCACGAAATAAAACGCACGATATAAAAAAACACAACAAACCGGTGGACGGTGACTGACTTTACCAAATACCAACCGCTTCACGCGCTGCTATCGGGCTGCTAAATTCCTGAAAGCCTCGCTGCTAGTTTGGTAGCGCGTTTAGCATCGACCAGTACGGTGGTGAGTGAATCGAACCGAAGATCGTGGGTGTCTTAGTAGGGTTACTGCCCCCATATTAATCTCATTGTTCCTATATTCATCCTACGATGAATCAAACAATTGGGCAGTTGAATCGGTTTCGTTTTCTAATAATGTTTGCTTACGTTAAATAACTACAACAAACATTACTAACTAATTCTGTCACGTGTATATCGTTTTCTTTCAAGTAGGATGAATTGCAAAGTGATGAGATTAATATAGCTACATCTTCCCTACTCCGGTGATTTTGCACAAGCTTTTACCGGGGGCTGGATAGTCAAGAAAAAAATGAATGTAGTTTGGTTCAGGAAGTACCAGCACATCGGTCCCAAGCTTTATGATTCGCCCCTAATAACGTAAAGCGAGCACACCATCAAATATTCTGTCAAATTAACCAAGTGAATCAAAACAATAACAAAGCGCAAGAATGTATTGCAATAGTAAAGCGCAAGAACGTATTGCAAGGTGTACTTCGATCCAAGGGGTAGCATCCATTCCCTTTCCTGATTGGTCAAGACACGTTCAGCCCTGCTACAAGGGAGCTAGCAAGTCTATTCATCCTTTTTCACCGGAGTCTGGTACGGTACCGATATGGCTTGAGGCTCTATATCGTTTAACCGGCAGCAACAACACCAGCAGTGATATACAAAGGCTTATTATGGCTGGTAATCGTGCTTACTTTGGATTCCGAAAAACGCTAAGATCAAACAAAGTTCGCCGAACTACAAAGTTGACCATCTACGAGATCAATGTTGTCTTCGAACGGAAGGTGCTTCGTATGATCTACGGTTAACTGCAGATGGACGACGGAAAGTGGAGGAGATGAATAAACCACGAATTGCGAAGGTTGCTGGGAGATCGTCCCATGGTTCAGGCTGCTATTATCGGTCGACTATGATGGGCTGGGCATGTCAAAAGAATGTAAGACGACAGCCCAGTTAAAATGATTCTCGAAAACGAACCGACAGGCACAAGAAAAAGAGGCGCTCAACGAGCAAGGTGGATCGAACATGTGGAGGACGACCTGCGGTTCCTTCGCAGACTGCGGGGCTGGCGAAGTGCAGCCGCGGACCGAGTAGAATGGAGCAAACTTCTGTGTACAGCAGAGTTCACCTCGGGCTTAGTCTGTCTGTTAAGTTAAACAGGCAGCATTATCAACGGAGTTAGAATTTCTTTGTTAGGTCAAGTGAAACACTTTAAACTGGTAGATGATTAAAAAAAAACTAAAGATCATTTTAACGCATTGCAGCCAAACCTTGCAAATATATTTGAAAAATATCATCTTGTAATTTTTCATTTTCTAATATACATATGATGTATTTTTCCAAAATTGCAGGTTGCTCCTGTTCTTCGCTTGCGCCTACAGAAACCGCAATCTTCAAAAAAAGTGCAATGGACGAACGGTACAGTAGATAATGAGCACATGAATCGGAAGAAATCCAAATGTTGTTGTATTTATGTCAAACCAAAAGAATTCGGTGAAAGTTCATCCGAGAGCGAGGACGAGTGTGCACATTGCTTTGGACATGTAGAATTAAAGACAAAATTCAAACCAAAACCGGGCTCAGACTCGGATG
Source organism: Aedes koreicus (assembly GCA_024533555.2). Classification (NCBI taxonomy): domain Eukaryota; kingdom Metazoa; phylum Arthropoda; class Insecta; order Diptera; family Culicidae; genus Aedes; species Aedes koreicus. Next base: position 24,291 of record JAHHFK020005518.1, on the reverse strand, counting down.
TGGTCGATTGCGGTGGTGGGCCATCGAAAGGTTAGTACAAAAATATATCAGATTACCTTTACACTTCATCCAATTTAAAATGTGTTTCTTACATTCTCGTAGATCCGTCATCAAATGGTGATAATGGGGACAGATCTGATGACCAAAAGGACAATGATTCGAGTCCTTCGTAATAAGGTTATATAAAGATGGTTATATTTAGAGATTTAGACAAAGTATTCAGTCCTTTTTTTTTGTAAATATACAAATTCCCGTTCTGGTCGGGCTTTTAATAAATGATTTAGAATGTTAAAAACTACATTAAATCAAAATTGATGACAACCCCTGAAAAATATTTTTGTATTATTTCAGTCGTAGAACAAACAGCCCTTCTGTCAATGTCGATTATGCTACCACAGCCATTCAAGCTTAAATCTCAGCGTGTGTAAAATCTCATAATCGTCAATTTAAAAGAAATCGTCAAATAACGAAAAGTAAAGCAAATCTGTCAATTTTGTGGCAGATATAAAGCCTAAGTGCCGTCATGTGGCATCTCGTTGCACGTTAAAATAATAGGTCCCGAACAAATACGATTTTTTTCTTGGCTCAGTCAGTACTAACACATCGGTCCCAAGCTCGGTCCCAAGTTTAATAATACGCCCCTAATAATGAACTCACACGAACACACTCTCAAATAATCTGTCAAAATAACACAGCAAATCAAAACAAAGGCGCAAATATGTCTAGTTAGGTGCTGGCTTCAAGGTGTACTTCGGACCAAGGGGTTCTACAACAGTGAACCAATTTCAAATCGCTAGTTGCATATTGATTGTTGATAAAAGTGAACAATGAACTGTAGGCTTAATGTGTGCTTTTGGAATGGTTACAAAAGTCAAACTTACCGATCGTTAATCGGTCATACTCACTATTATCCTCTGCCTTGACGTAATTCGGGTCCATCGGCGCTTTAGTTGGCTCTGCTTCGCTCATACCGTGGTCTTCCATCCGCTTGCCAATGTAGTTCTGCAGTAGGATGGTGTAGGCACTCTCTTCACGACGTATCTCCATGCCGAGGAAATGGCGAACATCTCCCAGGCCCGTGACTTCAAATTCTTCCTTCAGTGCATCCGTTACTGCATCCAGTTCACGGAAATTTGTTCAACATCAGTAACATGTCATCGACATACACGAGAAAGAACATCTTGGCCATCCCACACGTTCAGGCAAGGATCAGCCGACGGTTACTTGAATTGTAACTTGGTCAGCACATCGTGGAGCCGCTTGTGCCAACAACGCGTGGATTGGCGTCACCTGTAGATGCTCTTTTTGAGCTTGTAGACGTAGCCTTCCTTGCCTGGCACTGCACACGCTGACGGCTGGCACATGTAGACCTCTTCTTCCAAAATACCTTAAAGATAGGCGGTCTTGATATACAGATGTTTCACCACCATCTTCCGGTTCGAACAGCCAATACTGTGCGCAACGTTGCGTGACGTTTAGTGACTGGAGTGAAAACGTCCTCGAAATCTTCACCGAATTTCTGCGAATGCGAATCGCCTCATGATTCACGATATTTCCTTCCTGATGACCCACTACGACGACCGAACACTTTCACTACCGGTAAAGGCAACACTTCTCTTGTCACCCTGTGTGGCTTTCGCTTTAGGAGCTTCCGTAGCACTGTCTGCCTTCTTTGCCTTCAACTTCTGGCAATTGCGACGCATATGACCCACACGTTTGAAAAAGTGACACATGCGAGACTCCTGTTTGTTATCGATCGACCGCATAGCTTTCTCCGACACTCTTACGCTCCAAACGACGATGGTATTCATCCTTCAGTTTGGATTTGACGATATCCATCGAGCCGATGATATGTCTTCACGACTGTGCAAAGCCGCAACAATGCCATTAAACGAGGGTGGCATACTTTGCAGAAGAATGCACACTTTTGTGTCTTTATCGAGGTCCGTGCTGCCGCGTCCAAACTATCAAAAAGTTCGCCGATCTCGGGCAAATGTTCCTCCAAATTTCCGCGCTAGTGGAGGTCTACCGCACATAACTTCTTTAACATAGAAACTCGTACCGATCGCGTCGTCTTGCACAATTTTTTATGAGCGACAGCTGGCTTTTTTTCAAGTAGCAGCACTAAGACAGGACTATGATAGCATCGGTAATATACTCCTGAGCATTTATTGGGGTGGGATACTCGATAAGGATTATATTGACATTCCGGTCAAACCTTCTCCAATATGCCATCGATCGTCATGTTCCAAAGAGGACGGCTACAGATTCTGCACGTCTACCGAGGCAAACTCCAAATCTGTGAAGACTCAAGACCACCAGGAGGTCAGTATTTAGGAAGTATTCCAAGCAGAAAGACTGCGTCACTCTGCTGGAGCACTATTTACAGATCAGCCATGCTACAAGAATGCAAGCCGTCGTTGCTTTGCCGACTACGTTCCAAAGACGATTGAAATCGGATCAGTGCTACGGATTAACATCCAAAGTCGTTCTGGAGATACGTCACGGAACTGGACGGAAAGAATCTGGACATCCAACATCGGAAGTGTTTATTGACAGAACACGGTCTAATACACAGGACATATTTGAGCTGTTTGCGGAGAGTTTGCCAGTATCTTCTCTAACAAGACCCTCACGTCGCAACAGATTTACACGGAGCACAAATTGTAGCATTATTCGGCGAATCGTTGAACTCTATTGAGATTGACGATTCAATGATCCTGACAGCTATTGCCAACGTGAAACCTACGAACTCTGTTGGACCATACGGAGTTCCAGTTGTGCTATTGAAGAAGTGTTCGGCCGAAGTACTATCACTGCTACGACACTCATTTCGTCTATTGCTTGCCAGTGGAGTTTTCCTGCTCAATGGAAATCTACATTCATGTTTCCCATACACAAGAAAGGTGACAAACGCAACGTCGACAACTACCGTGGAATATCAGCCTTGAATTTATTTTCCAAACTCTTTGAAAAAGTTGTACTGGGAACGTTTTTCAATCACTGTAAGCAATACATCTCTAAGCCTCAACACGGATTCATGCCAAAGCGATCTACAATTACGTACCTTTTTTCGTTCACGACGTTCGTCACGGGTTGCATGTCGCAAGGTTCACAAACTGACGCTATTTATAAAGACCATACTGCTGCCTTCGAGAAGGTCAACCGCGCCATTACGTTAGCAAGGCTTGAACAGTTAGGGTTTGGAGGATGTGTTCTTCGTTTGTTCTCTACAGATCCGTTTGTTCTTGGATATTTCTCCTGTACTTCAACGATGTGAACTCTGGCCGGGCCCCGTCTCATGCATTTGAATATCTACTCTCATATTAAGGATGCTGATGACTTGTCGTACCTTCAGGCAACAATCAATATGAAACTAGCGATTTCAAATTGGTTCACTGTGTTAGAACCCCTAGGTTTGAAATTCACCTTGCAGTCGGCACCTTGCTATACACTCTTGCGCTTTTCAGTACCTTTCGGTACAAGTATCTTTGGCTAAGTCCAAAACGTAAACAACAGGACCACCACCTGTCAAAATTAATGCGTGACGTCACAATGCAATGAAAAAAATCTGATAAGTCCAAAACGTAAACAACAGGACCACCACCGGTCAAAATTAATGCGTGATGTCACAATGCAATGAAGTGTAGACAGGAAAGAAATATGATAGGTAACATAAACGACTACGAAAGGGTGAGTGAAAACAAAAACAAACATAAAGTACGAGAAGTAAATTTACTAGCGACAAACAAGTGAGGATTAAAATAATATAGTTACCCTAATACCACGCGTACAACACTACATGATCTACGGCTAGACTTAGTACTAGGTAAATAATATCTAATAAAGTTTGATAAATTAATTGTACACTTTCAATTAGAATTAATTATACTTATATCTAGCACTGTTGTACCATAGACTAACTCTAAGACCAGTAGGTCCCGAACAAATACGATTTTTTTCTTGGCTCAGTCAGTACTAGCACATCGGTCCCAAGCTCAAAGATTCGCCCCTAACAACGTAGCTCACACCAACACATTCTCAAATATTGTGTCAAAATAACATAGTGAATCAAAACAACAACCAAGATACTAGTACCGGAAGGTACCGAAAAGCGCAAGAATTATTGCAAGGTGCAGACTGCAAGGTATACTTCGGAACTAGGGGTTCAACAACAGTGAACCAATTTCAAATCGCTAGTTGCACATTGATTGTTGGTTGTACTATCAAATTAGGACAAAGCCTAACCTAGCTAAACAACTGAAACCGCACAATCACGATACGACATCGAAACATACCCAAGTAACCACGAGGCTGTAATAGCATGCATATATAGGGCATATGTATTACGTATAGTGCATCATTGAAGTTGAATTAAAGCTGAAAAGGGCCCCACAAGATCGAACTTATGCTATATCTTTTGTAATGCCATAAGATATTGCTAAAGTAGCATTATTGCATTGGCAAGAAAAGGAGCAGAGTCTGAAGGATACTCGCGGATGTGCAGTAACCGGAGGCACAGCCACCGCAGGGTCAGAAGCTGAAGGTGAGGTAGGATTGGAAACGCTAGAGGTGCTGGAAGAAGAAACGGAGGAAGATGACATAATGCCGCTGGACACCCAATTTCCTAATGATGAACCGAAGGACATGGATACTCGCGATGGCGCGTTGATACAGTTCGCCACATTCATGTCAAAGGGGATCAGTAGACAAAAAGACTCAGCTAGTATTGCAAAGCAACAAGAAGAAGTTAACATAAAATTGCTACCACGGAAGAAGAAGACCTTAGTATGTATAAAAAAAGTTTTTTTTTTGTGTAATCCACAAACAATGCCTATGGCTCCGTATAGATAAAGCGATAAAGCCTTACAAATAAATAAACTGGTTAAAAAAATAGGTTTCTTGGTGTGAGATGAACAGAATAGAATGGCAATGTTCTAACGTCTCACATGAATTCGATCAAATATATTTAAGAAAGTTGACTCGAATTATTCGAAGATACTGCATCAACTTCAATTCGCTGCACATTACTGCACAGAACATGCGACGCAGTAGTCGTGTTTAGCAACAACTCGACTTTCAGCAACGTCAGACGTCAGCTCAAGGTCAAATTTTTAACAAGTACTATTCAAATCTCATTCTTGCACTCAAGGTTAAGTTGAGTTTATAATTATTTTGACGCCGTAGACAAGTGCCTATGATTTTTTTAGTACAAATCGCTAGATGTTAGTTTCTATCAACATGCCGTACATAAAGTAGAGCAAAAAAGATAGTGATAGCTTTGCGGTTCAAGATAAAAAAAATAGACGCCTTTCCTCTCAAATAGAATCATCCTATACGGTCGGTGTTTAAGACCATTTAGATTTTTATTAAAGAGTTTTCAATATAATACGCGGGTGAAGATGTATATAAGAGTTGGATCGTTTCAGTTTGTTAGATTGGCATTCAAATTGGCTCGTCTCATCGATGAGTATTTCTCTACCGGAGTAACCTGGCCGTGGATTGACGTTTCCCAACGGTAACCATCCATATAAGCGTATCATGAATTATTTTTATGTTGTAGATTTTTCCATAATCGTCCATTACCGCAAATGTATTGCTTAGATATGCGCTGGTTGTGCTTTTAAGTTTTAAAGACCCACTGAAATTGCGGAATAATCGGGAAGCTAAATAAACCTTTCGAGCTGGCAGTTCATTTGGCTGTAGTAATTATCGATTAGACTCGATTCCTGTGTCCACAAATTCGAATGCAGAATTTCGGGTATCAGGTAAGGTCGTGCTTGAAACTCCAGTGTCGTCACTATGAGACGCATCTGACTCAGGATCGGCAGATTCTTCCACCGCATCTAGTTGGACATCTGTGGCTGGATGATTTAATATTTCTGGTTGAAATTCGTCCATCTCATCGAAAGTGGTACCGATGCTGACAAACTCGAATTCATTATTTCGGAGATTTGTCCCATCGAAGAATTGTTGTTCATCCACAGGTATTCCCAGTCGCTGCAACAAGGTTGAAACAGCAATACGTGCATTCTCAATATGGTCTTTTATCTCTTCGTCTGAGGGCATAGGGTAAACGTTCAGTTCTCTGATCTTTCTTTGGCAACTCTATAAAACATGAAAGTTTTACCATGTTTGTATGCGATAGTCAATTTGATGTTCGCTCTTCTGATTCGCTCTCCAAATTGCTTCATCGCGTAAAATTAGTGGCTTTATCACCCTTGCCGGTTCTAGAATCTTAGCTGACGAAATAAGTCTTCAGCTGCTTGACTAGACAGGCTCAAGGCTAAGAACTGCTCGGGAACATTTTGTAGACGACGCTTTTTTGCCAGCAGCACCAAAAAATAAAAGTAAAATTTATTTCTGTACAAAGGTAGGCGTTCTGGGTAACAGTTTTGATAAAACTACCATAACGTGTTTTTATTGAATTACGCCAACCTCGCAGGAAAAAAAGTGCAAACCTAATATTGTTCAAAAAATTACTTATATTGAATATTTTATAGATATAAAGTGAGGAACACAAACCATATTTTGAAAATTCGGTCTAGTGGCTTTAACTTTTCATCATTAAACGCCGTATAAATATTAGACATCACTCTTAACAGTGCGGCCTGTGCCATTGGAGCCCTGTACATGTTGTTCGAGATAATCGATTACTTCCTTCCTCATGATTTTTTCAGTTGGATTGAATTTCATACGATCACAAGGATTCAAATCATTAGCCACTAATGTATGCTTGTCCTTTGAGTGTCGCTCAACAAGCTGTTGCATCTGGCCTATTGTAATCGTATAACACCCTGTGTAATTGAAAGTTAAATGAACGATTTTTTTACCCATTGTGACTTTATCACCTACCAATTTCCATACTGCCGTTTGATTTGAGTAAGCGGTTAAGTGTTTTATTGCCATAAATGTGTCGTATCTTGCACATACAGTGGATCGGTTCCTTCGTTCATGATAAACCCGCTGCTCCCCAAAGCGACATTTCGACTTGAGGAAGAAAAGAGATTCGCTCGAGCATTGCTTTCAAAACCTTGGAATCGCCATCGATTGCATAACCAATTACTTCTATGCCTTTTTTCTGCGATTCTCGCTCTGGCAGCGAATCCATCGGTTTCTTACGTTCACCGAATTGAAAGAATTATCCGTTCCAAAATATTGTAGTACAAACGGTGCTGCACCCTTTGTTAATGGAAGTGCTAGTTGAACATATGCTGTGTCCACGAAAAAGTTATTTTCAGTATCGTCAACCACATTTAACGCCATCAGTCGCCTCGTAAAGAAGCCCGCAACAGGTATGCCATCATGGCTCAGTGGTACCACAAGTCCCGTTAGTGATTTTGAAAGATGATCGTACTGTACCTGCTGCTGTACGCGTGTGCCATCCTCAACGGGAAGAACCTTTGGGGGAAAGTTATTCTCAATTAAATATTTTTGCAGCTCGGTGGAATTTATCACACCTGTAATAAACACGACATGAGGTTATTAGTAAGACTTTGGTGATGATGATAAATTGCTTGTAATAGTGTACCTTCTCGAATAGATTTTGTGTTTGAAGCTAAGTGTCTCATAATAGTTGCGCGGCTAGGCGCTCTCATGTTAGATTTCTGAAACTCGTGATACTTCCTTCCAGATGACAGATACTGAAATAAAAATATGTCCTTCTGCTGATCAGTGTAACCTTCTCAATGCTTTAGGACGTATTCATTCGATTTATATACTGTATTATACTCGTTCAGCAACGGTACTGGTGATATAGTATCGCTGGCACTATAAACGTCGCTGGAATGAGTCGACTGGGGATTTGACAATTCAGAGTGCTGCAATTTATTCAGTGGATATGTATTCCGCTCGGCCATTTTAAGAGAAGTAATTTAATGACCGAGTAAGCCACCCCATTCTACCGGTTTTCAGAATCCGAAATGTCAACATCTGAATCCAACCTCTCAATAGCTGTCGGTACCGTTGAATACGATGTGTGGGCCTCTTCTTGATATAATGATCCTCCAGCAGTATCGAGCGTATCCAGTGAAATGTCCAGTTCCGGTGAACTTTCTATCAGCTTTCTGTTTTTTGATCTATGGAGGTCATGTGAAGCTTTGAAAAAGCGCGATGTTAACGTAAGTTACAAGCAAATATTTGAAATATGCTATCGCCTATACACTTACCAATAATTTTACTAGTTCCTGTGGGAATCTTGCGAGATCTACGTCTTTTGCCACTGTCACTATGAGTAGACAAATGAGCAATCATATTAGAAACCGACCAGTTTCTAGTCGAACATCGACGCAACAGTATGGTTTTTTCACATAGCAAACATGTAACATGGGCCACTTTTGCACCAGCTACTCCAGTAGTTATTTCTATCCTGAATCCATGAGAAAAGTTAGGGCATCTGCAATCCTGATGGATATTCTGATCTAAAATTGATCCGTTTCAAAAGTTTAGATCTTCTAATATTAGATCGAAATAAGGAAGTTTTCACCGCTGATCTACTTACTTTGATCTATTTCCAAACAAATAAATGGCAACCCGGTCGAAGGAAACGTCATCTTTTGTTTAGTTTAGTTTTTAAACATTTTAAATAATTTACGGAAAGCTGTTCGTGATGCTGAAATCGTAAAATGAATGTTTCGGATCCACTCTAAGTGCGGAAAAACAAGCTAAATAAGAAACGTTTCGAAACCAACTGAGAATTTAGGATCTCGCCTGCAGAAATCGTACTGACATCAATGTTGTGTATTTTTTTAATTTTTTTTTAATTTTTTTTGTATGGTATCAAAAGATTTATGTTTGTTTCAGTTGGGATGCTTTGTGATATTTTGAATTAAATTAATATGATCGTGTGATAATGCCAAACTCTACAACCTTCTGACGAATTATCTTCAATTCTTAACTATAGGTGACCTGGCAACATACCGTGCGATCATCACCTTGTACTGGCTAAAACACTAAATCTGGAGGAGTTTATGTTGTACACTCTATGAGCTACAACTTTTTCAAGCATTCTTCAACTGATTCGAAGCCTTGATGAAAGCCCTTCCGTATACGGATGCAGAAAAAAATGGTGGATTCGCCTACGCATTATGCCACGAAGATACCAGTTTACATACCATTTGGTCATATCCATCACACTGCTACAGGAATATGTGCCTCTGGGTGGCCATGAAGCATTTGAGATGCTTGAAACGCTTACCCGGTTGGAGGAATCGGTTGGCGTCAATTTCAACCATATCCACTTGTTGAATAGGTATTCAAAGATAGATCCAACGGTTTTACCAATTTCTGGGATCGAACAGTTGGAATTGTTGGGAGACACTGTACTACAGTTGATCTACGTGGAGTATCTATATCGACACTTTTCCTAACATCATGAAGGACTTTTGTCCACTGCTAAGCTGCTGTTGATCAATAACCGCACACAAGTAGTCGTTAGTGATGATTTGGGCATGATTTCGAATGCTGCTTATTACCCAAAGAAAAGGACCTGAAAACCAAAGATTACACACATTTACTTGAACATTTCTAGGTGCTCTCTATGTGGACATAAGATTATAATTCAGAAACCGTTAGAAGCGGGTCATTGCACTAAGCTTGAAACGTCAAAGGGTTCGAAGATCATAAATGAAAACTTAAAGATGAACAAACACCATTCTCCTATGCCTCTCCTCATCATTTCCGAAAAATATTGCAATCAGTAATCACTTTAAGTGGAAATAGTTTTTAGTTATTCTAGCAAAATTACAAACAGCAAAATATCAGCAAAGACTATTAACGCATTTGTAAATTAGCGTTGACTTTGTATATCATTTGTGACACCGACTTCCGCGTATGGGAGAATACCAAAATAAGAATCATAATGTAGATACGCATGATATAAAATAGCATCAGCATCCACTAGCAGCCAGCATAAGTGCAAATAGCAGATTAATACAATAAATATCTCCAATGGCAAAATTTACACGGTCATTCTTTTTCATAGAATCTTTAAGCATAATAAAATCGTAATATCATTGTAGATGTACCAGCGCCGCCTTTGGCCATGATAGTGACCTGCCAACTTCGATTTCAGACGCTTAACACACTCAATCATATGCGTCTGTTCCATGTTGAAGTGTCCATGAGAAGTATCAGCATTTAAGGAATATTTCGTGAACATTGCAATCTATACCCTTGAGGAAATCAAGCTTTAACATTTTTATTTCACCTAAACAGGTCAATGATCGTACGCACGGAGAAGAAAGTATAATTCAATCAATAATATTTCATCTAAAATCAACTATATTTTTGCATTGATTTTTCGATAACCCATGTGCATGATTGTAACAATCATACATTTCAAGTTGATTTAACTAATGCATGCTTGAATCAACTTCAGTAAAACATGGTTGATTCAACTATACAATGGTTATGTTGAAAAAAATATTGTTGATATTTGGACAGATTGCTTACAGTGCCAGTTAATTCAACCATGATTATAGTTGAACCAACTGAATAACAAAAGTTGGTTTGAATATGCTTGGAATCATTTTAATTTTTTTCTGAATGAGATTTTCGTTTCCAAAATCGTTTGAATCAGAATGCAAATACATTCTTCATATATTTTGGGCTTGATTTATGACCGATTTGGGATTTCTTATTTTGGGCTTGATTTATGACCGATTTGGGATTGATTTATGACAGATTCACAAAATGTAAGTTAATAAGCTTTGAATAAAATTTAAAGATATTTTCCCTCGTCCGTCGCCATGATGAATTTGAAAGTGAATAATTCCATTATGGAAAACTCAGGTTGTTTTCAAGGTTTTATATATAGTTGCTTCAAGCATACACACTGGTTAAAATATAACATTTTTGTTTTGATTTAACTTGATGACAGATGTGTATAAACGATGGCTGTTTTAACTATGAAGTATGGTTGATTCAATTCAAAAAGTGCTTTGAGTTAAACATGTTTCGTGGTTGAAACAAAAATGTATTTATTATAGGTATCAACTATCGAGATTGTTATTTCAATCCCGTGTTATTTCTTTCCGTGCGTAGGCAGTTGTACTTATTCTAGTTGCCATTTGGATCGAGATGACTCTCCATTTGTATGCACGGAGAGTCAACTCACCCTTAGTGAGGACGATCCACATGGTATGTAGAAAACGATGAAGTTTGAACGAGAAGCCCAACAGCTCTTCATGATTTGTGATGTCCATTTTTATTCCGATTGACGGAATATGTTAAATTGTTAGCTCCTTGATGGGATCATTGCGATTGTGACATTCAACAATCGATAGCCGAGAACCGATTTGAGATCCTGGTTGGTCCAGTAAGTAAGAAAAATTTACCGTTTATACGGAATTTTCCTGTCCGAGGCTAATGCCAGCAGACGAATAAACAGCTGCCGAGTGTTGCCAAATTTGTAGAATCCGATGTCCTTGCCATGTCCATCTTGCGCGGTAAGCTACAAACAAAGCAGTTAATCTTTAAAATCACTTGCAATCACTCTGAAATTCAAATCCGGTACTTACCCTTCTACAATATCCATAGCTTCAGTTCGTGGTACTTTCGCTGGATGAAAAAATCGATAAGCCTCCAGAGCGAGATTGTGCCGCTGCACCTTTTCCGGGTCGGTCAGAATGAAGGCAGTGATATAACAGCTCCTCTATGCCTTATCCAGGTTCAAACCATGCTTTAACAATCTTCCATTAAAAACATTATGCATTCAAGAGGACACTTTGTACTCTTAGAACCGTCGAACGGTGTAGGGAGGAGGAATTGGAAAACTTTCGAACTGGTGCAGAAACTGTCATTTTATTACTAGAGAGCACTTTTGTATTAGATCTGTTCACCGATAAGCTATCAAGCGAACATCGCTGTGCAGATTGTGAAACTTTACACATGGCCGGGTAACTGCGTAAATGGCCGGGTATTTCACTCCAGTTCAATTATCACTGGCCCCATTCTTCGAGGCAAAGTCATTTTCCTAGTGCTTTTAATCCGGATTTAGTTGACAGATTTCTCTGTAGTTTTTGATTATCCGGGAAACCTTCCGGTGACACGAACGGTCATTAAAATCGAACAGATCCTTTTCCGTCTGGAATGTTTGCTCACACGTCGGTAAATAGCGGGAAATTCAGTCAAGCAGATATTCGACTGACAGATAAGCCCGATTTTTTTTCTTTTTCATTGTTGCCAGCAGTACTACAGAAAATAGATCAAGGCAAAAAAGCGATCCAAAACATGCATCATTTGGATCAGTTTTCTTGGAAGATGTAAAAATTTAAATCAGATTGTGGTATAAAAGCCAATATAGAACGCCGCGGTGCAGGAATTTAGATCACTTCAGATCTAAATATTTGGATCTATACCAGTTTCCCATCAGGATTGGAGGTGCCCTAAAAAAAAATTTAAATTTTGTAAATTTATTGAAATTTATTTTTTTTTTCCGGACCAAAACCCCAAAAAAAAAAAAAAAAATACCGATCTATTATAATTTTGCTAATCCTAATATTCAAAACCACAACAAAAACAAACCACAAAAATCGGTAATTCATACCCATTTCACATATAACAAACATGTTGAAAAATGGGTATTTCATACTCATTTCCCATATAACAAAAGTTCGAAAAATGGGTATTTCTTACCCATTTCCCAAATAACAAACATTTTGAAAAATGAGTACAAAATACCCGATAGCCTGACGTACAGGCTCTTTACTCATTAATAAGTAAAATCGTTTTACCCATTAAAGGAGTTAACCCACTTAAGTTCGGAATGGGTGATATTTTACCTATCAATGGGTACTGGCCGGTTTCAGTGCAGTGGCTACCCACACTGAAACCGGCCAGTGCCCATTAATGGGTGAAATATCACCCATTTCGAACTTAAGTGGGTTAACTCCTTTAATGGGTAAAACGTTTTGACCCAATAATGGGTAAAGAGCCTGTACGTCAGGCTATCGAGTATTTTTTACCCATTTTTATAAATGTTTGTCATTTGGGAAATGGGTATGAAATACCCATTTTTCAAAACGTTTGTTATATGGAAAATGAGTATGAAATACCCATTTTTCAAAATGTTTGTGATTTGAGAAATGGGTATGAAATACCCACTTTTCGTGATTTTTTTTTAATTGTGATATTGAATAATGAGCATTAGCACAAACATAATAGATCTCAATTACTGTAATTGTATTTGCTTTTGTGCATTTATTCGTAACGACAACCTTTTACCCAAGTAACCACAAGCATTATATTATTGCTCTTATTCAACACAAAATCAACATCATTAATGCGGGATCGCATCAATTCAACAGTTGTCAAGTAATGAAGCGTTAGATTAGCTTTAAGAATGTAATGATGCATTACCAATGCAATGATGCTACTTAAGCAATGTCTTATGGCATCACAAAAGATATAGCATTAGCTCGATATTAGTGGGGCCCTTTTCAGCTTTAATCCAACTTCAATGATGCACTAGACGTAATACATATGCCCTATATATGCAAGCTGTTTTAGCCTCGTGGTTCCTTGGGTAGTCAATCTCCAGCAAAGTATCCGGTACTCGGTATCCTACAAATGTATAAGCCAATTAATTAAAAAAAAAAAAAAGAAAATCTTATTATATATATATGTTAACCTCGATTTATTGAATTATTGGAGCTGCCAAATCCTGCTCTATGTCAAGAGACATCTCCTTAGAATCTTTTCGAATCCCTCATCTGGTGAGATGTACAAGTAATTTACATGGAAAGTAATTTTTAAGATTAGTTACTTTTATGTTATTATATTGAATTATTAACGTACACACTTAGCAAATTTTACAGTATTCAGTTATTTTTTACCAAACTTTCAACAGCTGAACGTTCGGTAATCCGATTTAACGGATTTCGGTAAAATTTGACAAGTTCTGGTAATTTTTTACTGGAATACTGTAAAATTTCACCGAAATCCGGTAAATCGGATTACCGAACGTTCAGCTGTTGAAAGTTCGCTAAAAAAATACCGAATACTGTAAAATTTTCTAAGTGTGTACCTCTCAGTTTTTGAAAGTTTTCGTTATCCAATTTAGCCTTCAGTTCCTCCATATACTTCGTTTTCGTAGACTGAATTCGGACGCGAAGTTTATTTTCTAATTTTCGAACAGCGCACTTTCAACTATACAAAGCGAGCCAGGAGAATGCTAAGATATTTTTTACCCATTAATGGGTAGAAAAACACCCATCTGTTGGTCTCTCATGGAAAATAAAAAATGGGTAATTAGCATGCATTATTTTAATTTAAAAGTACCCATTTACTGACAGCTCCATATACTATCAAAAAAATGGGTACATTTTTACCCATTACTGCCCGGTTACAGTGCATCAAAGCTTCCAATTCTATCGGATAGGCTATGAGGATGACTATAGTTGCACCTCGCTTTGGTGTTTAATTTTGTTTATTTCCAGCTCTGAATTCGGGATAACAATTTCAAGCATGGATGTGCTAATGGATGAACTGGACCCAGAATATTTCCGAAAGCTATAAGGAAACCCTAATAAAAGATAATGATTTCGAATATGGTTTCGATGATATTCAAACCTTAGTCAATAATCATTCAAAAACGGCTTATGTTGAATAGTTGAAATATAATTGAATGTTCAGAATAATTATTATAAAAAACACGATTGTGTAGGATTAGTTATGGTTAAAACATGCTATAGATCTTATAAAAACATCAGGATAGACTCAAACTGTGGAAATAGTGCTCGAACATCCAACAACGTTTTCCGGGTTGGTCAGAATGAAGGCAGTGATATAACAGCTCCTCTATGCCTTATCCAGGTTCAAACCATGCTTTAACAATCTTCCATTAAAAACATTATGCATTCAAGAGGACACTTTGTACTCTTAGAACCGTCGAACGGTGTAGGGAGGAGGAATTGGAAAACTTTCGAACTGGTGCAGAAACTGTCATTTTATTACTAGAGAGCACTTTTGTATTAGATCTGTTCACCGATAAGCTATCAAGCGAACATCGCTGTGCAGATTGTGAAACTTTACACATGGCCGGGTAACTGCGTAAATGGCCGGGGATTTTCCCCCAGTTCAATTATCACTGGCCCCATTCTTCGAGGCAAAGTCATTTTCCTAGTGCTTTTAATCCGGATTTAGTTGACAGATTTCTCTGTAGTTTTTGATTATCCGGGAAACCTTCCGGTGACACGAACGGTCATTAAAATCGAACAGATCCTTTTCCGTCTGGAATGTTTGCTCACACGTCGGTAAATAGCGGGAAATTCAGTCAAGCAGATATTCGACTGACAGATAAGCCCGATTTTTTTCTCTTTTTCATTGTTGCCAGCAGTACTACAGAAAATAGATCAAGGCAAAAAAGCGATCCAAAACATGCATCATTTGGATCAGTTTTCTTGGAAGATGTAAAAATTTAAATCAGATTGTGGTATAAAAGCCAATATAGAACGCCGCGGTGCAGGAATTTAGATCACTTCAGATCTAAATATTTGGATCTATACCAGTTTCCCATCAGGATTGGAGGTGCCCTAACGGTTAGAAGAATGTTAATGTTTGGAATATTAGTCGAATTGTATTTTTCTATGCGGGACGAATACACAAATACAAATACAGTAATTGCGATCGATTATGATTGTGCTAATGCTCATATTCAATATCACAACTAAAACAAATCACGAAAATCGGTAATTCATACCCATTTCACATATAACAAACATGTTGAAAAATGGGTATTTCATACTCATTTCCCATATAACAAAAGTTCGAAAAATGGGTATTTCTTACCCATTTCCCAAATAACAAACATTTTGAAAAATGAGTACAAAATACCCGATAGCCTGACGTACAGGCTCTTTACTCATTAATAAGTAAAATCGTTTTACCCATTAAAGGAGTTAACCCACTTAAGTTCGGAATGGGTGATATTTTACCTATCAATGGGTACTGGCCGGTTTCAGTGCAGTGGCTACCCACACTGAAACCGGCCAGTGCCCATTAATGGGTGAAATATCACCCATTTCGAACTTAAGTGGGTTAACTCCTTTAATGGGTAAAACGTTTTGACCCAATAATGGGTAAAGAGCCTGTACGTCAGGCTATCGAGTATTTTTTACCCATTTTTATAAATGTTTGTCATTTGGGAAATGGGTATGAAATACCCATTTTTCAAAACGTTTGTTATATGGAAAATGAGTATGAAATACCCATTTTTCAAAATGTTTGTGATTTGAGAAATGGGTATGAAATACCCACTTTTCGTGATTTTTTTTTAATTGTGATATTGAATAATGAGCATTAGCACAAACATAATAGATCTCAATTACTGTAATTGTATTTGCTTTTGTGCATTTATTCGTAACGACAACCTTTTACCCAAGTAACCACAAGCATTATATTATTGCTCTTATTCAACACAAAATCAACATCATTAATGCGGGATCGCATCAATTCAACAGTTGTCAAGTAATGAAGCGTTAGATTAGCTTTAAGAATGTAATGATGCATTACCAATGCAATGATGCTACTTAAGCAATGTCTTATGGCATCACAAAAGATATAGCATTAGCTCGATATTAGTGGGGCCCTTTTCAGCTTTAATCCAACTTCAATGATGCACTAGACGTAATACATATGCCCTATATATGCAAGCTGTTTTAGCCTCGTGGTTCCTTGGGTAGTCAATCTCCAGCAAAGTATCCGGTACTCGGTATCCTACAAATGTATAAGCCAATTAATTAAAAAAAAAAAAAAGAAAATCTTATTATATATATATGTTAACCTCGATTTATTGAATTATTGGAGCTGCCAAATCCTGCTCTATGTCAAGAGACATCTCCTTAGAATCTTTTCGAATCCCTCATCTGGTGAGATGTACAAGTAATTTACATGGAAAGTAATTTTTAAGATTAGTTACTTTTATGTTATTATATTGAATTATTAACGTACACACTTAGCAAATTTTACAGTATTCAGTTATTTTTTACCAAACTTTCAACAGCTGAACGTTCGGTAATCCGATTTAACGGATTTCGGTAAAATTTGACAAGTTCTGGTAATTTTTTACTGGAATACTGTAAAATTTCACCGAAATCCGGTAAATCGGATTACCGAACGTTCAGCTGTTGAAAGTTCGCTAAAAAAATACCGAATACTGTAAAATTTTCTAAGTGTGTACCTCTCAGTTTTTGAAAGTTTTCGTTATCCAATTTAGCCTTCAGTTCCTCCATATACTTCGTTTTCGTAGACTGAATTCGGACGCGAAGTTTATTTTCTAATTTTCGAACAGCGCACTTTCAACTATACAAAGCGAGCCAGGAGAATGCTAAGATATTTTTTACCCATTAATGGGTAGAAAAACACCCATCTGTTGGTCTCTCATGGAAAATAAAAAATGGGTAATTAGCATGCATTATTTTAATTTAAAAGTACCCATTTACTGACAGCTCCATATACTATCAAAAAATGGGTACATTTTTACCCATTACTGCCCGGTTACAGTGCATCAAAGCTTCCAATTCTATCGGATAGGCTATGAGGATGACTATAGTTGCACCTCGCTTTGGTGTTTAATTTTGTTTATTTCCAGCTCTGAATTCGGGATAACAATTTCAAGCATGGATGTGCTAATGGATGAACTGGACCCAGAATATTTCCGAAAGCTATAAGGAAACCCTAATAAAAGATAATGATTTCGAATATGGTTTCGATGATATTCAAACCTTAGTCAATAATCATTCAAAAACGGCTTATGTTGAATAGTTGAAATATAATTGAATGTTCAGAATAATTATTATAAAAAACACGATTGTGTAGGATTAGTTATGGTTAAAACATGCTATAGATCTTATAAAAACATCAGGATAGACTCAAACTGTGGAAATAGTGCTCGAACATCCAACAACGTGCATTGAAAATAATTATGAACAATATTTGATAACGTTCGGGTTATAATTTAACTATTATTTTATGTGGTTAAACAATTCCTGGTATCATCCATGTTTGTTAATTTACATAAAAACTACGTGATCAACAATATATTCGAGTTATCACAAGGTTTGCCATCCAAACCGTAAAGTTGATATTGTCATGGAAACTAAGAAGTGTTTTGGTTTCTACAAACCATCAATTGTTCCGATTCCGAAAACGAAAGAAAATTATGGATAAGGATCAGAATCTTAAACACGGTTTGCACGCAAAAAAATACGTAGTTATGCCAATACAAAATAGGAATCAATTCAACTAAAATTTTGTTTTGAATATGGACCAATAAAACTGATGAACTAATTCAGCAAAACCATTGATTTGAAATAAAACTTCATGATATATAGAATTGAACATCGTGTTTTATTGCTCAAAACAAAATGTTTTTTTAAACCAACTAAACGCATTTGTTGAAATAATGAACAATGATGAATTGATTCAAGAAAACCATTGGATTGAAATAAAAGTTGATGCTTTATAGAACTGATTGTCGTGTATATTGTTCAACACATTTTTTCTTAGCCTTATATGTAGCCATGTCAACCCGATTCGGAAGGCCACTTTGCGTCAACTGATACCGGTCAACTGGTTTGCCAGTTATCTGTAAAGAGAATAACTGGTTGATAATCTGTTTTAAAAATTATAATTGATTATATTTAAACTTAAATTAGAAAAGCAGAGGCAGAGACAGCAAATTGCCATTTCGTCAGCACTGAGACACTTTAGAACAATAACAATATGGCTGCTCGACAGGCTGACAGTATAAAATGTGCGCTCATAAAAATATTTTGTTTGAACAATAAATTAATCATTTTAGTTTAAAAATAAATGTGATTGTTATAAGTCAAATATTATTTAAATTAATATCACACAGCGGTGATAGTTTAAATAATTTTATTGGTTTGATTTGAATGAAATTTTGAATTGATTTGGAACTTTTATATGAATCGAAACAAATAGAAACCTTGTATTGAAACGCAATAAATCATTTTGTTGATTCAAAACAGAGTAATTTCTTAGGGTGAAAAAATATTTTGTTTGAACAATAAATTAATCATTTGAATTTAAAAATCAATGTGCTTGTTATCAATCAAATATTATTTAAATTAATATCACACAGCGGTGATTTCTTTAAATAATATGATTGGTTTGATTTGAATGAAATTTTGAATTGATTTGGAACTTTTTTATGAATTGAAACAAATAGAAACCTTGTTCTGAAAACCAACAAATTTTATTGTTGATTCAAAGCAGAGTGATTTCTTTGCGTGTGTATGGGTATAATAACAATAAATCATACAAAGAATGTTTTAATTTATGTTTAAAAACTTTATTCAAATTATAATAAATAAGCGCATCTTCAACGGCGATCCAAATCGTGAATTGGATTTGTTTTTTAGACCAAACGCAAAAACATCGCTGCACCGGTGTAAATTTTGTTTTATACTGGATCTCCCGCATAATCAAAAACCATTCCTGGAGCATTTCCCTTATTGTAGACGACCGTTTCCTTTATTGTTACGACAATAACCCTTATAGTTGACAACTATAAACTAACAATCTCCTATATAGTTTTAACATTATGTCAGATAGTAAAAGGCTTTGGAGCACACCAACACGTCATTTTCCAACAGGACGGAGCACCGTGTTATACCTCAAGAAGTACTCCAAGCGTAGCTAAATCTAGCTAGATAGGTATATGTTTTTTTTTTTTTTTTAATCAGTTCGTTTATTTATTAGGCTCAGGCGTGTGTAACACTTTGCGGAGCCGATATTCAATATTGTAATTAACAATTTTTCTATTTCGATTTTAGTAAAGAGGGGTGCCAATTACTCGTGGCTAGCTCGAGGTTAATGGGTCACATTATTGTTTGGAAGGGGCTAGGCAGGTAACTTATTTCAGGTATTTGTTGCTGCTCATGGTTGCGACATCTTCCAAATCCTCGGTCTCTGTAGTCCCTTACAGGAACTAAGCTGCAGATGGGTGACCACAGCTTGCTGGGCAGGTACAAGTAGCACGGAAACAAAAAGGATAATACAACTGGGACACAATGGCAGGGAATTTACTAGAGTGAAAGGAGGGGGTGATGACATTACACTCTTAGATCAGACAAACAAAGGAATTCGTAAATCGCTTGCATGTAGGGAAGATCACGCATTCCCAAAACATCTCTTACTTCGCGGAAGGGTTGTCTACCTCGGGCCACAAGGGTATCCAATAGTCGTGCTCTGGAGGCATCATTACCCGGGCAATGCCAAACTGCGTGATCGATGTCATCATAACCGGTTCCGCACTTACACATGTTGCTATCGACGAGGTTAATTCTGTAGAGATGAGCGTCTAGCGAGTAGTGGTTGGACATAAGTCTTGACATCACACGAATGAAACCGCGACTTACATCCAGACCTTTGAACCACGATCTCGACGAAACATTTGGAATAATGGAATGTAACCACCGCCCAAGAGAATTACTTGTCCAATCGTTTTGCCAACTTTGAAGAGAACTCTGACGTACTAATGGGAAAAATTCATCATGTGAAATTCTGCTTTCAAAAATCTCGCCTTCTTTTGCGCCCACCTTTGCTAGAGAGTCCGCCTTCTCATTGCCTGGAATTGTGCAATGTGAGGAGACCCATGCAAAGGTAATCCTAAATGACCTTTCGACCAACGCACACATCTGCTCCCTTATTTTTGAAAGAAAGTAAGATTAGTGCCTCACTGTTTTCATCGACCGGAGGGCCTGGATAGAACTGAGACTATCCGAGAAGATGAAATAATGGTCTATGGGCATGTCGGAAATTATCCCCAATGCGAAATTGATTGCTGCCAGCTCAGCAACATGCACGGAACAATGTTCCTGAAGTTTCCGGAAGGCAGATGAGTATTCATAGTAGACACCGAATCCAGTGGATTCATCAATGCGCGACCCATCAGTGAAAATTCTTCTATTGCAATTGACATGTTGGTACTTTTTTATAAAAATATGGGGAATTAAAATAGGCCGAAGTTGATCTGGAACTCCTTGAATAGCCTGTTTCATAATCAATGGAGGAACTGTGATAAGTGAAGCGTACACTAGGAGAATTATAGCAAGGAAGACTAATATCGGATGACACATAGTTAATATAGATTCGCAAGAATCTAGACTGGTTACTCAATTCGAGCATTTCTTCGAAATTTTCAATCACAAGGTTGTTACTGATTCCACACTTGATCAGTATTCTAGATGAGAGCTCTCACAAGCGGTTTTGTAAGAGTTTCACTCCTGCCAGAACCTCCAGGCTCATATTATGCGTTGAATGCATACAGCCAAGGGTAATACGTAAACAACGATATTGAATGAGTTCCAATTTAATGAGGTGGCTGTTTCTTGCCGAGAGGAAGCAAAAAGAGCCATATTCGAGAACTGAAAGAATAGTTGTTTTATAGAGTTTAATAAGGTCCTCCGAGTGAGCACCCCACCATGTCCCGGAAATTGATCTTAGAGAGAAGTGCATTTTGAATCAAACATGACTCCAAGGTATTTGAAGGTCAAAGATTGGGCAATGTCTCTTCCCAACAGCTTGAGACGCAGTTGGGCTGGGAACCGCTTTCTACTTAACACTACCAATACGGTTTTATGCGGTGAAAACTCGATCCCCAAATTTCTGGCCCAGATGGACAGATTATCTAGGGAATTTTGCGATGATCTTTGCAGGATTTCCGCACGTGGACCTCTAAAGGAGATCACAGCATCGTCTGCAAGTTGTCTTAGCGTGCATCTATTTTAAGCAAGGGACTTAAACATGAGCCTTGGGGTAAGCCCATGTAGCTATTTCTGGAAGTTGTCAGTTGACCCAGATTGAAGGTCATTTGTTTTTCTGACCGTAAATTATACAAAAAGTTGTTTAAAATTCCTGGTAATCCACTACTGTGCAGACTATCTGCCAGTATATCTATCGAAACTGAATCAAATGCGCCCTTAATATCCAGAAATACTGAACCCAATTGCTCCTTGTGTGCAAAGGCCAGTTGTATATCAGATGAAAGCAACGCTAAACAATCGATTGTTCCTTTGCTCTTTCGGAAACCAAACTGTGTATTTGATAGTAGGTTGTTTGATTCAACCCAACGGTCAAGTCTTGATAGGATCATTTTTTCTAACAATTTCCTTAAACATGATAACATAGAGATCAGATGGTAAGAATTGTAATCAGACGCTGGTTTTCCAAGCTTTTGAATAGCTATTACTTTAACCTGTCTACATGCGGGTGGAAGTAGTCGTCTTTTAGCGATATCGGGGAGATTTTTTAGAAGATTGAATTTAATCATACCGCTTCCCGGAGCAGAGTTGTTCGATGAAAGAAGTGCCATTGAAAATTCCAACATTGTGAATGGTTCGTCCAGAGAACCGTTACTTCGGGTAGTATCCCGTAAATTCGGTAGTGTTGGGACAGAGTCTGGACAAACCTTTTTAGCGAAGTCGAATATCCACTGCATGGAGTATTCTTCACTCTCATTGGAGGATGAGCGGTTTCGCATATAACGAGGCTTTCTCCAAAGCGTTGTCATCGAGGTTTCTCTAGATAGTCCCTCTACAAACGAACGCCAGTAATTGCGTTTCTTTGCTTTGAGTAAGTTTTTAAGCGTTCTTTCAAGCTTTAGGTACTTATTAAAAAGCTCACATGTTTCATGTCTACGATAATCTTTAAACGCATCGGATTTCTCAAGATACAACTTAGTGCATTCGTCATCCCATCCAGGGGAAATTGATCTTAAAAAAATGATCCATTTCTGTTTCAAATACGCAATGTGAGTAGTCCAAGTGCATTTCGAATCAAACATGAGCGGTCAAAATCAAAATGTTTCACAGAGAGCAAATATATCACAATCAGAACCCTACAAACATTGCATGCTGTATAACAGCTTATTCAATTGAATATTAGTTTCTTAAGCGTAAAATTAGCTTATTCAGCTTTTAAACAACCCCAATTGGTTGTTGGGAATTGTGAATCAAATACTTGAACGAGTCTAATTTAGGTATTAGACTGCGACAGTTCCATTGTAATACGGTGATCATATCTTGATCCTCACTCGACGAATTATTCATCGAAAGATATGAATTCACCAATAAGGGGCCATGATACAGTCAATTGCTTGAAGTAGTTTCCAACTATAGGAATAAGCAGGTCAATAAGTCCTCGGAGCGGTGAAGCATCCGAAAGGCCAAGAGCATTTAAAATGTTATCCACAATGTCCCTAAAATTAATCTTACCTCGCTTGGACGGGATATTCTTAGAATTGCGAGAAGACGTAGTTTTTGGTTTTGGCAACCTCTTACGGTTACTGTGCATCAGCTATTACCGATTTATTCGGGTTTTTTAATTGACCCCCGCTACCTCAAATTTTTTGCAAGCTTTTGAGAGTAGATTTTATTTGTTTCCGGCGCACACCCGGAGAACTAGTTGGCTTCCTTTTACCGGGGCGTGTACCTCCGGAAATCCACTCTCATCGGCTACGTCAGAATCCAGTTCGTCGGAAGACAAAATCAAAAAAGGATTTTCATTTTGAGCGGCTGATACAGACGATGCAGACGCTCCGTTTTGCGACTTTGACATTTCTGCATACGTCTGCTTGGAGCGTTCTTGTATGGAACGTCTCACGTTACCAATGCGCTTCTTGTACACGGGGCAGTTCTGCAAAACGTGGAGAGGCTCTTTGCCACAGTAAGCACAATTTGTTGCTTCCTGTTGGCAAGTATCCTCTAGATGCCTTTGGCCGCATTTGCCACAACGGGGCTTGTTGTCGCAAAAAGTAGCCGTATGACCCAACTGTTTGCACTTGGTACAATTAAATACCCTTGGTACAAAAAGGCGCACTGTGAAAAAAAAAACTTTATCAATTTCTACAAATTTTGGGAGAATTGATCCGGCGAAGGTCGATTGTTGCGAGTCCGACGGTGAATACGTCTTTTTTCCATCTACCATTGATCTTGCATGGAATTGTTTGCATTCCACAATCTCAATGGTAGACGAAGCAGAATTTTGAAGTCGCCCCTTACCTTCCATAACGTCTTCACACGTCAGGCTCGCTGCAGAAACCAAACCATCTATCTCCACATCTCAAGATGGGATGTAGACGTAGTACTCGGCATTATAACATTCCTAACTAGCAATTTCATTTGCAATTTCATACGTAGGTGCAGTGACACGCAGTTTGTTTCGGTTGACCTGATGAAATTCGGTCCCCGGATAACGACGCGTCAAATTTCTTTTTATGCCCAAAAAGTCTAGGGCTTTCACTTTCTGCCGAAAGTAGACAACCCA